>LR738710.1:295919144-295932356 GCA_902687465.1 Secale cereale | reverse complement strand
TTATTTAGGTTTACAAATACAATTGGATGTAGTGTAGTGGTAATCAGCAATGTTCATCCATATTTTGCATTTAAAAACTCAGATTTGAGTGTGGATCAACTCAGTTGTACTGTGTCAATATCCAACGCAGATTTTACTGTATGTATCTTAACTGAATTTTGACCATGTCTTGTTCCTTTCTTGCTTGTTTGCTTCTTTTGGTGTGGATTTTACTCAAGGTGGGCTAGTAGATTTTCCCACAAGGTGAGCTAGATTCCTGTTTGTAGGATGTTGTATCAGGACAGTAGACACACTAACAAGCCACCACTGATGAAACTAAGATCTGCTTGAAGTTTGGAGTATATGTTTTCTTTGCTAATTTTCAGTAAGTTAGCACAAATTCAGTTTTAATCCAAATTATTCAAATAAATCCAAATAAATCCAAATATTTTAAATTAATTCAAATAACTAAAATTAATCTAAATAAATTTAAATAATTCAAATAACCCAAATCAATTCAAATAATCTAAATAACCCAGATAATTTAATTAATCCAAATAACCCAAATTCCAATAAATTCCAACAAGGAGTTGATATACAAGGATTAGACAAGGCATACACAAGGACATGACATAAGGGCCTCTTTGTCCCCTCCTCACACAAGATTACACAGGACACACACAAGGAGCACTTGGTATCAACAACTATCTGACTACATGACATAAGGGCCTCTTTGTCCCCTCTTGGCTACATTATTTTCCTTTCTTTGGCCATTTTCTCACTTCACTTCCCTTCCTTTCCCTCCCCTTTACTTTTATTTCTTTTCCCTTCTATTGCTACTTCTTCCCTTCCCTTTACTTTTCTTTATTTTCCCTTCTATAGCTAATTCTTTCCTTTCATTTTCTTTTCCTATTGCAATTTCCATTTCTTCTATAATGGACCTGATATCAACAACTACCTGACTGTCGCAATATACACCGATTATTTCCCTGCCAGCAATCTGAATACGATCCTTGTGCAAGTGTGGCAACCTATATTAATTTCCTCCTTTGTCTTTCATAACTTCAAACATAACTGCCTCTAATGTGATAAAGCTTCTGTGCAACTTGTGGGGATCATAGTTCTTGAATTCCTCTTCCACACCCTGTACCAGTTCCTGGATGTTTGTAGGTGACATGCAGTCGGTTAGAGACTGGAGAGAGTTATGGAAGCAGAGGTCCAAACAATTGAAGTCAGGGCTATTTGGGGGCTGGTGTAGCAATCAGATGTCAACATTAGTTTGTTCCACAACTTCTCAAAAAGCTACATCATTGGGAAGGACATGAGGCTTTGCGTTATCCTGTTGGATGAATATTGTTGCTCCCTCATCATCGTCAGGCCACTTATCCTGAATTGCTGGGATAACCTTATTGATGAGATAATCTTTGCACACAGGCCTGGTTACTTTCACTGATGTCAACACTTTTGTTCCCTTTTCTTTGTTTTGACATGTCCGCACCGCCTCAGTCTCTTCGATGAGTGCCCAAATGCCGATCTTCCCATCGAATGTTAGCTCCCCCTCATTGTTATATCGAGGCCTGACCACAACTGTTAGGAACATTACCTTCCCAATGATGTTAGTGTTTGACACGATGCGCTTGGGTTCAGGTTCTCCTGGAAGTACATAGTAACTATTCTACACTCTCGTCATGTCAAACCACTTTTCATCGATGTGAACCATATTGGTCATTGGTTTGAACATAGCCTGACAAGTTGAGATCGAATTGTCATCGAGCATGGACATAAAAATTTTCAATCTCACAAGCTTGTTCTCTGGCTTGAGGTGAGGCTTCACAGTGCTTGTGATGCGGTTGAGCTCATTCAACTGGAACCTCTTATGTAGGGTCGATCGGGCCACACCTAGAGACCGTGCCCGAGATCGAACTGTCCTTCTTTTATTCAGTGGGATTGTTGAGGTCCTCGCTAGATCCAACTCCTTTCTCTTTTGGCCAGCTTTTCCTGGCTTCTTGCTTGAGACATCTACTTCTTGCCATCGGCAATTTGCTTTTTGGCGTCTTCCCAGATGCTTTCAATGGATCGTACACTTATGTTCAACAGGGTTGAGACTAGCAGCTTGTCGTCTAGTTGAACAGACCCATCTCTGAGCTCGATTACTAGCAAGGCGAAGTAAACACCATGCCTCTCCTTATCTGACAATTCTCTTAATTTCTCTTGAAGTATCCAATACATAACTTCATCCTCTTGAGCTTCATCCTCTTCCCCTTCATCTTCTTGAGGCATCCAATTCATAATTTCATCGTCTTCCTCTTGAGGCATCAAGTTCAAATCCATAGCTCCATTCTCTGCCACTTGAGGTTCCTCCTATTTAGGGATCCAATTCAAATTAATACCTTCATTGTCTTCCTCTTGAGGCATCAAGTTCAAATCCATAGTTATGTGTTCCTGTCATCAATGACAAAAGATGAGTACACGATGGTACCATAACAAGAATATACACACACAAAATGAGTATGCAAGTCAAACAAGAAATGCTGCCATGGCACCATTTCTACAAATGGCTGCCATGGCACCATTTATAGAAAGGCTGCCATGGCAGCCAAACACTTTGCTCTAACCATGAGCCATTTTCTCCAGTTAGAGTAGTTAACTGAATTTTACTCTAGTTAGGGTAGTTTTGCTGAATTTTACTCTACTTACAGTAGTTTAATTGAAGTTACTCAAATCCATAGTTATGTGCTTCTGCTATCAATAGCACTTTTGCACCAGTTCTGCCAGTTTAGAGTTTGGGGTATGTTTAATTGAATTTTCTGTGCATTTTAACACTGCATTTGGATAGGTTCATAACTGAATTTTCCGTGCAGTTTGAATTCTAGGGAGTATCACGTTTACTGAAACATTTGCACACACAGATCATGGCACCAAAACATCCATGCTGAGTATTCTTTGGAACCTTATGCTTATGAATCTCTCTCTAGTAAATATTTGCAGCGAGTGGTACAATTATGTGTGGGTGCAAAAGTCTAACAACACATAACTGAACTGATTGATCTATACATGTGTAGGAGGAGCTAGATCCTTTTCTCCATGGGGAATTTTGTGTAGGTACTTAGACAAGTTAATTAGGGATCTCAGCTGAGAAGATCCGCTCTAGCATTGGGCAGAAGGATTACTTGCTTTGCAGTGAGTAAAAGAAGGGCACTTTGTGACGGTGAGTAAAACATGTCACTTGCTTTGCATGAGAAAATGATTAATTAACTTAATCACTCCCAAGGAGAGACAAGAGAGTATGTTCTTTTCTAGTGTCCTCATGCAGGCAAACACCCTACACATGTCCTGCAGAGAGATTAAACAAAAAGTGCAATTACCCTCTGCACAGTAGCAGGAGCATGTGTTGGGCTGCCTAAGTTGACATTGTTAGAATAGAACCTCTGCTAATCACTCCAAACTTTCATAATTTATGGAGTACTCCAAACTAGAGTAATTCCAGGAGTACCAAACTGTGACGCCCCGAGACCGATGCTCCAGAAGACTCCCATCTATTTCGTGTTCGCAGTGTATTTTATTTTTGCTTATTGCATTTCATCATGGCATCATGTGCATTGCATCCGCATGTTTTCACAAAACTCGTAGCCGTTCGTTGTGCCGCTTCTCCCTGTTCCCGCCGTTGACCTTTCTCAGGCCAATCGGTTCTTTTGATTACCTCTTGTCTGACCGCTTGAGCCTCTTCGCACAATGCACAAATCCCCCTCGCATGCGTCCGAAAATCGCCCCGGACCCGAACCGCTCGGTCGTGACCAATGGGTCCGGATCATCTCCAAACATCCCTAAAATATCTTTGTTTTATTTATTGGACTCCCCTAACCTATTTTCTCGAACCGTCCGATTATGATCGGAGGGACTAAAATAGCCCCTACCTAAATTTCATCTGCTATATATAGACCAACCCCATGCCTATTTGGACAAACCCTAGGCCGAATCCCTAAAATTCCTCCACCCCGCCGCCAGCGTCTCCCACCTCGGGATCCTCCCTGCTCAGCCGCCACTCTCCACCTCCCTCGATGTGCACAACCACCCAACCACCGATCCATCCATCTGGGACCACCGGATGGAGATCCGACGGCCACCAGTCATCCCAGGCGGCCCGCAGCCGCGCCTTCCGCTCCCTCCTCGATCCATATCGAGAGGAGCTCGACCCCGGCCTCCTCCTCGCCACGCTAGGGGCCATCGCCACGGGTCGCATCCTGCCAGCACCCTCTGCCACCCAGGATGTTAGCAACCTAACGATATCTTCCTCGATCTATCACTCTCACAGATGAACTCAAGTAGCAATGGTGGATTACAAGATCACAGATACACGAATTGGGGAAGGAAGGAAGGTAGGGGAAGAGAGGGTGCCGCCGCCGCCGGGTTCGTGATCCACTGGATGCCTCTCCAGTCGCCTTGTCTCTGGTTCTTATCGTCCTGGTAGTTCCCGAACGGGCCAGGCCTGTTAGCTGGTCCAAGGGGCCAGCCCATGTACATGATGACGCGAGGGCTCCTAACATCCCTCCCTTCTTGAAATGCGGCTTGCCCCCAAGCCTCTGTCATGAAGAGCTCACCAGGATCCCAGGGTGCTTGAAGGTCCTTGATCATGCCAGAGTAGCCGTGGTAAATGTTGTGGTCGTAGCCATAGTTGAGGTGGACTTGAACGAGCTCAGAGAAGCGGTCATGGTTGAGGTAGTAGTCGCTGCCATGAGGAACCTTGTCAAGGAAGCCAGTGCCGTCTCTGACATCCCTCCCCTCTTGAAGAGCTTCTTGTACACCAACTGATGCCATGTAGAAGTTGTTTGTGACATAAAGTCCAGTAACTAGGATTGAACAACATGGCAAGCATCTTGTTTGCAGTTGTAGTTGAGACTTGCACAGAAGAGCGGCAACAGAAAATGGCATAGTTGCATTGGCAGCAAAGCACCATAGTTGTGCTCGTTGAGTCAATTCCAGTAACAGGAACACCGCCGGTCCTCCGGGATCCCAAGACATGGCGATCTGGTAGGTGTGCATGTCGAACTCCCATATACATATAGCAGAGACGAGCAGAAAAAGGAAACATATGTACTGAGCATCACCAATCTGTATGGCATAGGAGGCAATCACCCACTGCTGCACTGAATCGTCTACATAGCTAGCACCAATATACAAACTGACTGGGCTGGAGTCCACCATTCTCAAATATGGAAGAGGCGGTATCTGATTGAAATAGATCCCCAACTCCCAACTCTGGAAAGATCCCCACTCGTAGACGCTAACAACAGAAGCACAGACATCAGCCGATTTCAGATATGTTTTACCAACACGAACCTCAAAGCGATCCCACAATTCATGATAAATCTCAGTTGCTATAAGATGCAGACACTCACAAGTTTCTGAAGCTTTAGTACTGGGCATCTGTAGTTTCATAGTTCTGAAATTGATAATAATTTCCACGGTTTCCAGTTGCTGTACCATATAGTGATGCATCTGATCGCCACCAGCCTATATAATTGAACATATAGGAACCACCCAGGGTACTGTTGTATGATGCATGTCCATCAGAGCTAACCATTGTAGCTCCAAGTATAGACCAGACTTAATTTGTCCCTCTGATGTTCTCTCTCGTGCAGGTTGCCTGACCCATAATTTCCAATCTGGTCGAAACTTGAAGCAGCAGTACTCCAAACTGATTAGTACAGCAAGTTCAATTCTATCTCTTGGCACACCAAATAAATGTTCAGGCTTGCATCGTCTACTCCTCTTAAATTCCTCTTGGTTCAAAAAATTTCGCATTGGCAATTTCTCAAGCCACAAACTAGTAGCAACCTTCCTGACCTGTACTCCTCTTAAGTTGCGTGAATATGGCGGCCACAGTAGCTCCAGCGACACATTCTCTTGCTCACGTACTACATAAGATGACTGCACAAAAGTGATCACTGACCACCATTCTGCAGCACCCCAATTCGCCTCACCCAGTAACTGCATTATCTGTTGATTCCGAACAGGACTAGCTTTTGGCACCATAGGGATCCAACCAGCAGGCTTCTCGTGGTGACAATATTTCATTTGCATACTTGGTAGATACCTCCAGGATGTTCTCAGGTCTGCACTGCTCAAACATTTCAGAATACCATTGGCCTCAGTATAGCAGAGTAGTTCATATAACAAGTCAAATACTACATACTGCCATGTATATCCGTCAGAGTTTAGCCGCCCATGTTCAGTTATGCTAGCTGGAGCAGTACACAGTAATTTCTCAAATGGTATCAACTGAAGACCCATACTGTTTGCCGTGTTGCAAGCACCCCAGTTCCTTGTGCTTCTAAACATATGTACTGGCTGCTCCCTGAACCTCCATAGATGAAGTCCATGAATAGAAGTAGTCACCTGGAAGTTACAATAGGTAGCACTAGTATAGAAGACCTCTGATGTTCGCCCTCCTGCAGGTAGCCTGAGCAAAAGTATCCAATACACCGACATGCTCAATACCTGCACTGGTCGGCAATAGCATGAAAATGATGGCCAAGTTGGCTTCAGCTGTATAGTCTCTTGACTGAACTCGAACAGTAGCCGTGGCTTTGGTTGGGTCTCACGACTCGCGCCAAGTAGGTCATAGCCTTGTAGCTCAGCTGATACAGACATCATCCATTCTTCATATGTAACTTGTGACAACAGCCTTTCATAATTCAGAGTCGTGCTTCCAAGAGAACAAGTAAACGGCCCCAGCATGAGCCGTACATCATTGCCATCAGCAAGATGTATCTGAAATGATGGCCACGGTGTCGGACGCATCTCGACCTTGTTGCAATTGCCTTGCCAAATGAGAGATCCTTGCCCATGTACCCTCTGCAGTTGCAATTCACTCTTCACACTTGGATGGTGATGTGTACTGAAGGATCCGAGGCAAGGTATGTCATAGACATATTCTAATTCGGTAAATCCTTTAATATCAGATGGGGCCTGATCTGGTGGACGCCCAGGTTGTCGTCGTGCACCTGAGAAACAACTGAAAGGCTCATTCCGAGGAAACAGTTCATGATAGCAATCTTGAGGAGATGCCACATCTGAACATGGCTCCTCCGGATAATTTGTATCAGAATGAGGCTTGAACGACGGCCATGGACTAGGCCTGAAGAGGTGTGCCATTTGTCTGATCTGCACTTGTACAGGTGGTGGCCATGATTGTTGTTCGACATGGGCAGGCCATTCTGCCCAGCGCCTGGTTGTCTTTGGTGCAGCCAAGCTGCTGGGGATGACGAGGATGAAACTGTGGTCTGCCTCGCTTGCTACTTGGGTGGAGGTGTTGATGGAGGGTAGTGGCAAGTCGTCCAGCACCTGCACGCTGGTCTTGGGGTCGACGTCGGTGGTGCTTGCCATGAGATCGACCACGAGCTCGGGGTGGACGGTGGTGGTGGCGCCCTGGATCTCCTTGAGGCTGACGACGATGGAGACTTGGGTCGAGCAATCCGTCGAACAGGTGATGGGCGCCCTGGGAATGCAGTCAGTGGGCGCATCACAAATGACCTCAAGGACCTCTGCGGCCTTAGTGGTGGAGGAGGTGACGCCTTGGAGGATGGCAAGCTCGAGGGCGACATCTGGAGTGGCCTCCACGAGTGCGTACTCGTCCGTCCCGGCAGCAGCGGCGTCACAGGCGCCACGGTCGCTGATGCTGGCCTTCACGGGACTGTTGAGGCCGTTGCACTTGTCGTGGTGACCACAGGTGGCTACACTGATGGCCGCCGCGGTGTTGCAGAGGTCGGCCGCGAGCTCGGGACCGAGTGCGGTGGTGGTATTGAGAACCCCCGCTGCAACGCTGGCGGCGTCATGGACTTCGTCGACGCGGTTGATGGCATCGACCTTGGCCGAGCACTCCGTCGAACAGGTGACGGGCACCATCGGGATGCATACTGGGGTTGCATCATGGGCGACCGTGGAGATGTCCTCGGCCTTCGTGGTGGAACCAGAGACGTCAAGGACGGGCGCCGATGCCCCGGTAGTGGTCTCGAGCGCAGGGGTCGGGGCGGGTGGATCGTGGACGACGACGGTGTGGGAAGACCTCTTCTCCAGGTCTGGCCGCCAGGCAACGACCAGAGCGTCCACTTTCTCGTCGAGGGCCCTGGTGGCGTTGGTGTAGGAGTCGAGAATGGCATCAATCCGCTCGAGGTACTCCTGCATCCATCGCTCCATGGCTGCCCGATGCGGAAGAGCTTGAGGAAACGCAGGGAAAGGAGTGGTGCCTGGTCTCTGATACCAGATGTTAGCAACCTAACGATATCTTCCTCGATCTATCACTCTCACAGATGAACTCAAGTAGCAATGGTGGATTACAAGATCACAGATACACGAATTGGGGAAGGAAGGAAGGTAGGGGAAGAGAGGGTGCCGCCGCCGCCGGGTTCGTGATCCACTGGATGCCTCTCCAGTCGCCTTGTCTCTGGTTCTTATCGTCCTGGTAGTTCCCGAACGGGCCAGGCCTGTTAGCTGGTCCAAGGGGCCAGCCCATGTACATGATGACGCGAGGGCTCCTAACACAGGCCGCCCCTCTTCCTTCCTTCCCCTCCTCCCTTGACCTTCCTTGCTCTCCCTAAGCTCTCTCTCTGGCCCCTTGGACAGGAGCCCCGACGCCATGGCCTTCGCCCGAGCAAGCCCCACCGCCACCGGTCGCGAACATCGCCAGATCCGGCCGGGAGCCATCGGATCCAGCCACAACTGACCGGTTCCTGAGCCCCTCCTCTTCGCCTTGTTCCCGCCGCATTGCCGAGTCCCACGCCCCTCACCATTCCCTGCTAACTCTGCCGGAGTTCGCGCCAAGTCCATGTTGCTACATCGCCGCTTGCCGGAGTCCCTGCCTTGCCGGAGAGATCCTCATCGCCGTCGCGCCACCGCCGTCCCGGACCTCCCTGCTCCGCCCAACTCCGGCAACGCCAAGCCCCCACCAGTCGCGGCTCTCCTCGCTGCATCGAGCATGAGTAGTTCGGGCAGAGAACGCCGCCTCTTCCTCGACCCCCGCCTGGGCTCCCTTCCAGCCGGCCCATTCCCGCGCCAGTTCCACACCGAGCTGGCCCATCTTCTCCTCTGGGCCCAATGTGAGCAGCCCCGCAGCTTTGTTCCAGATTCCGGCCCGAATGTGTTTTTTTTTCGTTTGCGATTTTATCTATTGTCCAGAGAAAACAGTTTACAATTTAGTCCTTGCACTTCATGCATATAATATCTCAATACCCGTGCATCACATGTAAAAATATTATATATGTAAATTGCCTACAATTTTGTGTAGATTAATAATAACCAACTTTCATCCCTGTTTAAAATGTTTAAATTGTTGTTCGCATTAATTTATGTAAATGACATGCTAAATTGGTTTAATTCATAACTTAATAACCGTAGCTCCAAATTTAATAAACTTCATATGTAAATGGGGTAGAAAAATGCATAGAATAACATGGTGCACTTAATTTGCATGTTTAACAACATTAAAATATTGTAATAGGCAAAATAGTACCAAATTCGAAATATGCACATGAGGATTTTCCGGAATTGTTGTTTGTTGTTTTCGGCCAAATTTAAATTGCTTAGATAGCGTGGTTTAATTGTGTTGCACCTCTTGCCATGGTAACCAACATTTAAACTTGTTGTGTACATAATCGGGATCAAACTAAATATGTGAATGTGATGTATTGTCAATATGCAACTCGTTGCATATTGAACTCCACTTAACTCGTTGCATAACTCTACCATGTTGTTTGCTTCTCTCGTTAGCTTCGGTTTCGTTCCGGAGTTGTGAGGATTTGTTCAACTACGTCCGATTGTCTTCTTCATAGACTCGTTCTTCTTCCTTGCAGGATCCTAGGCAAGATGACCATTCCTCGATATCACCTCTATCTTTGCCTTACTAGTTGTCTCGCTCTATAACTATGTCGCACTACCCATTCTTGTTTTGTCAGCCTCCCATGTTGCCATGAAACCCTTTAACCAGCTTCCCAGCAAACCGGTAATTGGCTAAGTTACGCTTTTTCTCAGCCCCTCTTATAGCGTTGTTAGTTGCAGGTGAAGATGGAAGATGTTCCATGTTGGAACATGGATTCTTTGGGATAACACAATATATATCTTTTTAAATTAATGCACATATATACTTGGTAATGGGTGGAAGGCTTGACCTTCTGCTTGGTGTTTTGTTCCACTCATGCCGCCTTAGGATCTGATAAACCGGTATTATGTTCCTTGATATTGCATTCCTAATACAATTGGGGTTTATGAGCCCCCCTCGATAATTCACTCTGTTTAAAGCTTTTCCAGCAAGGCCCAACCTTGGTTTTATCATTTTCCTAATAACTAAAAACTGCATAGGGAGAAATTAACCCGTGGATTCTTAATCAACCCCCGGGCCAGTGCTCCTCATGAGTGTTGGTCCAAACTTGCGGTGCCACCCAGTTATCTGGGGTCTTTGGTTGTTGTACATACTGCTCATCCGATCGTGGCCTGAGATGAGATACGCGCGGCTCTTATCAGGGTGTCGGCATGTCGGGAGGTCTTGCTGGATTAGTTTTACTTTTGTCGAAATATCTTGTGCATGGGATTCCGAGAACACTCAGGTCTTCCCAATTTGGAGTTGTTACTCCGCTGATCGTGAGAGCTTGTGATGGGCTAAGTTGGGACACCCCTGTAGGGTTATGATCTTTCGAAAGCCGTGCCTGTGGTTATGTGGCAGATTGGAATTTGTTAATATCCGATTGTAGATAACTTGACACCATAACTCAATAAGAATACACCACCCGTGTGAGTAACCGTGATGGTCTCTTTTTGAAGGGGTTCAGAAAGTGAACACGGCGGGGTTATGTATGAACGTAAGTAGATAGGATCACTTCTTGATCACTACTAGTTGCGACCATTGGCATATATTCTCATCCTGCTCTGACTTCGTCAGCTAGCCTCATACAATGCTTAGTGACAGCTGCAACCACTTTATACCTTCTCCACACCTAAAAGCCTTGATAGTTTTGATACCCGGGAACAAGATTGCTGAGTCCTCGTGACTCACAGTTTACTACACGAACAGATGCAAGTACCTCGGAGTTTGATGCAGGAGACGTGTAAGAGCTTCAGTGGATGTTCGATGAAGAGTGTGGGCGTATGTACGTGACGTACCCCGACGATCTGTAGTGGTTCCTACTAGGGCCGATTGGGATTAGCCTGTGTGGTGTCTTTTTCTTCGTTTGATTTTGTCCGCAGTCGGATTCTGTGTTCTCTGGATGAATGTATGTTTATTGTATTAATTGTGTGATGTGGCGAATGTAAGCCAACTATTAAACTCTCTTTCATCATGTTCATTACATGGGTTGTGTAAAGATGCCATGCTTGAGACCATTCCAGAATGTGGTTATGACTCTAAGTCGTGCCTCGACACGTATGAGTTATAGCCGCATCCTGGGCGTTACACAAACAATACTCCAAATTTGCATATGTTTAGTGACATAACAGTTTGACAATTAGCAAAGCACAGTGATTGCGTATGTTCAAAATTGGCTGATCGGCTCTAATTCCACAATGCTAGCAATAATTGATCTAGACAAACATTCGCGGTAGCTCATTGTACATGGTTCGGCACCTTTCGTGGTAGCAAATCGAAGCCGCTTGGATGGGTTCTTTAATTTGTTGCAGAAGAAAAGTCGTCGTTCCATTCAACCAAAAAAAGTTAAGGTGATTAAATTTCAAGTTGCTGGCCCCACGCCCGTCCAACTACGGTCAGATGCATGCAATAACTAAAGCCGCTGCTCACCTCTGGCTTTGCATATAAATAGATCCTTCCTCTTCTTTGCCCCTGCGCTACACTAAGAAGTTAACGAATAAAATGGAGGGTTTAGGAGATGACCGCGCAAGCAAAGGGAGCCGGAGTACAGCGTGCGTCCAAACGAACTGACCGGGCGTTTCTTGCTAGAAACCGTCAAGGCTAAACAACTCCGGCGGCTGCTACTTCTCGAGCTTGCGTTGTATTCCCTCGAAGAGGAAAGGTGATGCAGCACAGTAACGTAAGTATTTCCCTTAGTTTTTGAGAACCAAGGTATCAATCCAGTAGGAGACCATGCACGAGTCCGACGCACCTGCACAAACAAATAAGAACTTCGCAGCCAAGCCGATAAGGGGTTGTCAATCCCTTTACGGTCACTTACGAAAGTGAGATATGATAGAGATGATAGTTTGATATTTTTGGTATTTTTGATTATAAGAACAGAAAGTAAAAGCGGAAAAGTAAAATAGATTGTAGATTGATATGTTGAGAATAGACCCGGGGGCCATAGTGTTCTCTAGTGGCTTCTCTCATGATAGCGATATTCTATGGCGGGTAAACAAATTACTGTCGAGGAATTAATAGAAAAGCGAATAATTATGAGACTATCTAGGCATGATCATTATATATAGGCATCACGTCCGAGACAAGTAGACCGAAACGATTCTGCATCTACTAATATTGCTCCACACATCGACCGCTATCCAGCATGCATCTAGTGTATTGAGTTCATAAGAACAAAGTAACGCCTTAAGCAAGATGACATGATGTAGAGGGATAAACTCAAACTTAGTGATATAAACCCCATCTTTTTATCCTTGATGGCAACGATACAATACGTGCCTTGCTGCCCCTACTGTCACTGGGAAAGGACACCACAAGATTGAACCCAAATCCAAGCACTTCTCCCATTGCAAGAACTATAGATCTAGTAGGCCAAACCAAACCAATAACTCGAAGAGACTTGCAAGGATATTATAATCATACATAAAGAGTTCAGAGTAGAACCAAATATTTCTCATAGATAATCTTGATCATAAACCCACAATTCATCGGATCTCGACAAACACACCGCACAAAGAGATTACATCGAATAGATCTTCTCGAAGACCGATGAGAACTTTGTATTGAGATCCAAAGAGAGAGAAGAAGCCATCTAGATACTAGCTATGGACCCGAAGGTCTGTGGTAAACTACTCACAACTCATGGTGAGGCGATGATGATGATGTAGAAGCACTCCGTGGTAGATCCCCCCTCCGGCGGAGCTCCGGAATAGGCCCCAAGATGGGATCTCACGGGAATAGAAGGTTACAGCGGTGGAACTAGGGTTTTCTCTGTTGTTCTGATAGTTTGCGGGTACGTAGGTATATATAAGAGGAAGGAGGGCACCGGGGGCCAGAAGTGGTGCCCATGAGGCAGGGGGCGCGCTCTGTAGGGGGGG
>LR738710.1:295864863-295919081 GCA_902687465.1 Secale cereale | reverse complement strand
CGCCACGTCAGCCCTATTATGTGGTTCTTAAGTCTCTCGTGCGTTATTTTCTCCAAAAATATCTTTCCCGAAGGTTTCATTCCGTTTGAACTCCGTTTGATATTCCTTTTCTGTAAAACCCTGAAACAGGCAAAAAACAACAATCTGGACTGGGCCTTTGGGTTAGTAGGTTAGTCCCAAAAATAATATAAAAGTGTATAACAAAGCCCATTAAACATCCAAAACATCATAAATAATAGCATGGAACAACAAAAAATTATAAATACGTTGGAGACGTATCAAGCATCCCCAAGCTTAATTCCTGCTCGTCCTCAAGTAGGTAAATGATAAAAACAGAATTTTTGGAATGCTAACCAACATAGTTTTTCAATGTAATTCTCTTAATTGTGGCATGAATGTTCAGATATGAAAGATTCAAGACAAAAGTCTATATTGACATAAGAAATAATAATACTTCAAGCATACTAACAAAGCAATCATGTCTTCTCAAAATACTATGGCTAAAGAAAGTTATCCCTACAAAATCATATGGTCTAGCTATGTGTGACGCCCCCGATTTGACCGTACACTAATCATGCATGCAAATGTGTACGACCAAGATCAGGGACTCACTGGAAGATATCACAACACAACTCTAGACACAAATTAAAATAATACAAGCTTTATATTACAAGCCAGGGGCCTCGAGGGCTCGAACACATAAGCTCGAATACACAAGAGTTAGCGGAAGCAATGATATCTGAGTACAAACATCAGTTAAACAAGTTTTCCTTAGGAAGGCTAGCACAAATGTAAGAACGATCGAAAAGGCAAGGCCTCCTGCCTGGGACCTCCTAACTACTCCTCGAAGCCGAACTCCACGCAGAAACATCCTCGAGATCTTCTCGTTCCTGGACTCCACCATCTGGTTGCATCATCCGAGAAGAAGGGACAAAAAGGGGAAAAGGGGGAGCAAAGCAATCGTGAGTACTCATCCAAAGTACTCGCAAGCAAGGATCTACACTACATGTGCAATGGTATCTGTATAAAGGGGTAATATCAGTCGACTGAATTGCAGAATGCCAGAATAAGAGGGAGGATAGCTAATCCTATCGAAGACTACGCTTCAAGCAACCTCCATCTTGCAACAGTAGAAGAGAGTAGATGGAATAGTAACAACTATCAAAGCTTTTGGCCACCTCGGTCTTGAGTACCTGAAGAGTTCACCAAGTAACAACGTATAACATAATCCTACCCGGCGATCCTCCCCTCGTCGCCCTGTGGGAAAGCGATCACCTGGTTGTATCTTGAACTTGTCTGGGTGTGTTTTATTAAGTATCCAGTTCTAGTTGTCATGAGGTCAGAGTACAACTCTGGGTCGTCCTTTTACCAAGGGACACGGCTATTCGAATAGATTAACTTCCCTGCAGGGGTGCACCACATAACCCAGCACGCTCGATCCCATTTGACCGGACACACTTTCCTGGGTCATGCCCGTCCTCGGAAGATCAACACGTCGCAGCCCTACCTAAGCACAACAAAGAGGTCAGCACGCCGGTCTAAACCCTAAGCGCACGGGGGTCTGGGACCATCGCCCAATGCACACCTGCATGTTGCGAGGGCGGCCGGTAAGCAGACCTAGCCGCTCCTAATACCAGAGCGGCGTTCCAGTCCAATCCGGCGCGCGCCGCTAGGTCGCTGACATCAAGAAGGCTTCGGCTGATACCACGACGTCGAGTGCCCATAACTATTCCCACGTAGCTGGTTAGTGCGTATAGGCCAATGGCCAGACTCAGATCAAATACCAAGATATCGTTAAACGTGTTATTATGAAATAACCGCGGACAACGACTAGGGCCAGGCCCACCTGTCTCCTAGGTGGTCGCAACCCGCCCCGTCGCTCCGCCACAAAGTAACCATCAGGGGGCTACCGGGAACCCAGGCCCACCACTACCTGTGTGGAACCACCTGCCCCTTCAGCCCCCATATCCGAATCATCATCATGAGTATGTAATAATATAGTATATACCCGTGTTCACCTCCCGAGTGATCACGGCCCAATAGTATAGCATGGCATACGGACAAGGATGTGGGGCCACTAATGGAATACTAGCATCTTATACTAAGCATTAGGATAGCAGGTAAAGGTATCAACAGTTGTAGCAACAATGACAGGCTATGCAACAGAATAGGAGCTATCGAATCAACAGTTGCAAACCTAATGCAAGAATAATAGAGAGGGGAATGGGAGATATCTGGTGATCAAGGGGGGGTGGCTTGCCTGGTTGCCTTGGCAAGAAGGAGCGGTCGTCGTCGACGTAGTCGAACACAGTGTTATCCACATCGTCTCAGGGTCTATCGGAAAGGAAGTAACGAAGGGGGAACACAATAAAGAACATAGCAATCAAAAGCATAACACATCAATACGCGGTGCTAGAGGGCTACGTATTCGGATTCGTCTTGTCGTTCTGAGCAACTTTCATATATAAAACTTTTTCATCCGAGTTACAGTTTATTTTATATGATTTTTCAAAGTTTTAACAATATTCTGAAAATATTATTAATTACTAAATTCGACAGAAAAGAGTAATGACATCAGCATGATGTCATCATGACATGAGCAGTCAACCAGTCGGTTGACTGGTCAACCTGTTAAGCGGGGCCCGCCTGTCATTGTCTCATCTAACTAACTGCAGTATTAGATTAGCTAATCTACTAAATTAGGTTAATTAAGATTAATTAATCATTTAATTAACTAATTAGTTATTTATTTTATCAATTTTTTTAAAACCTCTTCTTTTTTAAAAGGGGAGGGGGCCCTAGCTGCCAGTGGCACAAAGGCCACTTGAGCGGCTTTAACGGGAGCGGGCGGGGTTGCCCGCCGGGACGGACCCGGACGACGGCCACGGCGGGGAGCCGGCCCTAGGCGCGGGCCGGGGCGGCCATGGCGGGGCGCCGGCCGAGGCGGTGGTCGGGGTGGCCATGGCGGGGGCGCCGGCCCCAGGCGCTGGCCGGGGCGGCCACGGCGGGGTAGCCAGTGCTGCGCCGGCCCCAGGCGCTGGCCGAGGCGGCCACGGCGGGGCAGCTAGCGCTGCGCCGGCCCCAGGCGCTGGCCGAGGTGGCCATGGCGGGGCACCAGCCCCAGGTGCTGGTCGAGGGGTCGAGGGGGCGGTGCGGCACGGCGCCGCGGCTGGCGGGGTTGGAGCGGGAGGCGCGCGGGAGTGCAGGCCAGTGCACGCGCGGTGAGGAGAGCAGGGTGCGGGGACTGCGGGTAAGGGCGGCTACGGGCGGAAGCTTGCGGCGAGCGGGGTAGCAGCAACACAAGGAGCAATGCAAGAGCAGTAGCAACATGAATTAACAGAGAGACAGAGAGCAGCGACAACAAGTATGCGTACGCGCACGCGGGAGCCCGGACGAGCTCGGGGATGGCGGTTACGACAACAAATCGAGGGGGCAAGGAAGGGGGATGGACGCGGCTCACTGCGAGAGAGGTCGTGGACGTGCCCGGAACCATGGGGAGGCGCCGGTGGTGGAGATCGTCGGCGATGGCGCCATGGCCGTGGTGGGGAAGACAAGGACGTATCATGCACCGCGGGATATTCAGCTCGAACTGCTCGTCCAAGACGATGTAGTCGACGACGGCGCTTCTGCTTGACAGCCTCTCACGGCACGGGGGCGACGGTGGCCACGCGGGCAAGGGTCTCCATGGCGGCGGCGGTTTGGGTACTTCTAGATCGAGGAGAGGGAGCATGGAGAGGGGCGAATGGGGATCTAGGGTTCGTTGATGGAGCCGGGGCGGTCTTATAAGTGCGGGAGAAACATCGGAGAGGCGCGGGATGGCCGCCACGGCGACGTGCCGAGGCCGTGGCGGGCATCGAAGGCATCCACGGTTCCCCTCCTCCCTGTGGCGAGGAAGAGGACAGCGGGGTGGGGCAGGCTGGGCCACCTGTTGGGCTGGGCCAAATGCACTGTAAATGCATAGAGCCCACGAGCACCGTAGTCTGTTAGGCATTTTTTTCTTTTTCTTTTTCGGTTTTCTTTATAGTCTTTGTTCTATATATTTCTAAGCTATCAAATGGGTTTTGATATACATGAAACTTGCCATATAAATATAAGTCCTTATTTTTGGTGATGCCCACAAAGTTTCAAGTCAACTGTAAATACATAAGCATTTGTTTGTTTTGAAATAGTTATTATTATTATTCTTGTTGTTGGACTACTTTATATTTTACTAGGGATTAATTGGTGAGTCGAATGATGTTGGTTTCAACGTGACAAATATCCAAGGATTATTTGCCACATCTTGAACATTTTTGTCTGCATGTTTGAGAAATTTGAATTTTGACTTTAATTTGAATTTGAAATTTGAATGCAAGGGAGGATTAGGAACAGTAAGAGTGACCACCTGGCATCATTGGCACGGGATTATTGTAGGTTAATTACCCAGGTGTCACAATTCTCCTCCACTACAAGAAATCTCGTCCTGAGATTTAAGCGATGGAGTAAGGGGGGAAGTTTTGGTTGCGAAATTCTAACGGGTCTTCTTGGTCTTGGTTGCCCTTCTCGAAGAGGTTGATTCCTTGCGTTGATGTCCTCATTTCTCTGCTTCCGGTCACCATGATGAAGTCGTCATCCTTCCTCCGGGATCTTCATCGTCCTACGAACGTGATAAGGGGGAACACTTTGGAAGAACTCATCTCCACAAGGCTGGGCATTTGACGGTGAACTCAATGGGAAATACAGGAAGTACCCTATGAGCAGTATTGTTGTGAAATCATTGAGAGCAATACACAATGGTACAAAAGTTTCAAATGGGTAGGCATTCGTTCGATGCCTAAACAAAAGCTGAAACGGGGGCTTGAGCATTGAGAACAATTATTGGGTTTGATACCAGGATGAAATACGGTATACCATTTAGCTCGTGAATTACATACGAAGCCAAGTGTAAAGGATACCTTAGAATCAACGTTGTAGAGAAGAGTCAGGTTTCGATTCAGTGGACTTGTGGGTTATGGGCCCACCATGTGGGTTAAAAATAGAGAGGGTGGTGACATCTTGCACAACCTCGTCAGGGAGGCATGCCAGTGGATAGCTTGTCAGCTACGACAACAATGTCGGTACCAAGGATGGGGAACGAAGAGAACCATTTTCCCGCTCGTTGAAACGAGGCGGACCAATAGGCAAAGTTCTCGTCCACCGGTAGTACCAAAATGTTATTAACAATAGAATCAAGGTCTTACTAACAGAGTTGTACAACAAGGTGTTTACAAAAGCAAAGAATTATTACTGCTTAGATCATATAGATCAAGAAGGTTAAACAGAACAATGGAAAGGAAAATTGTGATTACACCCAATTATTAGGAGTATATCCTTCCCATGGACAAGCAGAACATGGTATACAGGGCAGGAGAGCAAGTACCCAACCATTCAGATAAAGAGGCAAGGATTAATCAAGATGTTACCCATACAACGGTGTTTGGATAACTGACCAAGAAACATTTAGCATCGCGCCTCAAATGTCCTTGTTGATGAGAGGGGTATCATTGCCATGCTTCGAGGTAGCAACGATATGGTGTTCCAATCAAGGGCCAGACTTTGGATACACAAATGATCCATCATGAGCAATTTATAAAATAAGTCTTACAATTTCCTCCTGGAAGAATAGTTATCCTTGCAAAAGAAAATATAATGATAGGTCCTCCAGCCAGGGGTGCTGGGCATGACATCATATTACCGGGTCATCAAAGGACCAACATTATAACTCCTGGAAGGTGGCCCCAACCATCATATCTGACCGAGATTCAGATCCAATTGGTGTCATGATACCTCAGACTCAGGATGTTCGAGAAGAAAAGGTGAAACACAAATCAACGAAATGACATTGCAAGATTCTCGGGAAATGAACTATGGGAGCGGGTTCCCAAAATGATAGTTCATCATTAATCCAAGGAGAGGATGAGGAGGTGGCTGATGGGCTCAACGACAATTCATCAAGAATTCCAAACGGATGGATTTCCATAATAATGTGAACAAGAAGATGACACTTGTTAATTCAAAGGATATAATGTTGTATGCTCGAGGAAAACATACAACATTAATCATTAGTCGAAAGGTGTGCCCGATATATGACCTTAGGCAGCAAGATCAATGTTAGAGTGACGATTCAATAACCAACAGTCTAAGAACGAACTGTCGATCAGTAACTTCAAAGCAATAGGGTTGCTAGAAGTACATAACTCCAGCAGCATCGTTAGCATATTGGTATCCCGGTTAAAAACAACACGGGGACCAAGGAAGAAAGATGATGGTGAGATGTATCATCATACCGAGAATTTCTAAGAGGTGGAGCAATCCCCACAACATTCTCGACATAAAAGACAGTAATACTTCAAGGCAGAACACAACACTCGCTAGAGAGCAAGTTGTATTCATAGTGTGGACAAGTTCACGATGAAAGGAAGTCAAGGGTGTTGTCGATGATAATAAAGATCATCGAGGGCAAGGAGGGTATTTCTCAACATGAACACAGTTGACATCTCGGAAGAAGTCAAAGTGTTGAAGGTGATCCGACACATTTGTCGGGAGGTTTCAAGAGGATGCAAGCAAACAACAACGGCAACAAGCAAGGGAATGACGAAGTGGTAAGTTATAGGATCAATATATAAGATGCAAGCTCGGAACCAATGTTGCCTTTCGAGACAAGCAACATGATGTTGAAAGCTCGACGTAAGTCGTGCTTACACACTGAAGAATTCGTGCACCAGAGAAGGACGAGGTAGCACAGTCAAAGATAGCAAGACCGGGATGCCGCCGATAGTCTAGGAATGACCAGATTGAGTACAGAATTTCCCTGTAAAAATACTAGGAGTATTTGACTTGTAGTGTGGAATAATTTCACTAGTCGGTGCCCTCGGTTGACAACAACCCAGAACCCGCAGAGTGATTATGACAAGGAAAGACATTACTTCAACAAAGTTAGTAAGATGTGGCGCAATGGCAAGATATCTTCGAGATACCAGGGGGTAATACTCGAAGGTAGAACATGATAGAAGTAGAACCGGGTCATTGACCTATGACAGTAGATACTTCAACCTTTCCAACATAGACGAGGCACCAGAATGAATTACCATCAGATATAATAGATCAGGACAGCATGGTCGGAACCATAACTGTAAGGAATCAATTCAAGAATACCGAAAGATTCATACAGCTAGATAATCATTTTGCAAGAAGCTTCCGAGACGGTCTACATCATTTTCATGGGCATGAACACAAAGTTTAAGGTCGACTCCCACTTCTTTAATGCATATCATTTCATTCACCTCTCGCTTTGATAAAACTGTAGTGTTGGAATTTTATCTGGTAGAACACCAGAAGAGTATGACTTGTGAAAACTTTCGGGTTCTCACAGATTAGGGGAAGGCATAGGTTCAACCCGTCGAGCATCTTAGTAACATATACCTCAAGTTTCAAAAGTTAATAAGACAAGCTTGATAGTAGAGCATGGTTGACAAAAGCAGAGGATACAATTTACCAAAGGCATTATATATATTAGGGGAAGAACTCACAAGGTGATTGAATATGAAGGACACTGCCGGATAACAATCCAACAATGGATCGGGTGATCCACAACGGAGCTGATGTGAGTATCAGTACTCACTCAGAAGAAGAAAGAATGCAGAGGCATCAGATTCAAGAATCACCTGATTAGTCTGATGCTTAAATAGAAAGAAATTATGGTTTCCAAAAGGAAGGATCAGAAGCAGGCGCTCTGATCAAGGATGGATAAGTTGAAAACACTTAGCTGGACAATCAACAAAGGTTTGAATTGCCGAGAACCAACTCATGTCCGGAATGACGTCTGAGATGGAAAGATAATTTTAAAAAGGATAACCTGATGACTTCGTGCATACGCACACATTGAATCAATAGGTTCAAAAATGGCTAAGACAAGGGATATTAATGAAGACTACTAGTCATATGGAATTAACCATAATGCAAGCAGGCAAGAAGTTCAAGAGTAACCGGCTGCAGAGGATTTTCGAAAGATCGAAAAGTATTCAGAAGAATTTTGTGAGACACATGATCAATTGAGAAAAACGGATCCTTGATAAATGTGAGGAAATAACCGTAAGGGTTTTCATGCAAGTAAAACTGCAAGACAGTAAACTCAAAGGATTCTCGGGACAACGGAGAATATTTCGAGGCATCTTGTAGCAACAAGAGCGATGAGGAATGATCACGAGAATGACAAGTGCATGCAGATATCCATATGGATATATCGGTGGTAGTGAATTGCAAACATAATTAGCACAAGGGTCTCGGGAAATATCGAGGGATATCCTCAGAATCTTCTGACGAAGCAGGTGATCTTCCGGAATGAGGGCTATCCGGGAGGAATAGTTACGAGAACCTAGAGTCAGAATTAATAAAATCTTTTAACCCGAATAGAAGAGATATCAGAGTCCCAGAGTATAGATGAGGAATAAAAGATCCTAACACCACCCATTGGTGTTGTGGGCCCGTAAGCCACACAACAAGTTAGTAAAAGTTTTCAAAGACCAGACTCAACTTCGGCCAAGGAGTTGGAAAGGGGGATTCCTACAGGCAGTTGGCTATGATACCAACTTGTGACGCCCCCGATTTGACCGTACACTAATCATGCACGCAAATGTGTACGACCAAGATCAGGGACTCACTAGAAGATATCACAACACAATTTTAGACACAAATTAAAATAATACAAGCTGTATATTACAAGCCAGGGGCCTCGAGGGATCGAATACATAAGCTCGAGTACACAAGAGTCAGCGGAAGCAATGATATCTGAGTACAGACATCAGTTAAACAAGTTTCCCTTAAGAAGGCTAGCACAAATGCAACAACGATCGAAAAGGCAAGGCCTCCTGCCTGGGACCTCCTAACTACTCCTCGAAGCCGAACTCCACGCAGAAACATCCTCGGGATATTCTGGCTCCTGGACTCCACCATCTGGTTGCATCATCCGAGAAGAAGGGACAAAAAGGGGAAAAGGGGGAGCAAAGCAACCATGAGTACTCATCCAAAGTACTCGCAAGAAAGGATCTACACTACATATGCAATGGTATCTGTATAAAGGGGTAATATGTGTGGACTAAACTGCAGAATGCTAGAATAAGAGGGGGGATAGCTAATCCTATCGAAGACTACGCTTCAAGCAGCCTCCATCTTGCAGCAGTAGAAGAGAGTAGATGGAATAGTAACAGCTATCAAAGCTTCTATCCGCCTCCGTCTTGAGTAGCTGAAGAGTTCACCAAGTAACAACGTATAGCATAATCCTACCCGGCGATCCTCCCCTCGTCGCCCTGTGGGAAAGCGATCACCGGGTTGTATCTGGAACTTGTCTGGGTGTGTTTTATTAGGTATCCAGTTCTAGTTGTCATGAGGTCAGAGTACAACTCTGGGTCGTCCTTTTATCGAGGGACACGGCTATTCGAATAGATTAACTTCCCTGCAGGGGTGCACCACATAACCTAGCACCCTCGATCCCATTTGGCCAGGCACACTTTCCAGGGTCATGCCCGGCCTCGGAAGATCAACATGTCGCAGCCCTACCTAAGCACAACAGAGAGGTCAGCACGCCGTTCTAAACCCTAAGCGCACGGGGGTCTGGGCCCATCGCCCAATGCACACCTGCACATTGCGAGGGCAGCCGGTAAGCAGACCTAGCCGCTCCTAATACCAGAGCGGCGTTCCAGTCCAATCCGGCGTGCGCCGCTAAATCACTGACGTCAAGAAGGCTTCGGCTGATACCACGACGTCGAGTGCCCATAACTATTCCCACGTGGCTGGTTAGTGCGTATAGGCCAATGGCCAGACTCAGATCAAATACCAAGATCTCGTTAAACATGTTATTATGAAATAACCGCGGACAACGACCAGAGCCAGGCCCACCTGTCTCCTAGGTGGTCGCAACCCGCCCTGTCGCTCCGCCACAAAGTAACCATGAGGGGGCTGCCGGGAACCCAGGCCCACCACTACCTGTGTGGAACCACCTGCCCCTTCAGCCCCCATATCTGAATCATCATCATGAGTATGTAATAATATAGTATATACCCGTGATCACCTCCCTAGTGATCACGGCCCAGTAGTATAGCATGGCAAACGAACAAGGATGTGGGGCCACTGATGGAATACTAGCATCCTATACTAAGCATTATGATAGCAGGTAAAGGTATCAACAATTGTAGCAACAATGACATGCTATACAACAGAATAGGAGCTATCAAATCAACAATAGTAGCAAACCTAATGCAAGAATAAGAGAGAGAGGAATGGGAGATATCTGGTGAACAGGGGGGGGGCTTGCCTGGTTGCCGTGGTAAGAACGAGCGGTCGTCGTCGACGTAGTCGAACACAGTGTTATCGGCATCGTCTCAGGGTCTACCGAAAAGGAAGTAACGGAGGGGGAACACAATAAATAACATAGCAATCAAAAGCATAACAAAGCATAACACATCAATAACCGGTGCTAGGGGGTGGTCTAACGCGGTGGGAGGTGATATCGGCGAAGGAGGGAAACATCCGGGAAAGTATCCCGGTGTTTCACGTTTTCGGACAGATGAACCGGAGGGGGAAAGTTGTGGGTTCGCTATGCTAGCTATGTGTGGCGGCCGAATGGGTACGTATTCGGATTCATCTCGTCGTTCTGAGCAACTTTCATATATAAAACTTTTTCATTCGAGTTATGGTTTATTTTATATGATTTTTCAAAGTTTTAACAATATTCTGAAAACATTATTAGTTACTAAATTCGACAGAAAAGAGTAATGACATCAGCATGATGTCATCGTAACATGAACAGTTAACCAGTCGGTTGACTGGTCAACCTGTTAAGCGGGGCCCGCGTGTCATTGTGTCATCTAACTAACTTCAGTATTAGATTAGCTAATCTACTAAATGTCACATCCCTAGTTAAGCACTTGCATTAGGGCTAGCTAGAGTGTGCATCATGTTTACTTATCAAAGAAACTTGAAATGGGAATGACAGAAACCCCAACACCCCTCTTCTAACAACTAGGGTTTGATAAAATATTTTCCAATGTACCCAAAATGCCCTTCAAAAATGTTCATCATTTCTGCCTTGGTCTCAAACCTTTGCTAAAAATGGTGCACAATTTTCTAGGACATCCAAGGGCTCTGGATTAAATCACATGGTATTTGTATTTGGGCATTTAAATGCTATAAAATATTTTAAATGCTCAAATAATCATAATTCCATACTATTCATATTATATACAGTGGACATGACAAGTTTCATGAGTTATAAAATTTTTCTAGCATTTTTATTAATTAAACAAAGTTGCAAAACAAATGAAGCAGAAAAGAAATAGGAAAGAAAATAAACAGATAAAGGACTTACCTCGGGCCCAGCACTGTTGCAGGCCGGCCCAGCCCACCAGCCCTCTTCTGTCGCCTTCCTCCTCGCGCCAGTCGGCAGCGCGCGTGGCCGCCGCGCGCCGGCACGCGCCCGGCCACCTCCAGGCTGCCTGCCTGCATCCCCGACGCCCTGCAAGACTCCCCGCGACGCCACGCAGCTGCCCCGACCCCTCTCGCACTTTCCCCTCGTCCCCGTCGCCTTCCCCTGGCCCTCCTCTCTCACCACCGAGCCGCCCGTCGCCGCCGCTCGCCGTTGCCGCACCTAGACCCTCCCCCTCGACCCGTGACCGTGTCCAAAAGGTTCGCCGCGATGCCCTCTACCTCCTCGTTGAGCCACGGATCGCCGGGAGCCCTGCAACGTCTCCACACCGTCGTCCCCTTCCTCGGATCGCCGGAGCACCTCGCCGTCGATTGAGAAGCTGCAGCGCGTCCCCGACCTCTCCGTCGAGCTCGTTAGCACCGCAGTGAGCTCCTACGTCGTTACCCTCCTTCTTTTGCTTCGTTTGCGCCATGTAGATGCGCTCCGTTGATCACCGAAACTCACCGCCGCCGCGCTCGCCGCCGGCGATGCTCCGGTGACCATTTGGTCACTGGCACATGTCCATCTCGCTCGCCGCTGCACGTAGACAAGCTAGGTACAACGCACGCATCGCCTAGGCCACCGTAGCTGCGTCTCCACACACACCCGACGCCGGTCGCCGCCGTTGAGCTCGTTGCCGTCGTCTCCGGCCACCACAGGTCCGGCGACCACCACCATCCGACGCGCAACAGCAAGGGCTTTCCAACGCGCCCAACCGCAGCTCGAACCATGCCCTGCAGACGTTTTTCGAAGCACGCCGCCGTGTTCTGCCTCGCCGGCATCACGTCGCCGGCGAGTTTGACTTGTTTGACCACGGGTTTGACCACCCCTGAGTCACTGACGTGTGGGCCACCCTTTTCCTAATTAGCTAGTTTAATGAAATAAATGTTAATTAAATTAGATAGTTAGTTTAGTCACTGACCCGTGGGACCAGACCCCACTGACAACTATTTAGTTCACTAATTAACTCTGTTAGTTAGCTGTGACATTGACATGCCGGGCCCACATGTCATGTTTGACTTGGACTAGCTCCTGTTGACTGACTGACGTCAGCATGATGTCATGCTGACGCAGTAAAGGTTTTTCTGGGATTTTTAGATTTAAAAATAATTCAGGAAATTCCAGAAATATGCCTAAACTTCAAAAAAATCATATAAATTCAACAGTAGCTCAGATGGAAAAGATTTGTATATGAAAAATGATCAGAAAAATCCAATCTTTCGAATGGCACTGGTTTCATGCAGGTTTGAGCAAGTTAACCTTGCTGTATACATTAAAACATGATAATGCACTTATTTAAATAATAGTTAAAGTGCCAATTTGAATCTTTGATTCAAATAGGCTCAAACCTTTCTGGTTTTAGTTGCATTAGCCCAACACACATGCATCTTGCCATGTCATGAGCATGCATCATATTGTTGCATTTGTTTGTTTAATGATTGTATCGCCGGTATTCTCTGTGTTAGGTCCTGCTCCCGAGGATACTGCTGCGTATCCAGTTGAAGAGCAGTACCCGACAACCACTTTGTCAGGCAAGCAATCATTGATCATTCCGATACAAACCCAATCTTCTCGCTCCTGCTCTCTTTTACTGCATTAAGGCAATAGCGTGTGAACTGCTATTTGCTGCGGTAGTTGAACCCTATTCCCTTGCATGACCTGTCATTGCCACAGTAAATAGTTGAAACCCACTAGCATGTGTAGGAGTTGATTGAGCCATGTGATGTGTGATCCACCATGCTATTTGTTTATGTTGCCTGCTATGCTTAGAGTTGTGTCTGGTCTGGTTCATCTGGGTGATGGATCAGAATGAAATGATCATACAGATAAAGAGAAGGAAGTGTGGAATACGCTTGGTAAAGGTATCGATGAAAGGCCATGTAGGAGTACATGGTGGGTTGTTTCATTGGAATCGTCCATAGGACCCGAGATCTGTATGTGTGGTTCAAGTTACAGCTACTACCACACATTGGGATCCTTAATTGACCCTCTCGGCTTATTAATTACCCTCGATCTCTGTCCAGGAGTTGCAACTAATTTCTGGTGTTTATAGCTTACTGGAGGTCGTGCACAACGCTAACCCTCGGGGTGGATTGTGATGCGACAGGTATGTGGCACGGTGTACCGGTTGCCCGTTTGGTGACTC
Source organism: Secale cereale (assembly GCA_902687465.1). NCBI lineage: Eukaryota > Viridiplantae > Streptophyta > Magnoliopsida > Poales > Poaceae > Secale > Secale cereale. The sequence continues at coordinate 295,905,459 of LR738710.1, read as the reverse complement.
GGGAACCCTGTACACATCGTTTGGGGCCGTGAGCGACACCCCGGCCGGATCTCCCCACGGATGGAACCCAAATAGGCGATAAAACTGGACGAGAGACTTGAGTAGTTAGTCAGGTCATGGCCGACACCCTCGCTGGGCTTCCGCTTGAAGGTTGCCGAGTACACGCCGAGTAAACGGCGATAAGTGGTGGGAGCGTGTGTGAAGAGGTACACCCCTGCAGGGTTATCAATCTATTCGAATAGCCGTTGTTCGCGGTACGGACTACTTGGTTACTCCTACAGTTCATAGACAAGATGATGGATACTACTAAAAGCCTCAAGATAAGTGTGAGTACCCCGGATGGCCCTTCCGTAGGATGACGGAAGAGGATCCTCGGTTGTGTATTGTTGTGGTGATTAGAGGACTCGTGTTCGTAATAGCATCTTGCAATCTGTTGAGAGTTGTAGTATAGGTTAGCCAAGAGTCAAAGCTGGCTTTCTGCTATGAACTCCACTACCCCCTTTGATAATGTTGCATGTATGATAGGTTCTGTGGTAAGACTTGCTGAGTACCTTTGTACTCATGTTTGCTTAATAACTGTTGCAGAGGAGAACCCTGCCCCTGCTGATGGGTTCTACATAGACGTTGACGTCGACGAGTAGCTTGACACCCAGACGGAGATCTGGAGCTTGTGAAGGGCCTTGTAGATAGTCAGGCTACACCAAGCCTGTTTTATTTTCTAAGTTGTCTGTACTCAGACATGTAGCTTCCGCTTGTGCTTGTATGACTGTATGACTTGAGTGTTGGGTCATGTGACCCCTACCTGTATGGATATGTTATGTATGGCTCTTGGAGCCTCTTAAATAAAGTACTTTGAGTCATAGAGTTCTGTTGTGATGCAATGTTGTATTTGCACATATTGAGCATATTGTGTGTATGGTTGAAATGCTTGGTATGTGTGGGATCCGACACCTAGTTGTTTACCTTTGGTAGCCTACCTTACAGGGAAATGCCTCCTAGTGATTCCAACGAGCCTTGGTAGCTTGCTACTGCTCGGAACACGTAGGCTGGCCGACATGTGTCCTTCTTTGTTCCTGTGTCTGTCCCGTAGGGGAAATGTCACGCGTTGTTCCTTTAAGTCCATGTAGCTTGCTACGACTTGGGTTCATACGTTGATGACCGACACATTCGTTGCTGGGTCATGGATGCCTGTCTCTGTAATCTAGTGCCACTTTTGGTTTATAACTAGCCATGTCGGCCCGGGTTCTCTGTCATATGGATGCTAGCGACACTGTCATATACGTGTGCCAAGATGCGCAAACGGTACCGGGCCAGGTAAGGTGGCACCCGTGGGGTTACCGTGCGTGAGGCCGCAAAGTGATATGACATGTTACAGCTAGATCGGTGTGACTTAGGATCGGGGTCCTGATAGCGTTGGTATCAGAGCTGGACTGCCTGTAGGTTTCTCAAGCCAAACTGGTCGATGTTGAGTTTAGAAAAATTCTTAGTTATATGTAGGGGAATTGATTGTGGAAGGGAACGTAAGGCTCTTTTTACTCCTTTACCTTATGCCCTTCTGATCTGAGTCAGTCTATTCTTTCTACGGGGATTTAGGACTAGGCCTCTTATCCTTACTAGGTTCACGTGTTACTAATCCGTAGACTCTTAGGATTGTTGGTTTCAAGCCTCAGTTCAGTTTCTATCCTTTTAGTATGATGATTGTTGGACCCGGAACCTTGATATGGAATTGTTGAGTGGCTATGCTATCATTTGTATGATGTCTCAAATCTTTGTTTGAGCATTTACAGTTGTTATGCTGCCCGATTTCTTCCAGAAACACTAATGCCTTTGCATTATTTCGTGTTTCAGATATCTGGCCGCACCCCTCACCAAGTGGTTCGTTTGACTCGGTGCATCAATGTGCCCGATCACACGGCCATGCTAGTTCGTGTGCTGACTGAGACCGGTTATCGCTGGTATCCTGAGTACACTGTGGAGGAACAATACCGGGATTTCAATCAGATTCAGTATTTCTGCACAGTCCGGATATACCCCTCATATCCTGGAGCTAACGACCCCATCCATTGGTCTTATGGACTCGGGGTTACCATCGAGATGGCAGTACATGATGCCGCCTATTCGATGATGACCATTCTCCGGGCTAGGCATGCCCTGTTGCTGAACACTGAGTTCTGTTACATGCCAGCCTCACTTCCCGGAGAGGAAGGCTACTACACTGGTGTGTATACTGATGCTGCTCATGAAGAGCCGCTGCTTCAGACCACTGTTCAGATGCTGGAGGATAGGGACCGTGAGGTCCGTGCCCTCCGAATGGAGCTGTATAACACTCGAGCCGCCCACTGGACTACTTTGACACTGCTTGCACCTGCTGTGCACGCCGGATATCTGGACATGCGGGATTTGTACCCCGTGCGGACTCGTCTGCCTGATCGCATGGATTGGCGTGACGTTGGGGGTATTACACCTCCACGTGGGCGTCGGTTACCACCAGCATCGGGACCGAGGCCACATCCATGTCCCTATGGTCCACAGCCTTCGAGTGCTCGTGAGTTTCAAGATCCGTCTGTTCCACTTCCAGGCTACGGTGGTAATCTTTACGAAGATTACTACGCGAATGTCTGAGCTAGACTGTGGTAGTAGTAGTATTGTAGTAGTTGTATTCCCACAGTCCTGCGCGTCTTGTGGAATATGACTTAGTGTGTACTGAATGCCAGAGGTGTAGTTAAATAATGTATAGGAGCTTGGAATGCCTCTGATGGGATGTATCGTCTTTCACCGCAGTTGTACTTTAGCCTTGGCTTGTACTAAACTATGTATGGTGTGTATGACCACTGGTGTATATATAGCAGTTTCTATATTACCATGTCGTACGGATGAACATCTCTGTAGTCCGTGTCATCCATTACATTCTGCACTTCTATGTCAAATTTTTGCCATCCTTGTCTAAACCGTTGTTTTGTTTTCCTAGGATGGTCAACACTCGCAACACTCCTGCTGCTCAGGAGCAGGGTGAGGCTAGTGGGGCTAGAGATGGGAATCTGCCCCAGCCACCCTCCTTGGCGGAAGTTATGCTCGAGGCAGAACGGAACAAGAGAGAGACCAACCGTCTGCTGGAACGCATAGAGCAGAACACTGGGTTCCGTCAGAGGAATGACGTGGTGTCAATCAATGACTTTATCAAGATGTGCCCACCGAAGTTCCATCACTCCACTGAACCTCTGGATGCGGATGACTGGCTACGTAGTATCACCCACAAGCTACACTCTGCCCGTGTGGCCGAAGCTGACAAGGTTACCTACGCCGCCTACCATCTTGAGGGCCCTGCCAGTCTTTGGTGGGAAAACTTTGAAGCTATGCGTCCTGCTGGCCAAATCACTACTTGGGTTGAGTTCAGTGAGGCATTCCATGAACATCACATTCCGGAAGGTCTCATGGATCGTAAGCGGGAGGAATTCTGCAACTTCACCCAGGGCCGGTTAACTGTGGATGGCTATAGTCGCGAGTTTGGCAACTTGGCACGCTATGCACCTGAGGAAGTATCCACCGATGCCAAGAAGCAGGCGAGGTTCCGCAAGGGACTCATCCCTGAATTCCGCCGAGATCTACGTCTGCACGAGTGCACTTCCTTCCAGAAGTTGGTAAACAAGGCTATCAGTGCTGAAACGGGCCAGACCGACTTCGAGGCCACCCGCAAGCATACTCGAGACTTTGGTTCCTCATCCGGCTCTGGCTCTCACAAGAGCCGTGTGTGGGTTCCTAACACTGCTCTGCCACCCAAGTACACACCGAGGCCATCCTATGAGGTGCCTCGCCCAACTCAACAGTTTGCACATGCTAAGACCTATGGAGGACCACCTTCCAACTTTGCTCCACGCACTAGCACTATGACATGTTTCAAGTGTGGAGAACCGGGGCATTACATGCGTGAGTGTCCCCAGAACCAGCCAGGAAAACCCGTTGGCCGTGGTAAGCCAACCGGCAAGGTGAATTATGTCAAGCCAATCCCCACTGCACGTGGTCATGTCAACTATGTCTCTGCCGAGGAAGCTTATGAGGATCCTAACGTCGTCCTTGGTACGCTTCTCATTAACTGCTATCTGGCATCTGTTCTTTTCGATACTGGAGCATCCCATTCGTTCATATCTGAGAGCTATGCTCGTTTGCACAACATGACTTTTTGTGACATGCCTACTTCCATGGTTATTCAAACTCCTGGTTCAAAGTGGCAAACCTCTAGGGTAAGCCATGGAAATGAAATCCTTGTCGATAGACTTGTTTTCCTTGCATCTCTAATCGCTCTCAAGTCCTCGGACATAAACATCATTTTGGGTATGGATTGGATGACAACTCATGACGCCAAGATTGATTGCTACACTAGGACCGTTCAACTTACACATCCATCCGGCAAGATAGTCAATGTCTTGACCCGAATGGCTGAGCATCAACTCTACTCTCTTAATGCCAGCCCTCTACCAGAACTCGAAGATATCCCGGTAGTCCGTGACTTTCCGGATGTTTTTCCAGAAGAACTGCCAGGAATTCCACCTGACAGAGATGTCGAGTTCGTGATAGATCTTATCCCTGAAACTGTCCCAATCTCTAGGAGACCTTATAAGATGGCACCACTAGAATTAGCTGAGCTAAAGAAACAACTCGATGAGTCCTTGCAAAAAGGTTTCATCCGTCCTAGTTCTTCCCCTTGGGCTTGCCCCGTCCTCTTCGTCAAGAAGAAGGATGGAACGGAGCGGATGGTTGTAGATTACCGACCTGTCAATCTGGTCACCAGAAAGAACAAGTATCCGCTCCCCAGGATCAACGACCTGTATGATCAGCTCGCTGGATCCTCAGTCTTCTCTAAGATGGATTTGAGGTTGGGTTACCATCAAATCAAAATCAAGAACGGGGACATTCCTAAAACGGCTTTTGTTACTCGTTATGGCCAATATGAGTACATCATCATGTCCTTCGGACTAACCAATGCCCCAGCTACCTTTTCTCGGTTAATGAATTCTATATTCATGGAGTACTTGGATAAATTCGTCGTGGTATACCTCGATGATATACTCATCTATTCCAAGAACAAGAAAGATCATGCCGAGCATTTAAGGCTGGTATTGACAAAACTTCGAGAGCACCGCCTTTATGCCAAATTCTCTAAATGTGAATTTTGGTTGCCAGAAGTAACCTATCTAGGTCATGTGATCTCTGGTAAGGGTATTGCTGTCAATCCCGAGCAAGTTCAAGCCGTCCTTGATTGGACTCCCCCTGAATCGGTCAAGCAAGTTAGGAGTTTTCTTGGCCTAGAGAGCTATTGCCGACGCTTCGTCGAGAATTTCTCCAAGGTTGCTAAACCTCTAACTGAACTCCTCAAGAAAGATAAAAAGTTTGAGTGGACCCCACAGTGCGAGTCCAGTTTTCAGGAACTGAGAAGACGCCTGACATCTGCACCTGTACTGGTACCACCAGACTGTTCCAAAGATTTTATAATCTATTGCGACGCCTCGCGACAAGGACTAGGTTGCATACTCATGCAAGATCGTCAAGTGATTGCATACACATCTCGACAGTTGCGTCCACATGAGGATAACTATCCTACACATGATCTAGAGCTTGCAGCTGTAGTCCATGCACTCAAAACATGGCGACATTACCTCCTTGGTAATCGCTGTGAAATTTTCACTGATCATCGAAGTTTGAAGTACATCTTCACCCAACCGGATCTAAATCTCAGGCAAAGACGTTGGGTTGAATTGCTTACAGATTACGACTTAGGAATCACTTACACCCCTGGAAAGGCCAATGTCATGGCTGATGCGCTAAGTCGTAAGTCTTATTGTAACAACTTAATGTTACAACAAGGGCAACCACTTCTCTACGAGGAATTTCGTAAGCTTAACCTTCACATTGTTCCTCGAGGATTCCTTTCCACCTTGGTGGCGAAACCTACCCTTATGGATCAAATCATAGTTGCCCAGCGGTATGATAAAGGCATATCTCGGATCAAGGAGAACATTGCTAGCGGAGTCGCTAGGAGTTTCTCTATGGATGATCGAGGTGTTGTGTACTTCGAGAACCGCTTGGTGGTACCCAAGAAACAACAACTACGACAAATGATTCTTAAGGAGGCTCATGAATCTCCTCTCACAATTCATCCCGGTAGTACCAAAATGTATCAGGACCTATGTCAGAGATTCTGGTGGACTAGGATGAAGAGAGAAATCTCTCAATTCATTGCTAACTGCGAGGTTTGTCGTCGAGTTAAAGCAGAGCATCAACGGCCTGCTGGCACCCTTCAACCTTTAGCTATTCCTGAATGGAAATGGGACAAAGTCGGTATGGACTTTATTACCGGGTTTCCCAGGACCAGGAAAGGGAATAATGCTATCTTCGTCGTTATCGACCGCCTCTCTAAAGTAGACCATTTCCTGCCTGTTCGAGAGAGTATTACCGCTAGCCAGCTAGCAGACTTGTATGTCTCTCGGATAGTATCACTTCATGGTGTGCCATTGGAGATTAACTCAGACCGTGGAAGTCTTTTCACTTCACGATTTTGGGAAAGTTTCCAGAATGCTATGGGAACTCATCTCTCCTTCAGTACCGCCTTCCATCCACAGTCAAGTGGTCAAGTGGAACGAGTCAATCAAATTCTGGAAGACATGCTTCGAGCCTCTGTCATCTCTTTCGGTATGGATTGGGAGAAGTGTCTTCCATTTTCCGAATTCGCTTATAACAATAGTTATCAAGCCAGCTTGGGCAAAGCTCCCTTCGAAGTTCTATATGGACGAAGGTGTCGAACACCTCTTAACTGGTCAGAAACCGGGGAAAGGCAATTCTTTGGCCCGGATATGATCCAGGAAGCAGAAGAGCAAGTTCGCATCGTTCGTGAGAGATTGAAAACAGCCCAATCTCGCCAGAAGAGCCAATATGATAGTCATCATAAGGCTGTGACTTTTGAAGTCGACGATAAGGCTTACCTTAGGGTTACTCCTCTTAAGGGAACCCATCGCTTCGGTATCAAAGGCAAATTGGCCCCTCGTTACATCGGTCCTTTTCGCATTCTTGCCAAACGAGGAGAAGTTGCCTACCAATTGGAACTACCTCCACATCTATCCAGAGTTCATGATGTGTTCCATGTTTCTCAACTCAGGCGTTGCTTCTCGGATCCTATCCACGGAGTGTATCACGAAACGCTTGATCTCCAGGACAATCTCACATATCGAGAATACCCAGTTCGTATTCTTGATCAAACCGAGCGCACCACTCGACGCCACAATATCAAGTTTCTCAAGGTTCAATGGTCACATCATTCCGAGAGTGAAGCTACTTGGGAAAGGGAGGATCGTCTTCGACTTGAGTACCCCACCCTCTTTCCGGAGGAACCCGAATCTCGGGACGCGATTCTTTTAAGTGGGGGTGAGTTGTCACATCCCTAGTTAAGCACTTGCATTAGGGCTAGCTAGAGTGTGCATCATGTTTACTTATCAAAGAAACTTGAAATGGGAATGACAGAAACCCCAGCACCCCTCTTCTAACAACTAGGGTTTGATAAAATATTTTCCAATGTACCCAAAATGCCCTTAAAAAATGTTCATCATTTCTGCCTTGGTCTCAAACCTTTGCTAAAAATGGTGCACAATTTTCTAGGACATCCAAGGGCTCTGGATTAAATCATATGGTATTTGTATTTGGGCATTTAAATGCTATAAAATATTTTAAATGCTCAAATAATCATAAACTATAATGTTCCATACTGTTCATATTATATACAGTGGGCATGACAAGTTTCATGAGTTATAAAAATGTTCTAGCATTTTTATTAATTAAAAAAAGTTGCAAAACAAATGAAACAGAAAAGAAATAGGAAAGAAAAGAAAGAGAGAAAGGACTTACCTCGGGCCCAGCACTGTTGCAGGCCGGCCCAGCCCACCAGCCCTCTTCTGTCGCCTTCCTCCTCGTGCCAGTCAGCAGCGCGCGTGGCCGCCGCGCGCCGGCACGCGCCCGGCCACCTCCATGCTGCCTGCCTGCATACCCGACGCCCTGGAAGATTCCCCGCGATGCCACGCAGCTGCCCCGACCCCTCTCGTACTTTCCCCTCGTCCCCGTCGCCTTCCCGTGGCCCTCCTCTCTCACCACCGAGCCGCTCGTCGCCGCCGCTCGCCGTTGCCGCACCTAGACCCTCCCCGTCGACCCGTGACCGTATCCAAAAGGTTCGCCGCGACGCCCTCTACCTCCTCGCTGAGCCATGGATCGCCGGGAGCCCTGCAATGTCTCCACGCCGTCGTCCCCTTCCTCGGATCGCCGGAGCACCTCGCCGTCGATTGAGAAGCTGCAGCGCGTCCCCGACCTCTCCATCGAGCTCGTTAGCACCGCAGTGAGCTCCTACGCCGTTACCCTCCTTCTTTTGCTTCGTTTGCGCCGTGTAGATGCCGCTCCGTTGATCACCGAAACTCACCGCCGCCGTGCTCGCCGCCGGCGATGCTCCGGTGACCATTTGGTCACTGGCACATGTCCATCTCGCTCACCGCAGCACGTAGACAAGCTAGGTACCACGCACGCATCGCCTAGGCCACCGTAGCTGTGTCTCCACACAAACCCGACGCCGATCGCCGCCGTTGAGCTCGTTGTCGTCGTCTCCGGCCACCACATGTCCGGCGACCACCACCATCCGACGCGCAACAGCAAGGGCTTTCCAACGCGCCCAACCGTAGCTCGAACCGTGCCCTGCAGACGTTTTCCGAAGCATGCCGCCGTGTTCTGCCTCGCCGGCGTCACGTCGCCGGCGAGTTTGACTTGTTTGACCACATGTTTGACCACCCCTCAGTCACTGACGTGTGGGCCACCCTTTTCCTAATTAGCTAGTTTAATTAAATAAATGTTAATTAAATTAGATAGTTAGTTTAGTCACTGACCCGTGGGCCGAGACCCCACTGACAGCTATTTAGTTCACTAATTAACTCTGTTAGTTAGCTGTGACACTGAAATGCCGGGCCCACATGTCATGTTTGACTTGGACTAGCTCCTGTTGACTGACTGACGTCAGCATGATGTCATGCTGACGCAGTAAAGGTTTTTCTGGGATTTTTAGATTTAAAAATAATTCAGGAAATTCCAGAAAAATGCCTAAACTTCAAAAAAATCATATAAATTCAACAGTAGCTCAGATGGAAAAGATTTATATATGAAAAATGATAAGAAAAATCCAATCTTTCCAATGGCACTGGTTTCATGCATGTTTGAGCAAGTTAACCTTGATGTATAATGCACTTATTTAAATAATAGTTAAAGTGCCAATTTGAATCTTTGATTCAAATAGGCTCAAACCTTTCTGCTTTTAGTTGCATTAGCCCAACACACATGCAGCTTGCCATGTCATGAGCATGCATCATATTGTTGCATTTGTTTGTTTAATGATTGTATCGCCGGTATTCTCTGTGTTAGGTCCTGCTCCCGAGGATACTGCTGCGTATCCAGTTGAAGAGCAGTACCCGACAACCACTTTGTCAGGCAAGCAATCATTGATCATTCCGATACAAACCCAATCTTCTCGCTCCTGCTCTCTTATACTGCATTAAGGCAACAGCGTGTGAACTGCTATTTGCTGCGGTAGTTGAACCCTATTCCCTTGCATGACCTGTCATTGCCACAGTAAATAGTTGAAACCCACTAGCATGTGTAGGAGCTGATTGAGCCATGTGATGTGTGATCCACCATGCTATTTGTTTATGTTGCCTGCTATGCTTAGAGTTGTGTCTGGTCTGGTTCATCTGGGTGATGGATCAGAGTGAAATGATCATACCGATAAAGAGAAGGAAGTGTGGAATACGCTTGGTAAAGGTATCGATGAAAGGCCATGTAGGAGTACATGGTGGGTTGTTTCATTGGAATCGTCCATAGGACCCGAGATCTGTATGTGTGGTTCAAGTTACAGCTACTACCACACATTGGGATCCTTAATTGACCCTCTCGGCTTATTAATTACCCTCGATCTCTGTCCAGGAGTTGCAACTAGTTTCTGGTGTTTATAGCTTACTGGAGGTCGTGCACAATGCTGACCCTCGGGGTGGGTTGTGATGTGACAGGTACGTGGCACGGTGTACCGGTTGCCCGTTTGGTGACTCGGGAACCCTGTACACATCGTTTGGGGCCGTGAGCGACACCCCGACCGGATCTCCCCACGGATGGAACCCAAATAGGCGATAAACCTGGACGAGAGACTTGAGTAGTTAGTCAGGTCGTGGCCGACACCCTCGCTGGGCTTCCGCTTGAAGGTTGCCGAGTACACGCCGAGTAAACGGCGATAAGTGGTGGGAGCGTGTGTGAAGAGGTACACCCCTGCAGGGTTATCAATCTATTCGAATAGCCGTTGTTCGCGGTACGGACTACTTGGTTACTCCTACAGTTCATAGACAAGATGATGGATACTACTAAAAGCCTCAAGATAAGTGTGAGTACCCCGGATGGCCCTTCCGTAGGATGACGGAAGAGGATCCTCGGTTGTGTATTGTTGTGGTGATTAGAGGACTCGTGTTCGTAATAACATCTTGCAATCTGTTGAGAGTTGTAGTATAGGTTAGCCAAGAGTCAAAGCTGGCTTTCTGCTATGAACTCCACTACCCCCTTTGATAATGTTGCATGTATGATAGGTTCTATGGTAAGACTTGCTGAGTACCTTTGTACTCATGTTTGCTTAATAACTGTTGCAGAGGAGAACCCTGCCCCTGCTGATGGGTTCTACATAGACGTTGACGTCGACGAGTAGCTTGACACCCAGACGGAGATCTGGAGCTTGTGAAGGGCCTTGTAGATAGTCAGGCTACACCAAGCCTGTTTTATTTTCTAAGTTGTCTGTACTCAGACATGTAGCTTCCGCTTGTGCTTGTATGACTGTATGACTTGAGTGTTGGGTCATGTGACCCCTACCTGTATGGATATGTTATGTATGGCTCTTGGAGCCTCTTAAATAGAGTACTTTGAGTCATAGAGTTCTGTTGTGATGCAATGTTGTATTTGCACATATTGAGCATATTGTGTGTATGGTTGAAATGCTTGGTATGTGTGGGATCCGACACCTAGTTGTTTACCTTTGGTAGCCTACCTTATAGGGAAATGCCTCCTATTGATTCCAACGAGCCTTGGTAGCTTGCTACTGCTCGGAACATGTAGGCTGGTCGGCATGTGTCCTTCTTCGTTCCTATGTCTGTCCCTTAGGGGAAATGTCACGCGTTGTTCCTTTAAGTCCATGTAGCTTGCTACGACTTGGGTTCATACGTTGATGACCGACACGTTCGTTGCTGGGTCATGGATGCCTGTCTCTGTAATCTAGTGCCACTTTTGGTTTATAACTAGCCATGTCGGCCCGGGTTCTCTGTCATATGGATGCTAGCGACACTGTCATATACGTGTGCCAAGATGCGCAAACGGTCCCGGGCCAGGTAAGGTGGCATCCGTGGGGTTACCGTGCGTGAGGCCGCAAAGTGATATGACATGTTACAGCTAGATCGGTGTGACTTAGGATCGGGGTCCTGGCACTAAATTAGGTTAATTAAGATTAATTAAGTTAATTAATCATTTAATTAACTAATTATTTATTTATTTTATCAATTTTTTAAAACCTCTTTTTTTTAAAAGGGGAGGGGGCCCCAGCTGCTAGTGGCACAAAGGCCACTGGAGCGGGTTTAACGGGCGCGGGCGGCGTTGCCCGCCGGGACGGACCCGGATGACGGCCACGGCGGGGCGCTGGCCGAGGCGCTGGTCAGGGCGGCCACGGCGGGGGCACCGGCCCCAGGCGCTGGCCGGGGCGGCCACGGCGGGGCGGCCAGTGCTGCGCCGGCCCCAGGCGCTGGCCGAGGCGGCCACGGCGGGGCGGCCAGTGCTGCGCCAGCCCCAGGCGCTGGCCGAGGAGGCCACGGCGGGGCACCAACCCCAGGTGCTGGTCGGGAGGTCGAGGGGGCGGTGCGGCGCGGCGCCGCGGCCGGCGGGGTTGGAGCGGGAGGCGCGCGGGAGTGTAGGGCAGTGCACGCGCGGTGAGGTGAGCAGGGTGCTGGGACTACAGGTAAGGGCGGCTACGGGCAGCAGCTTGCGGCGAGCGGGGTAGCAGCAACACAAGGAGCAACGCAAGAGCAGTAGCAACATGAATTAACAGATAGACAGAGAGGAGCGACAGCAAGTATGCGTATGCGCACGCGGGAGCCCGGACGAGCTCGAGGATGGCGGTTACGGCAACAAATCGAGGGGGCAAGGAGGGGGATGGACGCGGCTCACTGCGAGGGAGGTCGTGGACATGCTCGGAACCGTGGGGAGGCGCTGGTGGTGGAGATCGTCGGCTATGGCGCCGTGGCCGTGGTGGGGAAGACGAGGACGTATCGTGCACAGCGGGGATCTTCAGCTCGAACGGCTCCTCCAAGGCGATGTAGTCGATGACGACGCTTTTGCTTGACAGCCTCTCACGGGACGGGGGCGACGGTGGCCACACGGGCAAGGGTCTCCATGGCGGCGGCGGTTTGGGTACTTCTAGATCAAGGAGAGGGAGCAGGGAGAGGGGCGAATGGGGATCTAGGGTTCGTTGATGGAGCCAGGGCGGTCTTATAAGTGCGGGAGAAACATTGGAGAGGCGCGGGATGGCCGCCACGACGACGTGCCGAGGCCGTGGCTGGCGTCAAAGGCATCCACGGTTCCCCTCCTCCCTGTAGCGAGGAAGATGACAGCGGGTTGGGGCAGGCTGGGCCACCTGTTGGGCTGGGCCAAATGCACTGTAAATGCATAGAGCCCACCAGCACCGTAGTCTGTTAGGCATTTTTTCCTTTTTCTTTTTCGGTTTTCTTTATAGTCTTTGTTCTCTATTTTCTAAGCTATCAAATGGGCTTTGATATACATGAAACTTGCCATATAAATATAAGTCCTTATTTTTGGTGATGCCCACAAAGTTTCAAGTCAACTGTAAATACATAAGCATTTGTTTGTTTTGAAATAGTTATTATTATTATTCTTGTTTTTGGACTACTTTATATTTTACTAGGGATTAATTTGTGAGTCGAATGATGTTGGTTTCAACATGACAAATATCCAAGGATTATTTGCCACATCTTGAACATTTTTGTTTGCATGTTTGAGAAATTTGAATTTTGACTTTAATTTGAATGCAAGGGAGGATTAGGAACAGTAAGAGTGACCACCTGGCATCATTGGCACGGGATTACTGTAGGTTAATTACCCGGGCGTCACACTATGCTTCCTCTTCATCACACAAAATATTCATATCATGCACAACCCCGATTTCAGCGAAGCACTTGTTTTCATACTCTATTCTTTCAAACCTTTCAACTTTCACGCAATACATGAGCGTGAGCCATGGACATAGAACTATGGGTGGAATAGAGAGGTGGTTGTGGAGAAGACAAAAAGGAGGGAGATAGTCTCACATCGACTAGGCATATCAACGGGCTATGGAGATGCACATCAATAGATATCAAAGTGAGTGAGTAGGGATTGCCATGCAACGGATGCACTAGAGCTAAAAAATGTATGAAAGCTCAACAAAAGAAACTAGTGGGTGTGCATCCAACTTGCTTGCTCATGAAGACCTAGGGCATTTGAGGAAGCCCATCGTTGGAATATACAAGCCAAGTTCTATAATGAAAATTCCCACTAGTATATGAAAGTGACTAAACATGAGACTCTCTATCATGAAGAACATGGTGCTACTTTGAAGCACAATTGTGGAAAAAGATAGTAGCAATTGTCCCTTCTCTCTTTTCTCTCATTTTTTTGGAGGGGCTTTCTCTTTTTTTAGCCCCTCTCTATTTTTTTGGGCCATCTCTTTTTTTATTGGCCTTTCCTCACATGGGACAATGCTCTAATAATGATGATCATCACACTTTTATTGATTTACAACTCGACATTACAACTCGATACTAGAACAAGTATGACCCTATATGAATGCCTCCGGTGGTGTACCGGGATGTGCAATGAATTAAGAGTGACATGTATGAAAAATTATGCATGGTGGCTTTGCCACAAATACGATGTCAAGTCCATGATCATGTATGGCAATATGACAATGTGATGCGTGTCATATGAACGGAATGGTTGAAAGTTGCATGGCAATATATCTCGGAATGGCTATGGAAATGCCATGATAGATAGGTATGGTGGCTGTTTTGAGGAAAATATATGGTGGCTGTTTTGAGGAAGGATATATAGTGGGTGTATGGTACCGACGAAAGTTGCGCGGTACAAGAGAGGCTAGGAATGGTGGAAGGGTGAGAATGCGTATAATCCATGGAGTCAACATTAGTCATAAGAACTCATATACTTATTGCAAAAATTTACGAGTCATCGAAACAAAGCAATCAACGCATGCTCCTAGGGGGGAGGTTGGTAGGAGTTAACCATCGCGCGCCCCCGACCTCCACACAAGGGTTGAAACTTTACAAATACCTCATGCTCTAACTTCATCACATAGTGGTTCACCATACGTGCATGCTACGGGAATCACTGACCTTAACACAAGCATTTCTCAATTTCATAATAACTCCACTAGCATGACTCTAATATCCCTATCCTCATATCTCAAAACAATTATCAAGCACCCAACTTCTCATCATATTCAATGCACTTAGTGTGAAAGTTTTTACTACATTGATATTGGATGTCTATCATGTGAAGACTAGTTTTATAGCCTAAGCACATTTCCATGCTGTTTTAATAGACTCTCAAAAGGATATAAGTGAACCATGAGAGTTCAACAATTTCTTCAAAATATTATCACCACCGTGCTCTAAAATATATAAGTGAAGCACTAGAGCAAAAACTATTCAACTCAAAAGATATAAGTGTAGCACATAGAGTGTTCTAACTATTTCTGGGCCATATTTAACTCTCTCAAATAGGTTTGTCCAGCAAGGATAATTTTGGCAAACTAACAAGCAAAGACTCAAATTATACAAGACGCTCCAAGTAAAACACATATCATGTGGTGAATAAAAATATAGCTCCGAGTATAGTTACCGATGGATGAATACGAAAGAGGGGATGCCTTCCCGGGGCACCCCCAAGCTTAGGATTTTGGTTGTCCTTGAATTTTACCTTTGGGTGCCATGGGCATCCCCAAGCTTAGGCCCTTGCTACTCTTTGTTCCATAGTCCATCAAAGCAATACTCAAAACTTGAAAACTTCACAACACAAAACTTAGACAAAAATCTCGTGAGCTCCGTTAGTATAAGGAAACAAACCACTACTCAAAGGTACTGCCATGAATTCATTCTTTGTTTATGTTGGTGTTAAACCTACTGTATTACAAATTCTCTATGGTTCATACTTCCCAATACTACTCATAGATGCGTTGAAATAAGCAAACAACACACGAAGAACAGAATCTGTCAAAAACAGAACAGTCTGTAGTAATCTGCAGGTTTCACATACTTCTGTAACTCCAAAAAATTCAAACTAAATTGCTAAACGTGAGGAATTTGTCTATGAATCATCTGCAAAAAGAATCAACTAAATATCACGCTCCAGTAAAATCTGATGACCATTCTAGTGAGCGCTAACGATTCTATTTTTCACAGCAAGATCACATAAACTTCACACAAGTCTTCCCAAAGGTTCTACTTGGCACAAACACTAAAGAAAACACAAAACCACATCTAAACAGAAGCTAGATGCAATATTTATTCCTAAACAGAAGAAAAAACAAAAAAAATATAAAATTGGGTTGCCTCCCAACAAGCGCTATCGTTTTACGCCCCTAGCTAGGCACGATACATGGATAGATCTAGGTATTGCCATCTTTGGAAGGCAATCCATAAGTGGCTCTCATAATAGATTCATATGGTAATTTGATTTTATTTCTAGGAAAGTGTTCCATGCCTTTCCTTAATAGAAATTGGAATCTAATATTTCCTTCCTTCATATCAATAATTGCACCAATCGTTCTAAGGAAAGGTCTACCAAGAATAATAGGACATGAAGGATTGCAATCTATATCAAGAACAATGAAATCTAAGGGCACATAATTCCTATTGGCAACAATAAGAACATCATTAATCCTTCCCATAGGTTTCTTAATAGTGGAATCCGCAAGATGCAAATTCAAAGAACAATCATCAAGCTCATGGAATCCTAGCAAATCACACAAAGTTTTTGGGATAGTGGAGACACTTGTACCCAAATAACACAAAGCATAGCATTCATGATCTTTAATTTTTATTTTGATAGTAGGTTCCCACTCATCATAAAGCTTTCTAGGGACAGAAACTTCTAGCTCAAGTTTTTCTTCATAAGATTGCATCAAAGCATCAACTATGTGTTTAGTAAAAGCTTTATTTTGACTATAAGCATGTGGAGAGTTTAGTACGGATTGCAACAAGGAAATACAATCAATCAAAGAGCAATTATTATAATTGAATCCCTTGAAATCCAAAGTAGTGGGTTCATCACTATGCAAAGCTTTAATCTCTTCACTCCCACTTTTAGTAATTTCAGCATCAAGATCTATAAACTCAGAATCATTGGGACACCTTAAAGTAGAATCATCTCTAATCCTACCTTCATCAAGATTTATACTAGAAAACAAGGATCTAATAGGAGACACATCAATAACTTTCAGATCTTCATCTTTATTTTCATGCTCTTCCGGTTTAGCAGCCATCTTATTGATCAAGGTGGACTGTTTATCCGAAATTTGGGCTATTAAGTTCTCAAGATGGGCAAACTGAGATTTCAAACCATAAAATTCCTTAGACATATCATCAAGGTATTTATTCATATATTCCATAATTTTTTCTGTTCCTTAAGCTCGCTTCTGAAAAAATCATTATGCTCAAATTGTATAGTCATAAAATGTCTAACATTGTTTTCAATCTCCTCCAGCCTCTTGAGGTGAGGGTCAACACTGATAGGTAGAGCCATAGTGACAAGCAAGCAAGCAACACACAAGCAAACAAGAAGCAAGCGAACGATAAACACATGACAGAAGAAGGGCAAATAAAACGGCAAGGGTGAAGTGGGGGAGAGGAAAACGAGAGGCAAAAAATGTAATGCGAAGGATAAGGGTTTGTGATAGGTACTTGGTATATGACTTTTGCGTAAGCCTCCCCGGCAACGGCGCCAGAAACTCTTCTTGCTACTTCTCGAGCTTGCGTTGTATTCCCTCGAAGAGGAAAGGGTGATGCAGCACAGTAGCATAAGTATTTCACTTAGTTTTTGAGAACCAAGGTATCAATCCAGTAGGAGACCACGCACGAGTCCCTCGCACATGCACAAACAAATAAGAACTTTGCAGCCAACACGATAAGGGGTTGTCAATCCCTTTACGGTCACTTACGAAAGTGAGATCTGATAGAGATGATAGTTTGATATTTTTGGTATTTTTGATTGTAAGAACAGAAAGTAAAAGCGGAAAAGTAAAATAGATTGTAGATTGATATGTTGAGAATAGACCCGGGGGCCATAGTGTTCTCTAGTGGCTTCTCTCATTATAGCGATATTCTACGGCGGGTAAACAAATTACTATCGAGCAATTGATAGAAAAGCGAATAATTATGAGACCATCTAGGAATGATCATTATATATAGGCATCATGTCCAAGACAAGTAGACCGAAACGATTCTGCATCTACTACTATTACTCCACACATCGACCACTATCCAGCATGCATCTAGTGTATTGAGTTCATAACAACAGAGTAATGCCTTAAGCAAGATGACATGATGTAGAGGGATAAACTCAAACTTAGTGATATATAACCCATCTTTTTATCCTTGATGGCAACAATACAATACGTGCCTTGCTGCCCCTACTGTCACTGGGAAAGGACACCGCAAGATTGAACCCAAAGCCAAGCACTTCTCCCATTGCAAGAACTATAGATCTAGTAGGCCAAACCAAACCAATAATTCGAAGAGACTTGCAAGGATATTATAATCATACATAAAGAGTTCAGAGAAGAACCAAATATTTCTCATAGATAATTTTGATCATAAACCCACAATTCATCGGATCTCGACAAACACACCGCAAAAAGAGATTACATCGAATAGATCTCCTCGAAGACCGAGGAGAACTTTGTATTGAGATCCAAAGAGAGAGAAGAAGCCATCTAGATAGTAGCTATGGACCTGAAGGTCTGTGGTAAACTACTCACAACTCATGGTGAGGCGATTATGATGATGTAGAAGCACTCCGTGGTAGGCCCCCCTCCGGCGGAGCTCCGGAACAGGCCCCAAGATGGGATCTCACGGGATAGAAGGTTACGGCGGTGGAACTAGGGTTTTCTTCGTTGTTCTGTTAGTTTGGGGGTACATAGGTATATATAGGAGGAAGGAGGGCACCGCGGTCCACAAGGGGTGCCCACGAGGCAGGGGGGCGCCCCCCCACCCTCGTGGACGCCACCTCAGCCCTATTCCATGGTTCTCAAGTCTCCCGTGCGTGATTTTCTCCAAAAATATCTTTCCCGAAGGTTTCATTCCGTTTGGACTCCGTTTGCTATTCCTTTTCTGTAAAACCCCGAAACAGGCAAAAACAGCAATCTGGACTGGTCCTTTGGGTTAGTAGGTTAGTCCCAAAAATAATAGAAAAGTGTATAACAAAGCCCATTAAACATCCAAAACATCATAAATAATAGCATGGAACAATCGAAAATTATAGATACGTTGGAGACGTATCAGCGGCGCACTGAACTTGGATGATACTCAAAGTGCAAGTAATCCCCGAGTGGTTATGGCTATTTATAACAACATATAGCTCATTGAACTAATGATTCCTCAAGCTAAATATTTCAGGAAAGTTCAACGAATGGAATGGCTATTATGGAGATGTGGACCCCTCAAAAAGCTAAGGAAGCAAGATTGGCAAAAGCTCAAGACTCTACCTTTTCACCTTTAGTGATCCAAGATCACATTGAGTCCTTAGGAAAGCCAATACTATTAAAAGGGGATGAGGTGTGGCTTAACGTATTGGTTGCTCACAATGCTTGATGATATGCTCCAAAATCCTCAGACAACTATCGGCGTTCTGGGAACAGGGGTACCCAAACTTGCCTGCCTACGGCCCAGGGCGCGGCTCATCAGGCGGCCTGGTACAGCCCAACCTCATCAGCAACCACTCAAGACCCTCGTGAGGGGCCGAGCCTTGCGAGGCGGATGACGCAAGACCTTCCCTGGGGCGGCCTCAGTAGGCTGGCTCCTGAGGAGCGGAGATATCAAGGCAAGGGGCACCTCGCGAGGTCCTCGTGACGTGAGCTGTGACGACCAAGGCCAGGCGGGCGCCAGCGGGCGCAGGGTGCCAGTTTCCTCTTTGGTGCTAAAGGAGCAGGTGCAGGCGAGGAGTCTCGAGGCGTCAGGCAAAGGTTTCCATATCGGTGCAACAAGACCAAGACCAGCAGGACAACAGAGCGGAGGTCAATGCGGAGCCCACGGCGGCATCACCACCAGAGCCATTGGTAGGCGAAGACCACCTTTTGTCAGGATAGCTTGTACTAGCTGTCCCCATTCAAATTTGGCCGTTGTGGGATCCCTTCCAGCTCAATATTTGGGAAGAGGACCCAGGCCACTATAAATAGGACTAACCACCACCATTGGAATCATCTCGCCTTGAGTTGATCAAATAGAAGGCCACACACTCACAAGCTCACTCGAGCACAAGAACACCTCTCCTAAGGAGGTTGTTCTGCCCATGTACTAGTTCTTCCTCAGCCTACAAGGCAATCCACCACACCACACTAGATTAGGGTATTACACCACAACGGTGGCCCGAAACAGTATAAATCTTGTGTCCCTTGTTTTTCAGATCTAACGAGCTAGGCCTAGGGACCGGCGAGTAGACGAGCTACGGCGGGAGGAGAGATCTTCGTGCACACCCCAGAGTTCGAACCACAAGGGTTTTGCCGGAACCCAAGATCCAACATTTAGCACGCCAGGTAGGGGGTGCGCTGGATCTTTTCTTTCGTTGTTCGGTTCGTTACTGCTCCGCAACCTCGATGGCCGACGGTCAGGGGGCTCATGCCGACCGCTAGGCGGCCTGGCCCACGCGGGCGGCGCCGTCCACCCATGGAGGCCTCAACCCCGCACTCCAGGTGGCCCCCGCACCGCCTGGCGCCGCCGGCCACGGACGTCCTGGACCTGCAACCACTACCTCAGCATCACGGCGCCCGCGCTCCATGTCGCGATCTTCGGACGACACCACGATAAAAACACCCCACACCCAACGGGAGCAGGTGAATATGAGGACTGCGCTCATCTTGGCGCGAGAGCTATTACGATGCAGGATGGACAAGGGCGGCTATGACGTACTGCTGGAACGCGTCGCCAAACTACTGAGCTGCGCTTGCAGGGGCGCACCACCGTTCTGTTCCTCACTCCCGCCCTAGGTCGCGGGCGAGGCACCGGTGAGGTCCCGGCAGGCGCGTGCGCCCCCTGGAGCGATGGGGAGACCGACGACACCAACAGGAGCGCTGTCACCATCCTCCCGACCGCAGTGACTTCGTCGCAGGCAAGAGCAAGCGCCGGCGGCCCCTTACGAGGGTACGCCGGAGTACAACTCAGCGGCCGCCAAGGCCAGGTGCCGTAGCTGGAGGTCAAGGCACGGGGCACTCAGGCGGTGCCCCCGATGGGGTGGCCGACGAAGCCTACGTGCCCCGCATGGTGGACCTGACATACGTGTTCGGGGAAGGCCCCAATGCCTTCCTCGGGCCGAGATGGAACGGCGGGACGATCGAGGAAGAAGATTACCACGAGTCGCCCAGGGGATCCGTTGACCCCTTCAGCGACGACAACAGTGCGCAGCAGGTATCACAGCAGCAGTCATGCGCTAACAATGGACTGCAGGTGAATCAGACCACGACGATGGTCGGGGACCTGAGAGCGGCTGCTCCGCCCTCAACCGGAGCAGAATGCCCGAGGCTGCGCGTTGAGGGCCTGGAGCCGTGGCCTCCCTCGCGACGCGTGGATCAGGAAGTATGCGAAAGTAGGTCCTCTGCCGGGGCGAGCATCACCAAGCCTCCCCCCGATAGAGGGCCCGTGGTCGTCGAGGGCGCCGCTGGCGTCCTCCTTGCCTCCTTGGTCTTGTCCTGGTTTCCGGTCGCCCCAACAGAGGTCGGGGGTGGCGTAAGGCGGGGCCCTCGTCTAGCGATATGAAGTAATGCTCACGCCTGTGAAGATCTCCGCTCGTGACACTCTCACGTAATAATAAGTGGGGTTGTACACGCCCCAGAGTCTCCGGAGAGCCGCCCACGGGCCTTGGGGGCTCCCTCCCACATCCTAGTGGCAACACTTAGCTCCGCGCTGGTGAGAAGACTTGAAGACTAGATAGGTGCCGGACGTGGCTATTTGCTTTCCTCGCCTTCCTTTTTGTAATTGGATTCGCCATGTATTTTGAATTGAATTTGAAGTCTTGCTCGTTGCCGAAATGGGGGGGGGGGGAGTTTTCGTTGATTTCTGCTGGATTTTGCCGCCTCTAGCTGTCTTGAAGATCTTACCCCGGGCCCTCCGGCTCGGGGACCAAAAGGTCGATCCCACTTGGCGGACCGCTGTAACCTCGGCAGGACCCCTCTCGGGGAAAGAGCCTACGTGCCGCACATTTTCCGCGTAGGCATCCTGCCGCAGCCAGCGGAACACCCCTGGCCCTGCTCCCCGGAGCAGGGCCATGCATTGCTCAGGAGACTCAAGGCCGCGGACCCCTAGTGATCTACCCCAGGAGGGAGGCGAACCCGCAGCCTCATAACCCGCACGAGGCCAGGTAAGATCTAGGTGAGTTACAATGGCAACTCAGCTTGGAAAACTCGAGGACGCACGTCCCGGGTCCGAATTCAAGCAGCAAAAGAAGGAAAGTGGAATATCAGTTTACACACATAGGGGGCTCCCCTCAACGCTCTCATGCCCTACGGGGCCTCATGCAAGTCTATGCATGCAGGGTCAAGGCAAAGGAGTACAAGCTCAACTGGATACATTGCTTGCCGCGCCGTCCGAGTCGCTCTCATGTACACTGCTAGCGCAGTCGCTGGCCATGTCTTCATCGTCCTCAATTGCGCCGCCTTCATCTGCCACGACCACGGCCTCATAATCATCGGTGGAAAAGGCCCTGACTAGAGCATCCACATGGTCGTCCAGCCAGTGCGCCAGGTTGTCTCGGACGGCTCCAGGCACTGGGGCGATGGCGGCGTCGAAGTCAAAGTCAGGGTCAATGCTCTGGAGGTAGCTGAAGACCCGGGAGAACGCGCACCCAAGGAGGCTCTGGCTCTTTTCTTCAACAAGACGGCGGGCCCTCGTGGCCCGGCTCGCCAGGCGCGTCACAACCTCGGTGAAGAAGACAAGATGGCCAACGTAATCCTTTGCGTGGGGGTGAGGGGCGTTCTCCTCGCAGATGGCCCCTAGCGCCCGGCTGGCCTTCTCCTTAAGAGCCTGGAGCATGGGGGCATGCTCGTGCTGCAGTAGTAGTCGACGACAAGCCTTGTCCTTGCTCTGCTACATGAGAACTGCGACATCATCAACTTGTCGTCGGAGCAAGGCCAAGTCGGCCTGCGCGGAGTGCAACTCAGCTTGGGCTGCCGCGGTGGCCCTCTCGCACTGTTCTACTTCTTCCAGCTTCGCCCTGATGGCAGCAGTCCTCCCATCAGCCTCCGCCCGCTGGAGCTCCAACTTCAAGTCGTACCCCTTGGGAAGGTTTGCGCGGGCCTCCGCCACCTTCTGGTCAAAT
The DNA here is from genome assembly GCA_902687465.1 of Secale cereale. Lineage (NCBI taxonomy): Eukaryota > Viridiplantae > Streptophyta > Magnoliopsida > Poales > Poaceae > Secale > Secale cereale. The sequence continues at coordinate 295,882,770 of LR738710.1, read as the reverse complement.
TCTTTCTGGATTCTGGCCTCGCGAGCAGAGACAACATCCTCGGCCAGGGTCACGTGGCACTCCCTCACCTCCCACCGCTCAAGCTCAAGGCTGCGCTCCGTGGCTTCTAACATTACCACCTCCTCATGCTGCAAGATCTCCGCCTCTTTGGAGGGTGCCCCCTCATCGGCACTAGGACGGCCCTACGCGCCTCAGCTCGCTCTTCCAAGCTGGCGTTCAGGGCCTGAAGCTCTAGCATTGTAATGCCCAGGATGCGACTATATCTCCTACGTGTCGAGGCACGAGTTAGAGACATAAGCGCATCCTGGAATGATCGCACACGTGGTATCTTTGCACAACTCAGGTAATGAACATGGATGAAAGAGTAAAATAGTTGGCTTACACTCGCCACGTCACACAATGAATACAATAGCATACATTCAACCAAATAACACATGGTCTGTCTACAGACGAAATCAAACGAGAAAAGATACCACAACCACAAGTCCTAATCGCCCCTAGTAGGAACCACTACTGATCGTCGGGGTACGTCACATACATACGACCACGCTCTTCATCGAACTCCCAGTGAAGTTCTTGTCCATCTCCTGCGTCGTATTCAGCTGTACCTGCATCTGGTATGTGTTGGAATCTATGAGTCACAAGGACTCAGCAATCCCATTCCCGGGTATCAAAACTAACAAAGCTTTTAGGTGTGGAGAGGTAATAAAGTGGCTGCAGCAAGCACTAAGCAACTAGCTTACGAAGTCAGAGCGAGATGAGAGAAGTGCCAACGGTCACCAAAGATGATCAATAAGTGATCCTAGCTACTCACGTTCATGCATAACCCCATCGTGTTCACTTTCCGAAAACCCCTTCGAAAAGAGACAGTCACGGTTACTCACACAGGTAGTGTATTCTTAAGGATATGGTGTCAAGTTATCTACAACCGGATATTAACAAATTCCCATCTGCCACATAACCACGGGCACGGCTTTCGAAAGTTCATAGCCCTGCAGGGGTGTCCCAACTTAGCCCATCACAAGCTCACGATCTGTGGAGTTGCAACTCCATGTTGGGAATACCCGAGTATTCTCGGAATCCCGTGCTCAAGATATTTCGACAAAGGTAAAACTAATCCAGCAAGACCTCCCGGCATGCCGACACCTTGATAGTAGCCGCGCGTATCTCGTCTCAGTCCACGACCGGATAGGTCAGCCTACAGGTATATACCAAATACCTCGGGTTTCCCCAAGGCGGCCCTGCAGTCCGCCCAGTTTGGACCAACACTCATGAGGAGCATTGGCCCGGGTTGTTGATTAAGAACTCGGGTTAATTACTCCCTATGCAAGTTTTAGTTGTTAGGCAAATGTAGTACCAAAGTTGGGTCTTGCTGGAAAAGCTTTAAGCAATGCGAATTATCAAAGGGGGCCCATAAACCCCAACCGTGTTAGGAACGCAAAATCAAGGAACATAACACCGGTTTATCGGATCCTAAGGTGGCATGAGTGGAACAAAACACCAAGCAGAAGGCCAAGCCTTCCACCCACTACCAATATATATGTGCATTAATTTAATTATGATATATATTGTGTTATCCCAATAAACAAGTCCAATCATGGAGCAATCTTCAAACTTCACCTACAACTAACAACGCTATAAGAGGGGCTGTGAAAAAGCGTACTTAGCCAATCAACGATTTGCTAGGAAGGTGGTTAGAGTGTTTCATGGCAACATAGGAGGCTGACAGACAAGAATAGGCATCGAGGAATAACTATAGAGCGAGACAACTAGCAAAGCAAAGATATAGGTGATATCGGGGAACGGTCATCTTGCCCGGGATCCCGCAAGGAAGAAGAACGAGTCCAAAGAAGACAAACGGACAAAGTCGAACGAATCCTCACAACTCCGAAACTAAACCGAAGCTAACGAGAGAAGCAAACCGGAAAGAAGCAAACAACATGGTAAACACACATATCATAACCATGGCATGATGCACAAACAAGTATGATGCTTGTCCGGTTTAAATATGCATGGCATGGCAAAGTGCACAAACAATACTACAAGTTAAGTGGAGCTCAATGTGCAACGAGTTGCATATTGACGAAACACCACATTCTATTTAGTTGACTCTCGTTTATGTACCCAACAAGTCTAATTATTTCTAGCATGGCAAGAGGTGAAGCATAAGTAAACTAGCTATCTAGGCATTTTAAATGTGGCCGAAAAAATAACTACAACAATTCCGGAAAATCCCCATGTCATTTAGCAATTTTAATGCAAACAACACTTTAAACATTTTAATGTTATTACCATGATGCGAATGACACATTCAAGTTTTAATGCAATTTTTATTAAGACTTGACATGAAGACGATATGAAGCATTTGTCACCGTGGTGGAAAGAAAGGGGTGCCACGGCGGCGATACTAAAAACGGTGCCACGGTAATGTTCTGGTAATCCGACACCTCTTTGATATATCAGTGCAAAAGAAGAACGACGGGAGCGTGCCATGCAAAAGATGTGGGGTGATCCCGGAAACCGGGTTTCCACGGTTCGGTGGCATGGAAACGAGCGACACAACGGACACGGCGCAAACAAGTATTTCATCTCATACATCACACAACATCCATCCACGGGGTCATCGGCTCGGCGGTTATACCTTCGAAGCATGCATTTCGGGGAGGTTCGCGTTCGACGGAAGAGGTACATGTGTCGAAGAGGAAGTAGTTGTTCACGATGTCGTCGGTAGAGGTACTTGTCGCATCCACGGGTCTTCGTGGGTCGACGGTAGTGGTACAACGAAGGTGGTCGAACTTGACGCTTTCGGGTCTTCGCGACGATAGTGGTACACGGGCCGTAGACGTTCGGGTGACATGTGGAGGTACTTGGCGCATCATCGTGGTACTTGGCGGTCTCGGTCTTGTCAAACTCGTAGATGGCAGTAGAGGTACACGGTCATCTCGGCACTTGGCGAAATTCCATGGGTGCATCTTGGCGTCACTTGGACACGTAGAGGGTCGTGTAGCCGTTCAAGGACATAGCCGGACCTGGTAGAGGGTTGGCTGGGCTCTCTCTTTTCCATTTACAAAAAAGGAAGAAAGAAAAGAGAGAAAAAGAAGAGGTTAGAGAAGGAGTATGGACTAGTGAGATATTTTCCTAGAGATCGGGAAAATATGGATGATTTAACGAAAATGGTTGGAAGGGTGTCGGGCAACCTTGATTCAAACTCATTAATTCAAATGAGTGGGTTAAATAAGTGGGTGTTTGGTAGGTCAAAAAATGTTGAGAATTTTGGTAAAGCTCGGGAAATTGACGAAAGAATTTCTGGACAAAGTTTGAGCTCAAGAAGCGAGTTGACAAAGGAAAATGGAATTATTTGCAACTGTGTCAAAGGTAATTCCACATCAATGGAATATTTATTTTAACTCCCTATAAATATTGGGAGTATATGTTATAATGAGAAACACCATGTGAATTCCCTCGATTAAAATATATCGAAGATCCATGCAATTTATTTAGTTGAGTTTTAAAAATTAAAGACATGATGGGATGATGACATGATGCAATGCAAACATAAATAAAGCAAGCACAAATAAAATAAAGCAAGCAAATAAAACACAAGGCGAAACCTGGAACATTTGGAAGTCTTCTGGAGCGCCGGTCTTGGGGCGTCACAAGCATGCGCCTCTCTGCAGCCTCGCAACGGCAGTCGGCCTCCCTGTCCTCCTCCAGGGCTCGGGCGCAGGCCTCTCGCGAGTCTGCGAAGCCTTTACGTTAGCGCAATCGTGCTGGAGGCGCCCGAGGTTAATGGCCACCCCCAGTCGGCGCCACTCGTCCATCAGCTGAAGGCCCTCAGCCTCAAGACAGGCGTCAACTCCTTCAAGCTCTTCCCCAAGTCGACTCAGCGCATTCATCGCCTCCTGGAGAAGCTCACAGCGGGAGGCTCCCCGCCTGCGCGCTGACTCAAGAAGGAGGCCAGGACCCTCCTCGGCACCAAGAGCACTTGAAGAAGCCTTAGGAGACTCGTCTTCCCCCAGAGGCGGGACCAGGGTCTCCTCCGCCCCAGTCATCTCTCGGGCCTTCGCTGGGGCCCGGAGGGGCTGGGACTCGCCACTCGAAGAAGATGCCAGGGCCAAGGTGGACCCACTATGTTCGACGACCATGGGGGAGCCCTCGGCATGCCCCCCGGTCCCCAGGCGGAGCCGCGAAGAAGGAGCGACAAGAACGCGGGGTCGAGGCGCCAGGCCGGCGCATCCGACCTCGTGGGTGACCTTGCGCTAGAGGTAGCGCATCGGCTGAGGGCGCCCAAGACTGGCGGAGAGCTCGGGACCATATGGGCCTACTTCTCAGGAGATTTCGTCGCCTTGGTAGGAAGGGCCCTGAGGAATCGCGGTCAGGAGGGAAGGCAGCGCTTAAGGAATTACAAAGATAAGCTACTCACTCGTCTATGGCAATGTATTTCCTCGGCTTCAATGGCCGGAAGGCATCATCACTGCAGCTTGGCGACCTCATCTTCTTGCGGAGAGCTTCGAAGTTCGGCCGGAGCCGGCCGAAGCCCTGGAAGCGGTCAGCAACATCAGGCGTGACCAGAGCGGCTCTGAAGGAGGCGCCCCCAGAAGCACTAGGCCGAGCGGGGCCCCCTGCCCCCGCCTCGGGGCGACGCGAGGGGGCCACGGGGGCTTCAGCCTCAGGAGCGCCAGGCAGCACCTGTACCTCAGCCGTCCTCTCTGGGCGGCTCTCCTAAGCCCCAGGGGACAGCGCTTTAAGAGCCTCGGGAGACGCCAACGTCGAAGTAGCAGCGCCAGTAGCACTGAGCAGCGATTGTCCCCCCGCGCCCCCTTCTGGGACGATCGCCTCGACAGCGGCAGACAAGGGAGCCACGCAGGCGGGGTTCTCACGAGACCTGACAAGGCCGGGCGGACGAAGCCCCCATTCATCAAATGAGGGCATCTGCCTCACGAACTCCACCTTGTTTGAGCAGCGGTACAGAAGACAACCTTCCTCCGACAAACGGGCTGGCGTTGGGTCGCTTGTCAGGAGCTCGAGCACCATGCGCTGTACCTCGCGAGGAAGAGCAGGCGCTTGGAGCCTCATGCTGTCCCCGTAGCCGAAGAGGGCCCATGGTGCTGAAGCAGGGCGACGCGATGCTGGATGAACTCCTTCACCACCATGGGCGCCCTCACCCCAAGCCTCTGCAGCCTGGACAGTCGAAGCCAAACGCGAGCTAGCTTCCGGTCGACGAGCTTCACGTGGGTCCAGCCGGAGCTCGGAGCGGCCGGAATCCGTGGTGGGAGCAGCAGGGGGCTGTGCACCCCGACATCGACGAACACCCACCTCCTCCTGAAGCCGCGGATAACCGTCGAAAGGTCGAAGTCGATACCCGAGCCGGCCATTGCCGCGATAGCCTGGAAGGACACGCACCCGGAGCACTGGAGCGCGTTCGTGAGATGCAGCGAGAACAAGTGGCAGAGCAAGGCCACGGAGGGGGCAATGCCCACCATGGCTTCGCAGACAAAGGAGAAAACAACAAGGAGGACGATGGATTGAGGATCAAGATGTAGCACGCTGATCTGGTAGAACGAGAGTACCGCGTTGAAGAAATCGGAAAAGGAAGGGACAAGGCCTGCCCTTATCCATCATCTCTTCATTAATCACCACCGACCGCTCGGTGGCGGGCCCGAAGGCTGGTGGCGAGGGGGCCAAGGTACAAGGCTCTGCCCCCTCTTCCTTCTCTTGGCTGGAGGCAATGGTGGCGGAAGGAGTTGGTATCGAATCAAGCCGGGGGAAGGGATCGAAAAGGCGAGGAAGCCACCAGGCGCGTGACTGTCAAAGGAGGCGGAGTCGAGCAAGTAGCAGCAGCCGTCTAGCCGGGCGAGAATCGGAGACGCCCATGTCCCTTCAATCGCCGCACGTCAACAAGGCCGCAGGCTTTTGGGGCCCACGACGCTCTGCACTAGACCCTTGGCTTCACCGCGAAGCCAAGCCCGAGCGCACCTTGGGCCCCGGGGCTACTATCGGCGTTCTGGGAACGGGGGTACCCAGACTTGCCTACCTGTGGCCCAGGGCGCGGCTCATCAGGCGGCCTGGTACGGCCCAACCTCGTCAGCAACCACTCAAGACCCTCATGAGGGGCCGAGCCTCGCAAGGCGGACGACACAAGACCTCCCCTGGGGCGGCCTCACTAGGCTGGCTCCTGAGGAGCGGAGATATCAAGGCAAGGGGCACCTCTCAAGGTCATCGTGACGTGAGCAATGACGACCAAGGCCAGGCGGGCGCCAGCGGGCGCAGGGTGCCAATTTCCTCTTTGGTGCTAAAGGAGCAGGTGCAGCCGAGGAGTCCCGAGCCGTCAGGCAAAGGTTTCCATATCGGTGCAACAAGACGAAGACTAGCAGGACGACAGAGCGGAGGTCATCGCGGAGCCCACGACGGCGTCACCACCAGAGCCTTTTGCAGGCGAAGACCACCTTTTGTCAGGATAGCTTGTACTAGCTGTCCCCCTTCAAATTTGGCCGTTGTGGGATCCCTTCCTGCTCAATATTTGGGAAGAGGACCCAGGCCACTATAAACAGGACTAGCCACCACCATTGGGATCATCTCGTCTTGAGTTGAACAGATAGAAGGCCACACACTCACAAGATCACTCGAGCACAAGAACACCTCTCCTCAGGAGGCTGTTCTCCCCATGTACTAGTTCTTCCTCAGCCTACAAGGCAATCCACCAGACCACACTAGATTAGGGTATTACACCACAACGGTGGCTCGAACCAGTATAAACCTTGTGTCCCTTGTTCTTCGGATCTGATGAGCCATGCCTAGGGATCGACGAGTAGACGAGCTAGGGCGGGAGGAGAGATCTTCATGCGCACCCCAGAGTTCGAACCACAAGGGTTTTGCAGGAACCCAAGATCCAACAACAACCTCTCCACTCCAAACAAGTCAAAACCAAAATGCTAAACTTGGACTCACCGATTTTCATATCCTGTCCCACCGAGTTCCTTTGACTTAGCCAGAGACATAAAATTTCGGTCTCACAGATATAGGCTTTCGGTCTCACCGAGATGGTTCTATAAACTCTCCGTTACAGGTAATTTATTTCGATAATACCGAGTTCATTAATCGGTCACACCGAGTTTACCTTGCCAACTCTCTGATAACTTAACCCTAGCCTTCGACCCCACAGAGGTGTCCTAGTCGGTCCCACCGAGATTCCTAACATTCACATATTTGAACCTTTCGGTCAGACCGAGTTCACTAAATCGGTCCCACCGAGTTGGACAAAATGTGTGTAACGGTTGGATTATGTGTGGAGGCTATATATACCCCTCCACTCCCTCTTCATTAGTGGAGAGAGCCATCAGAACAAGCCTACACTTCCATTACTCATTTTCTGGTATAGAATCACCTACTCAAGTGTTGAGATCAAGATATTCCATTCCTACCACATAAATCTTGTCCTCTAGCCTTCCCCAAGTTGCTTTCCACCCAATTGATACGTCCATTTTGCATCATGCTTTTATGTTGATATTTATTGCACTATGAGTTGTTATTACACATTATCTCACAATACTTATGCTTTTTCTCTCTTATTTTACAAGGTTTACATGAAGAGGGAGAATGCCGGCAGCTGGAATTCTCGGCTGAAAAAGGAGCAAACATTAGAAACCTATTCTGCACAACTCAAAAAGCCCTGAAACTCCACGGAACTCCATTTCAGAAAATATGAAAAATATTTGGCGAAAGAAATACAGGAGGGGGGCCACCCACTATCCACGAGGGTGGTGGGCGCGCCCCCTGCCTCATGGGCCACCTGGTAGACTTCAAGCGAAAGCCGACGTGGGTGTAGACCACGACCTGACTAACCACAGAAGTCCCTAGTCCAGTTTTATCACCTATCCAGGTTCCATCAGAAGGGAGTCCGGCCGAGGTTTCCACTTACTGCCCCGAACGATGTGTATAAGGTTCCCGAGGCACCAAACGGGCGTCCCGGTACACCGTGCCACGTGCCTATCGCATCACAGCCCACCCCTCCGGTCAGCGCTGCGCACGGCCTCCAGCATACTACAAACACCAGAAACTAATTGCAACTACTGGACAGAGGACAATGGCGGTTAATAAGTCGAGCGGGGTCATATTTCGGGGCCCAACGTGTTGTAGTAGCTGTTCATGGACCAACAAACATGGAACTCAGTTCCTGAGGACGGTTTCAATGAGAAAACCCACCATGTACTCCTACATGGCCTATCTTCGCTACCTTTACCAAATCGTGTTCACACACTTAGCTCTCAACAGTAGGACATGATGACCACATTCCAATTCATCCCTGATGAATCAGACCTGACACAACTCTAAGCAATAGCAGGCATAACCAGAAAGCATGAATGAGTAGGCACATCATGGCTCAAACAACTCCTACTCATGCTAGTGGGTTTCAACTATTTACTGTGCACTACTAGAAAAAGGGCTATAGATGGAATTGACACTAATGGCGCACCAGACAAGTAGTGCGCCATTAGTATATACTAATGGCGCACCACCTTCTGATACGCCATTAGAGTTCAAACTACTAATGGCGCACCAGGCCCAGGGTGTGCCATTAGTATCAAAAAGTTTTTTTTGAACTAGTGCGTCTGTCCAAACATACTAATGGCGCATCCAGACACAGTGCGCCATTACTAGTTGTAACTACTAATGGCGCACCTGTCGGAAAGTGCGCCACTAATGTTGTTTTTTTATTATATTTTTTATTCTTTTTTTTGCAAAACTACTAATGGCGCACTGTTCCACAGTGCGCCATTAGTAATTTTTTTTTCAAAACTACTAATGGCGTACTAACAGAAGATGCGCCATTAGTAACCTGGATTACTAATGGCGCATTTAGAGTTGGTGCGCCATTAGTAAGTGGGCAGCAACAAGATATTTTGGACAGCCTCTCCTACCCACACTCACTTTCTCCCCACTTCATTCTCTCCACCTCCTCCTTGTCTCGGGTCCCTCCTCTTTTTCACCTTATTTCCACCATAGATTCATTCAAATTAAGTGGTTAAATTACCTTGTTTTGATAGGTAAGTAAGGGGGGAAGCTATATTTATGTTGTTCTCCCTACAACAATGTGCACATGCATTTTTTATGGCCTAGCTAGATCTATGTATGTTCGTGGTGTTGCATATGTTTGTTGTGTTGCATATGTGTTTGTGTTTGGAGGTGTACCGGTATTTGAAATGCGATAGTTGCCAATATTTTCCTGGAATGTTGATTCATTTCCGTTTCGGTGAGAATTTTGGCATTAAGCATTCTTTTTTGTCCTATTTTTAGGGAAAGTCATGGCAAATTTTTTCTTGGTTCTAAAATATCGTTTTGCTCTACCCCGCAGGCGACCATGGTGTGCACGATGACCGAAGGCATCGTGAATAGGTTTTTGAGGTCCGCGAAGGCCGAGATGCTTCAAAAGAACGAGACGGAGATAAGATGTCCGTGTCGAAGATGCAAGCTGAAGAGCCTTATTGCGGACTCGGATTCCGGGGCAGGTGCAGGACCACCTGCTCTTGCGTGGTTTCATGGATGGCTATCGGTGGCAAGGTGATGAAGATGACTACGAAGTTGTCCATGGGGGCCGGGCAAGAAATGAGGAAGGGCAGCAAGATAACCACCGCGGCTCGGGCGGGCGAGAAGACGAAGAATCCCCAGGAGACTATCACGACGGTGATGCTGTACACAGTCATCACGTAGAAGATGCAGGAGATGATGATGAGGAAGATGCCGGAGCAGACGACGGGCATGATCATGAAGATGATGATGCCGGCGGAGCAGACGACGCTGGACCATCGATGGGCTGGGTGGAGGACCCTCATATTCAAGAGCTGCTTCTCAAGCAGACCGATAACGCAAGAGCTGCCGCCCGAGAGAAAGCCAAGATGGATCAACTTGAGTTAGACGCGGTTACTCCATTGTATGAAGGATGCAGGCCCGAGGATACCCGCCTGAAAGTAACGCTCATGGCTCTGGAGATGAAGGTAAAACACAAAATGACCGACGCATGCACTACTAGGAAAAGGCCTACTAATGGCGCACCTAATTTGGCCATTAATGGCGCATTAGTGGTGCGCCATTAGTGCCACGCCATTAGTATATTTTACTAATGGCGCGCCTCTGGTGCGCCATTAGTATCTGGTATACTAATGGCGCACCGCTGATGCGCCATTAGTATGCACAGTAGTGCGCCATTAGTATGCCTCCCAGGGACCATGTGTACCCAGGTGCTTTGGCATACTAATGGCGCACTCCAGCAGGATGCGCCATTAGTAATGTCCGCATAGTAATGGCGCACTGTCTGGTGATGCGCCATTAGTATCCTTTGGCATACTAATGGCGCACTGTGTTGTGATGCGCCATTAGTATGAATATTAGGTTTTTTTTTTATTTTTCTATTTTTTTCATAGATTACAAAATGTATAATTGCACAGAATATAGACAGCACACATCAACAACAAATTCATCGAATACAATAGAAGATTAGTCTCTGAATACAATTCATCATATTAGTCTCCGAATACAATTCATCATATTAGTCTCCGAATTGAAAAGACCGAACACAGATAGAACAATATATTACAAGTCTCGAGACCGCGAGTAGCGAGTTTGTCTTCACATTACAAGTCGATATCGATCATCTAAACTACCATCACATAGAAGAGAGCTGCGGTCATCACGATGAGCATCATCACAATGAAACTCGTCTTCATCCGGTTCCTCCAACGCTCCCTCCCCTCTCCCGCTAGATAGCGGGCGTATCTAGATTCGGCCTCGGCCCTAGTGGTGTACCCTTTGTAACTGTTACCGCTGAATCGGTGAACCTGTCTCCGACACTCCTCCCAGTCGTCGTAGACTCCGGGAACCTTACCCTTGTACACGACATACGACGGCATCGCTATGCACTAGCCAAACGAAACGTTAGTACCAATTCACAGACAATACATAAGCAATATATAAGTATGCAACAGAACGATCGAAAGAGAAAAGCAAGACATTGATAGCATCGATTTCATCTAAGTTGAACGACTCTCGAAACCAAAGAGACATACTACAAGTTCATTAAAGTTTAATTACAACATGAGCCAATCGATGTTTCAGAACTAGACACAACATCACTGCTTTCGACTCGACTCAAGGGACCGGAACGTGGATGAAGCCGCCGTCTATCGTGGGAGTCATGAAATCACGGGCGTTGTCAGCCTGCATTTGTAGCATTGTGTCGATGTCACTGTTCGATGGTTGATTTTTGAGGTAGAACTGCCCCGAGGTACGAAGGACATCTTGATGGATGATTTCCGCAAACTCCGACTTGATGCGAAGGAATTCTTGTCTGATGTCCGCGTCCTGGATTGCCGACACGCTCGCGGCCCAATCTTTGAGTTTACTCGGTAGCAGAAGTTGATGATGGTCCCGTACGATCGCCCGCATGTGATGGATGGCGTAGTAGGCACCCTTGTGACCGCCAGGCGGCTGCTTGACGCAGCAGAACGTCGTATTGTGGGAGAACACGTGCTTGCCGGTCTTACGAATAGGCCTTGTGAAGGTGCCTCCAGATTTGGCGTAGCCGGGGAGAACATCATCAAGAACCTTCTTGACATTTGTGTAGTCTACTTTCGACTGACGGTCCGGGTCGAAATACGTGGCCATGGAATATTTGGGGCTTAGGAGGATGAGCGTGCAATGTGTGTCACTGCAGAAAATACGGATGTTAAAAGAAGAACGATCGAAATCTAAGAATTCATATGTTACGGGGCGGTTGAGGCGGAGAACTTACTCGGGAAAGTAAGGCACGAGGAAATTATCCTTATCTCGGTTTGCCAGAATGACGCCTTCGAGGTAAGAACTCGCGACTTGCCGGTCCCCAGCGCTGCCCAAGATCTTGGCACGCATGTAGAAGGGGTCGACTATCACGATGTCCGGGATCTTGTCGCGAATGATCCGCATCTCCATACTCAGTGAAAATAGCCGAACGAAGGTGTAGTGCAGCGGAAGAAGGTTCAACATAGCGTGGATGTCATCAAACCGCAGGACGATCGTACCCCCGATGGAGTTATCCACAAAGCCCTTGCCCTCTGGCACCTTGGCCGCGAAAATCGGGTATGCCACATCCTTCTCTCTGAGACGCCGCTTCTCCAAAGAAAGAACACTGTCATGCAGACTCCGCATAGCACCGGTTGCAGCATCGAGCATATTTCTCAATAGCATCGGCCTACCCGCCACATGCACCCTCCTCATTACATCCTCAGGTGAAGGTGGCCCGTCCTGAGCACGGATCGTACTCGGTGCCGGCTGGCTCGCACCCTTGTTAGTTTTTCTTTTGCGTGCCTTCTTCTTCTCCTGAATTGGGACCGAGTTCTGCTCAGAGACCGCCTTCTTGAGTGTGTTGGGGCTGATAATATTTCGCACCTCGCCTATCTGAGGCTCGGTGAAGTCGGCAGCTGGAGGCGTCTCCTGAGAGCTGAACGGCAGACGACGCCTGTTGCAACTTGGCTTCTCCGCGGTACCAGCTAGATCGCGCACGTCTTTTGTTGGGTTGGGTTCTTGAGAAGGAGGCCCCATGAAGTCGCCACCGTACCCATGATCGGCAAAGTACTGATCGACGTTGGCAAATGTATCGTCGTCGTCATCGTTCTGATCCTGTGCCATATGCATGTTTGGATCCAGTGGCATAGGGATGTCCGGCACCGTTGCGGCGGTCTTGCCATGGGGACGACTTGGCGCCGGCACGACTGGCGGTGTTGTCTTTGGGGTGGTGTCCCCCGCCCCCAAACGAATCTGGCTCTTCGGCCAAAGCAGGGGCCAGCTCAGGCAGGCGCTGAGGGTCATCACGTCATCATCGTCCGCCCCGACGGGTCGAATCGGAGGTAACACCTCGGCGCAGCCTGGCAGCACCCAAACCAGTTGAACCCTAAACAAGTTGGGTGGCATCTGGGTACCGTGGAACAAGGGGTTTCCCGGTTGAACGATTTTGCCCTTGGCGACATCGACCAACTCGTTGTTCACGAAGTGCAGGAGAGTGCACGGAACGTCGGCGGCGCCCTGCGAAAACATGTAGGGCGTCAGGGATGCCCAGTCAAAGGCAAGGAGATGAAGTCCTCGGCCGAGAGAGGCTTAATTAGTTACCGTGATGATGGCGTCGAGCTCGGCTAATGTCGAGGCACCGCCAACAGCGGGCGTGCAGTTGACGGAGGGGCCGCTTGCTGCAGAGGTGCCGGCCGGCGTACACCCGGGTGCATTAAGCTCCCGTGCCGGCGTCGGAGACACCAATGCCGCCTCCGCCGGAGACACCAATGGCCCCGCCATCGCGTTCTGCGAGTTGCTGGCCGTGAAGCTGGGAATCGGGGGCGGCCCCTGTTGGCCGCCCGCAATCCACGCCTGCAACCCCTCGATCAAGCTAGGCACAATGGCGGTGATCGTCGCTCCGAGCTGTTGTTGCACTTGCTCTTGGACAATCTCCGGAATCTGCTCCACCTGTGCCTTGAGTTCTTGAACCTCGCGCGCCTGGCTTTCCGAGCTGGTCTTTTTCTCCTTTCGCCCACCAGCGTTATAGTATGACGACCATTTTGTCGACAAGCCTTTGCCGGCCACACGACCAGCTGACGTCGGCTTATCGAGCTTATCCTGGTTCTTCATTACATTCAACGCCCTATTTAGAGTCGTGTCCCAAGGGTTGCTCTTAGTCGACCCCGCGCTACTGCTTTCAGTCGCCTGCGGAAGGAATGTGAATCATTTAGAAATTTGGCTTCATTAATTAGAATGCAACCATATGGAGCTAATTACGCGGGGGTATATTCCTTACCAGAACAAGCTCAAGCACCCTGGTCTTCGGATCCGTGGTAAGCTCCTTTGTTTTCGGGTCCTTCTTGTACCGGGCCCTGACAAAGTTCCTGGTCTGCTTGTCACCGTATTTATCGAAGAGGGGCGGTAGGCCTTGCTCGGCACGGTCCGCCTCCTCCTTGTCCCATATAGGCTCCGCCACTCTGTAACCGCCGGGACCGAGTGTGTGTTCCCCTAAGTTCAGCTCCCGCATTTCTTTCCCCCACTGACTTGATTCGGAGTGTGCGGTGCTCGAGCAATTGATCTTGAAGTCGTTGTAGTCATCTTCGGTGATCGAAGGATTTTTCTCCTTGATCTTCTCATAACTCTCACCTTTATCGATCATTCTCTTCACATTGGTTTTCCAAGTAGACAGGGCCTTGCTCATCCTCGTGAGGGCAGCATTGTTCACTTTATTCCCTTTGAGGCTTGTGTTTTCAAATTGAGCGGGGAACTTGTATCGTTCGTGCAGCTTCGTGAAGAGGAGGTTGCGCAAATTCCCTCGGTCAGGATGCCTCAGGTTCTCGGTGTTGATCGAGACGGTGCTCCGGAGAATGCACCCGAGCTGAAGCGAGTACCCCTTGACTATTCGTTCGGCGCCGTTGGATTCCCGTCGGAGTCTACTTCAGTAACTTCCTCCTTGAGGGTGCGGAGCACGGTCGGGCGCCAATCCTTCCGTTGCCTCTTCGGTTGGCTGCCATCTGTGCGTGCGCCGCCATCATCAGTGGTGGCATCCTCGGCGGCACCATCAGTGGTGGCATCAGTGGGGTCATCCTCGGCGGTACCATCAGTGGTGTTAGGATCGGTGGGGAAGGCGGCGTCCTCATACAAGTGAGGTTGTTCCTCCATCTCCTGGGACAGCTCCCAGAATGCCTTGCCGCCCGAACCGCCGGCCTCATCATTGTTGGCCATGTTTCTCTCTAAATAGGAACAAAGTTTGGTCAAAAAGTTGGTTATTGTCAAGGAACAAGATCATGGTCTCATCATTTAGGGTTTGTCGACACCGAGGCATCCTAAAAGCTAAGCTTTTATAATTGAGGGTTTTTTGACGCCGAGGCACCCTAAAAGCCTAAGCTTTCATCATTTCGGTTTTTATCGACACCGAGGCACCCTAAAAGCCAAGGTTTTATAATTTATGGTTTGTCGACACCGAGGCATCCTAAACGCTAAGCTGGGAAGGAGAATTCTAAGTTGGGCCTAATCACTTGGCTCTATTGCCGCCTATGGTTTAATGCAGGTAGAATAAAGGGGCACTTGATCCTACTTAATTAACTACTAAGATACCCCGGCCCATGCATTAGTCACAAGTACCCTATATGTCCTATTTTTAGCAAAGTCATGCTAAAATTCACGGAAAATTTCAGCATGACCTTTGCTGAAAATAGGACATAAGGAGTACCCGAATTTGCCGGAACGGAAGTTAATCGACATTCCAGCAAACTCAAGGGCCCCTCGGGGTACCTGCAAATTCATTATCCCCGCCTAATGAAGTCGCCAATGGGTCATTTCAGAAGATCACAAGTAGCATCATCACAAGTATAACATCATGACAAGTACAGTAGCAACAGCAGTGAATACAGGCATAACAGCAGCATCAATAGTTAAGAAAAAGTTGCAGAAGCTTGTAAAACAATAGTTTGAAGTTCAAATATTTACAACAAGGAACCAAATACATGACCACCATTATTATCATTGTGCTAGTGTGACATACAAGTAGTACTAGTGTACATGAAAAAAAACCTAAAACCTAAAACCTAGTGTGACATACAGTCACGGCTTGATAGCAAACTGACAACAACTCAAAAATTGATGTTGCTGCCAGTATTAATTAGAAAGCAGCAGCAATATGGCATATTTAAGTAACAGTGGCTATCCTTGACCTCATAAGGGCAGAGCCTCCAATAAGATGATTTCTTTCCACACAGAAAAATAGAAGTTAACCTAAACGAGTGAGATACGTGAGAGTGGTTGAGCAAGAGAGGATTTATCAAATATGAAGAGTTGGTCATCTTCCTTTGAGAAATACTCCTATGTCAGAACTCGTTTAAAAGGGTGACACGCGAGCCTCTTTTAGCATAGTCTAAGTCAACCCATGGGTCCCATGTTCCAGTAACTCTCCCATCTTTCTTTACCCGTCTTGATTTTGGGTAAAATCAATTGCTTTTCACCCTTTTTTTTTTCAATTTCAGGGGACACAATTAGTTTCAAAATTCCTAATTAGGTTAGTATTTGAGCTTTTTAAGTTTCAACATTGCTACATCATACAAACTTGAAGCGCTTGTGACTTTCAGCAGAACCTCACAATCTGATTACTATCCTCTCTATAAACTCATTTTAAACGAGTTCAAAAAGTGTAAGATCTTTATCCTAAAACATCACCAAAAAATTAGGGCATGGCATCTAATAAGCAATGTTTGGAAATACAGTAAGTTTAATCTATGCCTAGCCATCCCTTACAAGGATATGTGGACATATTTCAGTTGTTTCAAACTTGAAACAGTAACATGTGATGACCAACTTCTTAAAAGTGCAGAGAACTAGTAACCAGTTGCAATTTTGCCATCATATTGTAGCAGACAGTATTGTGCCTGGCAGTATTAAAACTATGTATAGCTTGGTCTTTGTGCATACATATAAATAACAATATAATTATAGTTCAGTAAAACAATTCTCTTTATGCCTGGCAGTATTATTGTCCAAAGATGTGACGCATGTTTGTCAGGATCTCTTTATGCCTTCATTCAAATGACAAAAGCATTGTGTCTGCTGACTTTTGTTTGATCTGTCATTTGGCGCTATGAACATTGGTCTAGGACAGTGGGACTAGATAGTATTTTTCTTTCTACCCCTGATATTTTAGTTGTTTGAAGGCAGTCAAAGTCTCTGGTAGTGGAGGACTAGTGTTGGAAGGTTTTCTTGTCTGTTCAACGAACAATCATCCGCGTGAAGGCTGAAACATCGTGTGTGGCGGCCACAAGAGCACATATTCAATGATTCTGGGGGCAAATGAAAAAGTAGTCACTTAGTTCGCCAAATTCCTAACTGACCAACCCAATTCTTGCGTTTGTAGTATTACACTGCTTGCCTGCTTGGTAAAACCAGAGTTCACTAGCGGAATTAGGGCGAAAGGAAACTGCTAGCCTGCTAGTAGCTACTGAATTTGGGTTCAAGTCATGGAGACCAACACCACACCTAACCTAATAATAGGCGATTGGATGGAAGAATGCAAGGACTGGTAGGTAGGAGGAGGATGCCATGGGGAGTTTGGAGCTTTATACCTTGGCGTGGTTCCAGGTGTTGGCGACGGTGAGGGGCCCGTGGTCGGCGAGGATCTGGAGGAGGCGGCCGGAGATGGCCACACACCTGGGGGAGGCCGGGGCGTCGGGGGCGCGGGCGTCGAGGCCGGGGCGTCGGGGGCGCGGGCGGTGGCGGCGTAGCTCCGGGCGTCCGGGGCGTCGGGTGCGCGGGCGTCGAGGGCGTCGGCGGGTGCGGCTGGAGAGAGAGGCGTCGGCGGGTGAGGGAGAGAGAGGCGTCGGGGAGAGGGGGGAGATCTGGCGAGGGAGAGAGAGAGGAGGGTGCGGCCGGCCCCATAAGTATGGGGGGATTACTAATGGCGCACCGCAGCTCTGTGCGCCATAAGTATGTATACTCTAATGGCGCACCACCCCCAGGTGCGCCATTAGTATTTTGTTCTAGTCACTAGCCCGACAGAAAGTTATATATTCCACCTAACCCACTACCCAACAGAACCCCCGCACTAGCCCGACTGGTCAGCACTCTGCACACCCACCAGGAGGTCCTGGGTTCGATTCCCAGGCTCCCCAAATTTTCTTTTGCTTTTAAAATGTTGTTTGACACTTATTTGTGTTTAAATATGTTCAAACTTGTTTAAATCATAACAGTAATATTTTTTTTATAAAAAAGTAATAATTTTTTAAAAAATATCATCAAATTTGTTATTTGAAAATATTTATGAATATGAAAAAATATCATCAAATTTATTATTTTGAATATATCATGGGTCGGCGGCGGCGGTTGAGTAGGGGAATCGAGGGTGCGGGGGGTCGGCGGCGGCGGCCG
>LR738710.1:295757387-295856691 GCA_902687465.1 Secale cereale | reverse complement strand
CCCCGCACCCCCCGCACCCTTCCCCGCTCCACCGACATCACTGTTTGATGATATTTTTTAAAAAATTATTACTGTCTTATAAAAAAATATTACTGTTATGATTTAAACAAGGTTGAACATATTTAAACACAAATAAGTATCAAACAACATTTTAAATGCATAAAAAAAATTGTGGAGCCTGGGAATCGAACCCAGGACCTCCTGGTGTGAGAGCTGGTTGCTGACCAGTCGAGCTAGTAGAGGGGACTTGATGTGGATCAGGTCAGGTGGAAGATAACCTGTTGGCTCGAGCAGAAATCAAAAAAAAAAATACTAATGGCGCACCAGGGCGAGGTGCGCCATTAGTATGGAGGTACTTATGGCGCACCGAGGGGTGGTGCGCCATTAGTATTGTGCCGCCCCCATCCATATTCCTCCCCGGCCCAAATTAACCTATCCCCTCTCTCTCCCTCGCCCGCCGTCGATCCCCTTCCCCTCTACTCTCTCCCGACGCCGCCCTCCCCGCGCAACTCCGGCGCCGACGCCGCCCTCCCCGCGCAACCCCGACGCCGCCCTCCCCGCGCAACTCTGAGGCCAGGCACCCCCGGCCCGCTTCGACGCTGCCTCCCCGTCCCCGACGCGCACCGCCTTCCCGTGGAGCCTCGGCGCCGCGCCCCCGAGCCCTAGCGCTCGCCGCCGCCCGTCTTCCACGGTCTTCTGCTCCTCCGCTCCTCCGCTCCCACGGTCGCCGCCGACGAAGGATCCGTCCTCCTCAAGGTTTGGCCTTCTCCCCATCCCCTTCCACTCCCATCTGCTCTCTCTCATTAGCATGGTAGTGCTGTGATTTGGAGTGTGAATCCATGTTTTTTTGATGGTTTGATCGACTAAGGTTGTGATCAAATAAAATCATCTCCGCCCTTTTTGTGCATTCTCTTTGGATGGCTGATGCATTGCATGTGTGCTCTGTTTTGTTATGTATGCAAAGGAGATGGATGGATGGATGTAGGAGAAAACATTGGTTTGCAAATCCTGGAGAAACAAACATGGGCTTAGAAATAAGATAAAAGAGACTGACCATGCCCATCATCAACATCAAACAAGAGAATGCTTTGAACATTAGAAAGATGACTTTGTTCTAACAAGTAATAGAAAACCTGTGTTGTTCTAAGAAGTAATAGAAAGCCTTCACTGAAGAACAATTGAACACAGTGTAATCCACCTTGGCTATTTTTTGGCATTCCTCAAATGAAAGTTGATTTGATAGAAAATGAGACATTTTTAGGGCCAATGTGAAATGACTAGAAATGGCACTGGAATGACAAGCAAACATACCATCGCACTGGAATGATAGTTATGGGCGCATGCAAATCAAGGCTTGTTTATTAATATTGAAAGATGGAGCGTCGATTTTACGTCCATGGTGTAGATGAACAAGTCCACTTATTTTGTGGTCAATTTATTTAGTTAGTTACCAGAGAGAGAGAGAGAGAGGGAGGAGCACATACAAATTTTGCAGCCCATACAAATTTTGCAGCTATGACTTCCTTTGGTAGTATTTTATTGATTATTTAAACCATGTATTGATAGTACAGATCATGTGAGGACACAGGAGACACTCAGCTTTCGATACATTGCCTTGGATGCAACTTATGCCATCTAGGTCATTGCTGTTATTGAAGGGGGCGGCACAATAACACTCATGTCTTGCTGCCATGCTTAGTTTTTTTAATCCATTATCAGTATTGGCACAGATTCTGTTATTGAAGTTTCATGCTCCCAACTAACACTCATAATGCACCCATGGTATTATTTTGCAGCTTCTTACCTAGGTGCTTCTGTATTGTGATTATTTTGTTTCGAGGGACTATAAAAATGCTTCCATTTATCAACAGAATTCCGGTTCTGTTTTGAAAGTTGGCGACACAGAAGATGCATCAGCGTCTTGCTGCCATGCTTAGTTTTTTTATCCATTCTCAGTTTTCTATCTGTCATACCAATATTAGTTATGTAGAGTTCTCATCTTTTCATCTTCCCGTAGTCCCCATTTGGTGGCTATTTTTCTTTTTATTTTATTTTTCAATTTTTCGTATTTCCAAGTAGTGCTACCTGTGAAGCCAGTACAATTTTTTGCTTCTCACCCGGGTGATTCTAGTTTGTAAACATTTAGTTTCATTCGTCTATGAATTTGCTATGTGCATTTAGTTTTCCCATTATAATTATTGTGTCGATGTTGTGTGCATTATTCTATTTTGACCTTCATTTAGAAGCATGGAAGATTTAGAAGGCATATGTATGATGACTACTTTACCAATGTACTGAAAGGTTGGAGTCCAGCATCTTTGAAGAGCAGAGTTTTGCTATTTGCATGATCTTACTTATGTAAATGTGGAGATAGATAACCTTGGACACAAGCTTGGAGTTTCCTCCACTTAAATATGCATGCATAATTTGTGAGTTCTAGGACCTTACTCTTTATCTGAATTTTAATTGGTGATGTCAGTAGTTGAAGCCAAGCTTCAGCTTACTCAAATGGTACGGAGGTCATAGTGTTCCTTTACAAGCATAGTAGAGCATAGTATGGATTCTAATGTTCAACTCTGACTAAACAGGTTCTGCAAACGGTCTTTTACTGCACTTGACTGAAGAAGTAGGTGTCTGCTTTATCCTGCACTTGAGGTGAGTTGTGTTCTCAGGTTTACATTGCAATGGGCACTCTTCTTGTAAACACAAATTCAGATTTATATACTATATGCTGGCATGAATGTTTTTATTAGGCAGGACAGTGCAGTAGTTGATGTATCTTGGGTTGATTATAAAGTTGCTTGGGTTTAATATTACCCAGAATGATGATGTATCAATGTAGCATTAGCATATGATCCAAGTGCTAGTACTGCTAGTAAATAGCTAATACAGTTAATGAAGAAGAAAAAAAAACTGCTATTACAGTTAATGAAGAAGAAAAACAACTGCTAGTACTACTAGTTCATTTTTCCTTAGGTTAATATAAAAATGTCCAGTGTATATATATTTGAAAATGATTGCTGCTAGATGTTAATTTGCTGGTACTAGCTAGAATTTGGCACTGAAAAGCAAAAGCAAAAGCTAATTAACTGCTGGGTAATAGCACTGGTACTAGGTAGCTAAAATATGTGTTCTGAAACACTGAGAGCAGAAACACTTACTACATACATATGCTCAAGAAACACTTACTAACCAGAAAAGGTTTTGACTTGAAATGTTAATAGCACAGCACCTCAATCTGTTAGTATTTGTCTGCATTTTCTCACATTCTTCTTGTATCTGATCCAGTATTGCTTGTAGTGGTTTGTCCAAAATGTTGAATGATACTGCTTGGAGATGCATATATTGTTTCACCTCTTCACATGCCAATGTATTTTCCATGTTGTGATGGAGGCCTTTTTTGCCATGTCCACCCGAGAGGCCCTTGAGTTTGCTGGAATGTCGATTAACTTTCGTTCCGGCAAATTCGGGTACTCCATATGTCCTATTTTCAGCAAAGGTCATGCTGAAATTTTCCGTGAATTTTAGCATGACTTTGCTAAAAATAGGACATATGGGGTACTTGTGACTAATGCATGGGCCGGGGTATCTTAGTAGTTAATTAAGTAGGATCAAGTGCCCCTTTATTCTAGCTGCATTAGACCATAGGCGGCAATAGAGCCAAGTGATTAGGCCCAACTTAGAATTCTCCTTCCCAGCTTAGCTTTTAGGATGCCTCGGTGTCGACAAACCATAAATTATAAAACCTTGGCTTTTAGGGTGCCTCGGTGTCGATAAAAACCGAAATGATGAAAGCTTAGGCTTTTAGGGTGCCTCGGCGTCGAAAAACCCTCAATTATAAAAGCTTAGCTTTTAGGATGCCTCGGTGTCGACAAACCCTAAATGATGAGACCATGATCTTGTTCCTTGACAATAACCAACTTTTTGACCAAACTTTGTTCCTATTTAGAGAGAAACATGGCCAACAATGATGAGGCCGGCGGTTCGGGCGGCAAGGCATTCTGGGAGCTGTCCCAGGAGATGGAGGAACAACCTCACTTGTATGAGGACGCCGCCTTCCCCACCGATCCTGAGACCACTGATGGTACCGCCGAGGATGACCCCACTGATGCCACCACTGATGGTGCCACCGAGGATGCCACCACTGATGATGGCGGCGCACGCACAGATGGCAGCCAACCGAAGAGGCAATGGAAGGACCGGCGCCCGACCGTGCTCCGCACCCTCAAGGAGGAAGTTACTGAAGTGGACTCCGACGGGAATCCAACGACGCCCGAATGAATAGTCAAGGGGTACTCGCTTCAGCTCGGGTGCATTCTCCGGAGCACTGTCTTGATCAACACCGAGAACCTGAGGCATCCTGACCGAGGGAATTTGCGCAACCTCCTTGTCGGGGGAAACTGTCCGCCACGAACACCTATGGGACCGGAGCCCCTTGCTTGTGCGGTAAGAGGGCGGAGGGAGCACGAAGAGCAGATCGTGGAGATCACGCAGGCAGTTTACCCAGGTTCGGGCCGCGATGGACGCGTAAAACCCTACTCCTGCTTAGTTTGTATTGAGTTGGAGAGCTCGGGAGCTTGAAGAACTAGCTACACCGAGCGTATGAGCGATCTAGGTTCCGAACCCCCTCTACGTTGTGCATGGGCCTCCTTTTATAGTGCAAGGGGTCACCGACAGGTGTCAACGTAGGAGAAAGGGTAAAAATGTAAAAAAGGTGGTAGTTGTAACAGTGTGGGAATAGTGGGGCTACATTGTATGAACAGTGGTCGCTACCTACTTTGACAGTGGGGGACAAGAGCATTTAATGCCCGTCGCCGTCGACCCCAAAAGCGCCCGCCCTTGCGTCTCCGTTTGCCACGGCGATGGCTTTACCACCGTGGAGCGCCACTGTGTCCCCTAGGCTGCACAGCCATCCGCCACGCGTCCCTGGAGTGGCCCCAGTGCGACGCGTGGTTTGATGAGCTGGAGCGCGGGCACACAGCACAACTCTCCCCGGCAAGTTCCTTGCCGGGGCCTTGACCTTGCCGGGCCCGGGAGCTTGTCGGGCTCTGAAGCTTGTCGCTCCCCGGGCCCTGCCGGGGCGCATATAGCGCCGAGGCATGTCTTCTGTAATATAATCTTCTAGTCTTCCTGGCAAACTCATCTTGCCAGGGCCTTGCGTGGGTGAGGTAACCTTGAGCCTGGAACGGCCTTCCCGGCAAGCTCCACTTGCCGGGGTCTCGATCTTCTGTCTTGTATACTTTGTTTTTGAATGGTTTTATATGGAGCAGGAAGGTCTCCGGCAAGCGCGTGGTGGGCCCTGCCGCGGGAAGCTGCTACTGCCCATGCACAAGTCGGGGGACTGAGGTGCCCCCACCTTAGTACACCGACAGGAGCCCCCGGGCCTGGGCCACACACGGTGCCGCGCGCTGTTGGGCCAGGCCCAAAACAGTGCACGGGCACGCGCGGCCCACGGTCACGCCGAATCCACTTCCGTATCTGCCGCGTCCCTCCGTAACGGCACACGTCGATTGCGGCATCGTGGGATGGGACGTGGCCACGTTCTTTTAATGGAAAGAGCGAAACGCCCCCCACTTCCCCATAAAAGCAGAGGAAGCAGGAGCGGTTCCCCTCCTACGCCTTCATTGCTTCTTCTACCATCTCCAGAGATCCCCTTTGCGCTCCGCCTCCACATCTCCTCCGCCGTCTTCCGCATCTGCGGCGCCGCCGGACTCTTCGTCCCCCTTCCCTCGCCGCCTCCGCCATGGCCCCGAAGACCGAGAAGGCGAAGGCGGAGAAGACCAAGAAGGAGAAATCGGAGCAGGCGACGAGGCTTACTCTGCTGCGGAAGCGGAACGTCGTCTTCTCGCCGAGGCTCAGTGCGCGGGAGCTCTGGAACAAGTACTACTTGTTCTGGGCCAAGAAGACCAAGGCGCATCCCCGCACCCGAGCCTATCCGGCCGCCGCCAAGGACAACTACCCCGGCGGGTACTTCTTCTTCGCAGCTTTCTTCCACTGCGGCCTTTGTCCCCCTTTTTCCGACTTTTTCTGTGATATAATGCACACCTACGGCCTCCATCTTCTAGACTTCACTCCCAACGCCATCCTCACGATGGCGGTTTTCGCACATATGTGCGAAAACTATATTGGGATATATCCAAACGTAGCGCTGTTTAGGCACTTCTTCACCCCTAGAGTAGAAGCCGGCGCTCCCCTCTCCGGGGGGATTTCTTGGGTCTTCCGCTTGAACAAGAAGGAGTCCTACTTGCCGGGGGAGCTCCGCGGCAAGTGGGAGGAGTGGCGTGCAGACTGGTGCTGGATTGTCGAGGACGAGCCGCAGCCCTTCACCGCGCCGCGCACAACAGCTATCGTGCGCGGCAGGGACTGGAGTGAGTTAGATTCGGACGACGGCAAGCTCAACGTCGCCCTCATCAGAATTCTTCGTCTCCGGGTAGCAAGGTTGTCCGTCGGAGAAGTAGGCACAGATTTCCTCCGCCGCCGCATCGCCCCTCTTCAAGATAGGAAGAGGCCAGCCTGGGAGTACGGCAACGCGGCGGACATAATGAGGCTGCGCCCCGGGCTAAACTTCAACTTCACATCGCTGGAGCTGAAGGGGATGGTCCGAGAACTATTTAAGCATGACCCGGCCCACCCGGAGTGGTTCAGAGCTCCCCGGGGAGTGGTGCCCCTCTGCAACAGCACGGCCCGGGATGCCCTTCGCGCCATGATGCCCGCGTGTGACTCGCACGGCATCGACCGCACGTGGATTCCGCCCAAACCAGACGTCATCTTGAGCTTCTTCGACAACCTGGTGGAGGTGGCGAAGAACAAGGACGAGATCAAGGAGCTCACACGGGACACCACCGACCAAGAGATAGCGTATATAGCTTCTCGGGTTGAAGAGGCCGCTGCAGCCGCGGCGGCAGGAGAATTTGGCTTTACGCCCGAGGAGGCAGAGGCTGCGGAAGCGTCCTGCCAAGCGGAGGAGGCAGAGATCCGCAGGCTGCTGAAGCTTCCTCCCGACGAGCTCGCCGGGGTCCCTTCCTTGAGGCACTCCGGGATCCCCGGAATCCTGACCGAGGCCGCGGCGAGAGGCAGCGCCGCCGGAGGAAACAGAGGCGCCGCAGGGAGTGGAGGCGCTGGAGGGAGCGGAGGCGCCGGAGGGAGAGCGGCCACAGCGCAGGGCGCTGGGCCCAACAAGCCTGCCGAGGAGGAGGAGGAGGAGGAGGACGTCGGGGCCGACGAAGACTCCGACGGATCCCTGGGGCTCTACGCCGACGACCTCTCCTCGTCATCGGAGACCTCCCCGCCTCGGGCAAGCCCTAGGCATTCTCCGCTGAAGCGTCTCCGCAAGACGGCGACAGGGACGAGGGCGCAGGCGCCCCGGCAACAGCCAGCTCGCCGGGCGGCGCGAGCTACCCGAGGGAGCCAAGCTGCGACGGGGGCGCCCGGCGCACCAACCACGGTGGGGGCGACCCGCACACAGGCCACGGCGGAGGCGACCCGCACACAGGCCACGGCGGAGGCGCCCCGCACGACAGCGCCAAGCGGAGGAGGGTCTTCGCAGAGCGGAGCGGCAGCTCCGCCCGCTCCCCGGGCCTCGGCTACCACGGGGGCCGGGTCTTCGCAGCCCCCAGCCCCGGGGACCGCCAAGCGCCCGAGGGAATCTTCGCCTCCTGCTCCCCGCGCGGACGCGTCTCAGGTGGCGTTTGACTTCTCCGCCCTGAGCGACGACGACGACGAGGAGGAACAGGAGTAAGAACTTGAGGTCTTGTACCTTCTTTAACATTGTCTTGGTTATTGTTGATTCTGATCTTGCTTTTTGCTTTGATTTCAGGACCTTGGCCCAGCGAGTGGCGAAGAAGGCCAAGGTGCCCGTGGTTGAGGTCGCGGACGACTCGCCTGTCGCGGCGACAGGGGACGTGCCGGATCCGAGCCTGCCGGACCCGAGCGCTGCTCCGAGGAGCAGCCCCCAGCGCAGCCCCCAGCGTAAGTCTGGGTTCCATACTTCCGCTCGTCGGGCGCGCTTGAAGATTTTGTCTTGTGCTAATATCTTGATGTTTTCGTCTTGTCTTGATTGTTTTGTGCAGAGGTGGAGCCGCTAGCTCAGGAGTATCCGGAGGTCGCTCCCGAGGAGCCGCGGGCCCCGGCGTCCCCGCCAAGGCCGAACTCCCCGGCAAGGGAGAGCACTCCGCCAAGGGCGGGTACTCCGCCCAGGGCGAGTAGCCCGGCGAGGGCGGCCACCCCGCCAAGGCAGAGCTCCCCGGCGAGGGAGCCCGCCGCTGACGACGTCCGCCAAGGTAAGTTCTGTAATTTTGTCTTCTTGGATTCGTCTCTTTTTGGATATTTGCTTGAACTTCTTTTGCTTTTTCTTCTTCTAGATCCTCCTCCCCCCGAGCAGATGGAGACGGAAGTCATCGTCGTCGAGGAGGAGGGCGCGCAGGGCGGCGGCGGCGACGCCCCTGTCGCTGAGGACACGGCAGGAGCCGCCGAGCCGGCTGCAGAGGAGGCCGCTCCGGCCGCAGACGCGGCGGACGGGGAGGGGGACGGCGGCCATACTGCCGGCCCGGAGGCGGCAGGAGCGTCGGGCGCTGCGCCGGCCGCCGGTCCCTCCACCGAAAAGGAGCCGTCGGCCTACTATCTTGAAGCCCCCAACGGCGTTTACATCCAGGTGCCGTGGGGTTCTTCATCGCGAGCCCCCGCGGAGGGCGAGGCCTTTGATGGAGAGGTTCTCGCCTCCGCGGGACTGAAGATCGTCGAGGCGCCCGGGGTGTGGACCGAGGACTTGGTGTCTTCTGCATCCAACATCGACCAGGAGCTGCTGGAGCTGAAGTTGGAGCATCTCATCTACTCCCCGGACCCAAACCTCCCTCACAGCGCCAAACTCAGCCTCTTCTTCAGGGGGATCGCGCCGGCTCTTGCAGATCTTCGGAAGAAGATTCCCGCGCAACTGGCCGAGGAGTCGCGCCAGCTCTGCACGGGAACCTTGGAGCGCGTACTGACGAAGATTGTATACCGCAATCCCGGTATAAACCTCACCAACGTTCTCTGCAGCTTGCCGGCCGACGCGGATATGGAGGCGCTGAAGGCGCAGGTCGCCCACATCATCGCCAAAGTGAACAAGATCTCCAGGATCGAGGGCGACCGCGTAGATTAGGCCTCCTTTTCCTTTATCTCTTTTGTTGCTGCATAGGGTATTATGAACTCATTAATCATTGCGACAAGTTATCCTTTGTAAGATATTTATCTTATTTTAATCAATCAGTGCAATGTCATCTTCCTTGTCTTGGTCATTTACTTTGTATGTTTTTCACCCTACGCTCCCGGGGAGCTTGCCGGCAAGGGGTCTTTGCCGCGAGCGCTGAGTGCTGGACTCTGAGCAGCCTGCTGGCAAAGGTCTTACCGTCAAGCAACCTTGCCGCAGCTAGTCGCAACGCACTCGGCTTGTTGAGTGGACTGGAAAACGAACCAAGGGCGCGACACTTGTCGCAGCTCACTTGTGTCGTTGAGCGTACTCGAAAACAAGATAAGGGTGCGGCTAGCTACGGGTAGGTTCCTCCGCGCACAGGTTTTCCATACAAGGTGTGACTGTTCAAGGAAGACAACTAAAAATTAAAAATTTGAACTGCTCAAATTCTAATAACTTAGCTTTCATATATTGCTTGCTTCTTGGTAAGGCTTCTCTTTCTTGAACAACACTTGGTTCCTCTTCCATCTCCTCCCCCCCCGGTAAACTTGTGCGCGAGGAACCTTCCTTCTGCTTAAGAGGCAAGGAAAGAGAAGAGGGAAACAAGTATATGGCCTTTCGGCGCGCTAATGCTTACCGGATATGTATGTTGCACAAGATGCCAAATAACACATGCAAATAGCAAAGAAAAGCATGTAAAAGGCAAATAGCGCAAAACACAGAAACTTTACTGATGCACGGGGTCTGCGCCCGGCTTTGTACAAAGGGTTACATGCAACAACGGCAAAGCTTGTACAAAAGGTGGTTGCCGGAGCGGATCACGGCAACCGCGCCTTATGGGTGAAACTTGCGAAGATGCTCTATGTTCCAGGAGTTGCTCACCGGTAAGCCTTCTTCGGTCTCAAGGCGGACAGCGCCGGGCCTTGTGACTTGTCTCACCCGATAAGGGCCTTCCCACTTCGGCGTCAACTTGTTGGAATTCTTGGCGGACTGAACACGCCGAAGAACAAGGTCGCCTTCCTCGAGACTCCTAGCCTTGACCTTGCGGCTATGGTAGCGACGCAAGGCTTGCTGGTATCGAGCAGCTCGTACAGCAGCCTGGAGACGTCCCTCCTCGAGGAGCAATGCATCATCTTGCCGCAGTTGCTCTTGCTCGAGCTCATCATAAGCGAGCACTCGTGGAGATCCGTATACGAGTTCCGTGGGGAGAACTGCCTCTGCTCCATAGACTAGAGCAAAGGGTGTCTGTCCGGTGGCTCGACTTGGCGTCGTTCTGATCGACCAAAGAGCCGCCGGTAGCTCCTCTATCCAGTTTCTTCCGCACTTGCGCAGCCTATCAAAGGTCCTTGTCTTGAGTCCGCGCAGCACTTCAGCATTGGCCCTCTCCGCTTGACCGTTGCTCCTCGGGTGAGCAACAGAAGCGAAACAGACCTTGGCGCCAAGGTCTTGGACGTACTGCATGAAGGTGCGACTAGTAAATTGTGTACCGTTGTCGGTGATGATCCTGTTAGGGATTCCGAAACGGCAAACAATTGACCTGAAGAACCTGACTGCTGACTGTGCTGTCACCTTTCTCACTGGTTCCACTTCTGGCCACTTTGTGAACTTGTCGATTGCAACGTACAAGTACTCAAAGCCCCCGACAGCTCGGGGGAAGGGGCCGAGGATATCGAGCCCCCAGACCGAGAAGGGCCAGGACAAAGGAATTGTTTGGAGAGCTTGAGCTGGCTGATGGATCTGCTTTGCATGGAACTGGCACGCTTCACACTTGGTTACTAGTGCAGTTGCATCTTGGAGGGCTTCTTGCCAGAAGAACCCTTGCCGGAAAGCTTTTCCGGCAAGCGCCCTTGCGCCAATGTGGTGGCCGCATATGCCTCCGTGTATTTCTGCCAACAGCTTCTGTCCATCTTCCCTGGAGATGCACTTCAACCTGACACCATTGAGCCTTCTTCTGTACAGCTCGTTATCCACGAACTGGTACATACTTGACTGCCTGGTTATCTTCTCTATTTCTTCTGGGTTGTCGGGAAGTTCTCCAGTTTGCAGAAAATGGACGATCTGCTGCGCCCATGCCGGAGCCCGAGGCTCAACGGCAAGGACTAAAGGCATGAGGGCCGCTGCGGGGACCTCAGCTTCTATGGCAAGAACCTCTGGTTCCGCCGGAGCTGATGGTCCCCCGGCAAGCTCGCCGGGGCGAGGCTTGTCGGGAACACTTGCTTCAACTGCACAGATCCTCGGATCTGCAGGAGCAGACTGTTCCTCAGCGTTCTGGTCGTTGATCTTGGGGACCTTGGGGGCGGTTTCAGGAAGATCCGCCGGCAAGTAGTCGCCGGAGACCAACTTTCTCTTCTTGGACTGCCCAATTGATGGTGTAACGGATGGTTGAGTTAGCTTGAGCAAGAAGGTTCCTGGTTCCACAGGTAACTTCATCGCAGGGCACTTCGAAAGGCCATCTGCAATGTCATTCTGAGCTCTCGGGCCGTGCTCCATTTGCAGACCTTCAAAGTGCTCTTCAAGCTTCCTCACTTCATCTACATAAGCTTCCATCAAAGGGCTCTGGTAACTCTTGTTAACTTGTCGGACCACTAACTGAGAATCTCCCCGCACAATTAGCTTTCTGATCCCAAGTTCGGCCGCAATCCTGAGGCCGGCGAGCAAACCTTCATATTCGGCAGTGTTGTTTGTAGCTTGCTCCCTGGGAAAGTGCATCTGGATAACATACTTGAGGTACTCTCCGGTGGGCGCGATGAGTACCACGCCAGCACCGGCGCCTTGCAGCGAGAAGGCACCATCAAAATACATTACCCATTCACTTGTCGCTTCTTGTACGGGTACACTTGTTTCTTGGACTTCTTCATCGGGCGTCGGGGTCCACTCAGCTATGAATTCTGCCAAAGCTCGACTCTGTATGGTTGAGGTACTTTCAAACTTGAGTCCAAAGCTCGACAGCTCCAGTGCCCACTCAACGATCCTGCCTGTTGCTTCTGGATTGTGCAATATCCTCTTCAGCGGAAAGCGAGTGACCACTGTTATCTCATGTGCCTGGAAGTAATGGCGCATCTTTCTCGAGGCCATGAGGAGGCCGAAAAGCAACTTTTGCACCCCGGAATATCTTGATCTAGCTCCCTGCAAGAGGGAGCTCACAAAATACACCGGGCGCTGCACCATCTTCTTCCGCACTTCTTCATGTTCCTGCGCAGAGTTGTCCTTGTCGGGGCCAGAGCTTGTCGGAGCAGCCCCCTGCTTGTCGCTGGATTCGCTTGCCGGTGGTGCGGATTCCTCGTCGGCCTCCCTCTCCGCTACTAACGCAGCACTAACCACCTGGTTGGTTGCCGCTAGGTATAGCAACAACTTTTCCTGTGGTCTAGGTGCGACAAGTATTGGAGTGGAGGATAGGTACCGTTTCAAATCTTGCAGCGCTGCCTCCGCTTCCGGAGTCCACTTCATGGGACCTGCCTTCTTCAGGATTTTGAAGAAAGGTAGGGCGCGTTCTGCAGATTTTGAAATGAACCTACTGAGGGCAGCCACACAACCTGCGAGCCTTCTGATATCCTTGACGCGCTTCGGGGCCTCGATCTGCTCGATGGCTTTAATCTTGTCGGGGTTAGCTTCAATCCCCCTCTGTGACACAAAGAACCCGAGAAGCTTGCCGGAGGGGACTCCAAAGACGCACTTCTCGGGGTTCAATTTGAGCTGTATCTTGTGCAGGTTCTGAAATGTCTCCTCCAAATCTTGGACCAGGGTATCTTTGCCCTTGCTCTTCACCACGATGTCATCCATGTAAGCCTCTACATTTCTGTGGATCTGTGGCTTGAAAGCAGTGTGCACTACCCTTGCAAATGTTGACCCTGCATTCTTCAGTCCAAATGGCATGCGTATGAAGCAATAAGTGCCACATGGAGTGATAAATGCAGTCTTCTCTTCATCTTCTTTGGCCATAAAGATCTGGTGGTAGCCTGAATATGCATCAAGAAAAGAGAGTAGCTCACATCCGGCGGTGGAGTCAACGATCTGGTCAATGCGCGGCAAAGGGAATGGATCTTTGGGACATGCTTTATTCACATCAGTGAAGTCTATACACAGTCTCCACTTCCCATTGGCCTTGCGCACGACGACTGGGTTTGCCAACCACGTCGGATGGATCACGCCTCTAACTAGGCCTGCTGCCTCTAGCTTCTTGATTTCTTCAGCAATGAATTCTTGGCGCTCCACGGCTTGCTTCCTCACCTTCTGCTTGACGGGCCGCGCATGAGGACAAACAGCAAGCTTGTGCTCAATTACCTTCCTAGGAACACCGGGGATGTCAGATGGTTGCCAGGCAAACACATCGACATTCGCCCGCAGGAAGGCAACGAGCGTGCTTTCCTATTTGCTGTCAAGCGTGGCACTGATGGTGAAGGTACCACCAGTGCCGTCCTCTTTGGCGGACACCTTCTTGGTTGCCGGAGGAGCGGCCATCCCCTTCTTACACTTGCCAGTGGAGCTCGATGGAACGTCCTCGACGGCAGCGCAGCACTCCGAAGAGGTGCGGTTGCCGGAGTGGGTCCCAGAGCACTTGCCGGACTTGGTCTTGGTCTTCTTCCCCCCGGGAGCTTCAGCGGCAAGTGTGTCTTTCTCTGCCGCAGCTGCTGCATCCCGGTAGATCTTGTCGGCGCAGACAAGCGCATCCTTCTTGTCGCCATGGATGGTGATGACGCTTATCGGCCCCGGCATCTTGAGTACGTTGTAGGCATAGTGGGAAGCTGCCATGAACTTGGCGAGGGCGGGACGGCCGAGTATTCCATTATACGGCAATGGAATATCGGCGACGTCGAATGTGATGCGCTCAGTTCTGAAGTTGAGCTCCCCGCCAAAGGTCACCGGCAGAGTTATCTTCCCCTTGGGCTTGCTCCTTCCCGGGTTGATTCCTTGGAAAGAACCGGTCTCTTCGAGCTCGCCATCTGGGATTTGGAGTTTCTTGATCACAGCAGAGGAGATCAAGTTCAGCCCGGCCCCGCCGTCAACCAACATTTTGGTGACCTTGAGGTTCCGGATGGTGGGTGAGACCAGCATCGGCAAGCACCCGACCGCTGTGGTGCGGTCAGGGTGATCCTCGAGATCAAAAATGATGGGCGTGCTGGACCATTTGAGGAGCCTGCGCGACTCCACGGGCGGCTCTGCTGCATTCACCTCGCGCACCCACTGCTTGAGCTGGCGGTGGGAGGTGTGCAGAGAGGCTCCACCGTCGACGCACAGGACCTCCGTGGCCTTCTGGAACTCCTGCTCGCTGTTATCTTCATCCTCCATGTCTTCGTCGTCTTCTTCTTCGTCCTTGTCGCGGCCCCGGGGAGGTCGATCACCTTGCCGCTGCTTGGCCTTGCCGCGGCGTCCTCCCCGGCCATTGAATGGCCGCTTCTTGCTTGGTTCTCCTCTGCCACCTTGGGCCTTCTCCTTGTCGCGCCTCTCGTACTCAGCTTTCTGCTGCTCGACGAGGTACTCGACGCGTTTGCAATTGGAGAGGTCGTGGCCCTTGGTGCGATGGATCTTGCAGTATTGCTTGTCGGAGCCGTCCTGCTTGTCGGCTGCCGCTACAGGGGCAGGCTCCTTGCCGGAGCTGCCAGCCTGTGTTGGCTTGGCGGGAGCCTCCTTGCCGGACTTCTCGACGGCGAGCACCTCTTTCTTGTTCTTCCTTCGGTTGTTCCGCCGCCGGCTCTTCTTTGCCGGGGCGGCATCGTCGCTGTCGCTTCCCCCCGCGCCGGTATCCTCTCCGGGGAGTCTCCTCCCCTCTTCGGCGCGTGCGCACTTATCAGCCAGAGCATAGAGCTCGCTGACATCCCGTATCTTAGTCATGGCCATTTCTTCACGCATGCGGCGGTTACGCACGTTCTGGTGGAACGCGCTGATAACCGCGGCAGGGTGGACGTCGGGGATGTTGTGCTGTACACGGCTGAAGCGTTGGATGTACTTGCGTAGGGATTCTCCTTCCTTCTGGGCCAGAATGTGGAGATCGCTCTCCTGGCCGTGGGGTTTGTGGCCGCCCGTGAAGGCGCCAACAAACTGGTGGCAAAGATCTGCCCAAGAAGAAATGGAGCCTTCCGGCAAGTGCATAAGCCACGAACGAACGTTCGGCTTAAGCACGAGCGGGAAGTAGTTCGCCAAAATCTTCTCGTCGCGCCCCCCGGCAGCCTGCACGGCGATGGTGTAAATGCTGAGGAATTCCGAGGGGTGCGTCTTGCCGTCGTACTTCTCCGGTACGTCGGGCTTGAAGTTCTTCATGCTGGGCCACTGGACGCGCCGCAGCTCACGGGTAAACGCAGGGCAACCTGCCGCGTACGGCAAGTCGCCTGGTTCACCGGGCGCGCGCACGTCGACAGTGTTCCCAGCTCTCTGGTCTGATTGTCGCCGAGCTTCTCGGCGGCGCTCGATCGTTGTCCGAGCGTCTTCTTGTCGCCGGTCGTTGAGGACCTGGCGCTGGTCCCGACGGGCCCGCGGATCCGACGACGCCGTGGAGCCGTCGTCGGCGTTGTTCCTGCGGGGCGGCGTCTTCTGCTTCCGCGGCGGGGAGTGCACGGTGGTTGCACCCCCGGCGGTCTTGTTGCCGTCGGCCTTCGTCTTCTCAACTTGCCGCGGCCGCGAGGTCGCCGGCTGCTGCGGCGTATCGTTGTTGGCGAAGGCGATCAGGCTCTGGATGGTGGCCCTCCAGTCTTCGGCCTTGTCTGCCGCTGGAGGGAAGTCGAGGAGCAGTTGCGCCCTTGCGAGTGCTTCTGCTGGAGTGGAGGGGAGCGAGGGCGAGCGGTGCGAGGAGCGGGATATGCTCGGACTCCTAACAGCGTTAGAAGGAGCAGGGTCCCGCCCCGGCGACCGCGCTTTGCTCGTGCCAGGACGATGGCTCGGAGCGTCCCGCGAGCCTCCGGTTTGTCCTTGGCCCAGCAAGCGGATGCCACCTCCTGTGGCATGGCGCTGCTGGGTTGTCGTTTGCTGAGATGGACGTGGCGCGTCCACGGAGACCGAGGCTCGGTCGTCCGTTCAGTCCTTGGATTTGGTGGCGCCGCGCGTGTCCTCGCCGGCGACCACCCTTCCGACGGCATCTTCCCCGCCCACCGTTGGTTCCGGTGGCGGCGGATGAGACGCAGACGGGCCCGCGACCTCCGAAGCCTTCTTCTTCGGGGCCATACTGCTGTTGTCGATGAAGCTGAAGAATCTGGAGAGGTTGATGAAGAGTGCGCCCGCGTGAACGCCGGATCAGGTTCGCACAACCTCGACGCCCCCTACCTGGCGCGCCAAAGATGTCGGGGGAAACTGTCCGCCACGAACACCTATGGGACCGGAGCCCCTTGCTTGTGCGGTAAGAGGGCGGAGGGAGCACGAAGAGCAGATCGTGGAGATCACGCAGGCAGTTTACCCAGGTTCGGGCCGCGATGGACGCGTAAAACCCTACTCCTGCTTAGTTTGTATTGAGTTGGAGAGCTCGGGAGCTTGAAGAACTAGCTACACCGAGCGTATGAGCGATCTAGGTTCCGAACCCCCTCTACGTTGTGCATGGGCCTCCTTTTATAGTGCAAGGGGTCACCGACAGGTGTCAACGTAGGAGAAAGGGTAAAAATGTAAAAAAGGTGGTAGTTGTAACAGTGTGGGAATAGTGGAGCTACAGTGTATGAACAGTGGTCGCTACCTACTTTGACAGTGGGGGACAAGAGCATTTAATGCCCGTCGCCGTCGACCCCAAAAGCGCCCGCCCTTGCGTCTCCGTTTGCCACGGCGATGGCTTTACCACCGTGGAGTGCCACTGTGTCCCCTAGGCTGCACAGCCATCCGCCACGCGTCCCTGGAGTGGCCCCAGTGCGACGCGTGGTTCGATGAGCTGGAGCGCGGGCACACAGCACAACTCTCCCCGGCAAGTTCCTTGCCGGGGCCTTGACCTTGCCGGGCCCGGGAGCTTGTCGGGCTCTGAAGCTTGTCGCTCCCCGGGCCCTGCCGGGGCGCATATAGCGCCGAGGCATGTCTTCTGTAATATAATCTTCTAGTCTTCCTGGCAAACTCCTCTTGCCAGGGCCTTGCGTGGGTGAGGTAACCTTGAGCCTGGAACGGCCTTCCCGGCAAGCTCCACTTGTCGGGGTCTCGATCTTCTGTCTTGTATACTTTGTTTTTGAATGGTTTTATATGGAGCAGGAAGGTCTCCGGCAAGCGCGTGGTGGGCCCTGCCGCGGGAAGCTGCTACTGCCCGTGCACAAGTCGGGGGACTGAGGTGCCCCCACCTTAGTACACCGACACTCCTCTTCACGAAGCTGCACGAACGATACAAGTTCCCCGCTGAATTTGAAAACACAAGCCGCAAAGGGAATAAAGTGAACAATGCTGCCCTCATGAAGATGATCAAGGCCCTGTCTACTTGGAAAAGCAATGTGAAGAGAATGATCGAGAAAGGTGAGAGTTATGAGAAGATCAAGGAGAAAAATCCTTCGATCACCGAAGATGACTACAACGACTTCAAGATCAATTGCTCGAGCACCGCAAACTCCGAATCAAGTCAGTGGGGGAAAGAAATGCGGGAGCTGAACTTAGGGGAACACACACTCGGTCCCAGCGGTAACAGAGTGGCGGAGCCTATATGGGACAAGGAGGAGGCGAACCATGCTGAGCAAGGCCTACCGCCCCTCTTCGATAAATACGGTGACAAGCAGACCAGGAACTTTGTCAGGGCCCGGTACAAGAAGGACCCGAAAACAAAGGAGCTTACCACGGATCCGAAGACCAGGGCGCTTGAGCTTGTTCTGGTAAGGAATACACCCCCGCGTAATTAGCTCCATATGGTTGCATTCTAATTAATGAAGCCAAATTTCTAAATGGTTCACATTCCTTCCGCAGGCGATTGAAAGCAGTAGCGGGGGGTCGACTAAGAGCAACCCTTGGGACACGTCTCTAAATAGGGCGTTGAATGTAATGAAGAACAAGGATAAGCTCAGTAAGCCGACGTCAGCTGGTCGTGTGGCCGACAAAGGCTTGTCGACAAAATGGTCGTCATACTATAACGCTGGTGGGCGAAAGGAGAAAAAGACCAGCTCGGAAAGCCAGGCGCGCGAAGTTCAAGAACTCAAGGCACAGGTGGCGGATTCCGGAGATTGTCCAAGAGCAAGTGCAACAACAGCTCGGAGCGACGATCACCTCCATTGTGCCTACCTTGATCGAGGGGTTGAGTGCGTGGATTGCGGGCGACCAATAGGGGCCGCCCCCGATTCCTAGCTTCACGGCCAGCAACTCACAGAACGCGATGGCGGGGCCATTGGTGTCTCCGGCGGAGGCGGCATTGGTGTCTCCGACGCCGGCACGGGAGCTTAATGCACCCGGGTGTACGCCGACCGGCACCTCTGCAGCAAGCGGCCCCTCCGTCAACTGCACGCCCGCCGTTGGCGGTGCCTCGACATTAGCCGAGCTCGACGCCATCATCACGGTAACTAATTAAGCCTCTCTCGGCAGAGGACTTCATCTCCTTGCCTTTGACTGGGCATCCCTGACGCCCTACATGTTTTCGCAGGGCGCCGCCGACGTTCCGTGCACTCTCCTGCACTTCGTGAACAACGAGTTGGTTGATGTCGCCAAGGGCAAAATCGTTCAACCGGGCAACCCCTTGTTCCATGGTACCCAGATGCCACCCAACTTGTTTAGGGTTCAACTGGTTCGGGTGCTGCCAGGCTGCGATGAGGTGTTACCTCCGATTCGACCCGTCGGGGCCGACGATGATGACGTGATGACCCTCAGCGCCTTCCTGAGCTGGCCCCTGCTTTGGCCGAAGAGCCAGATTCATTTGGGGGCGGGGGACAACACCGCCAGTCGTGCCGGCGCCAAGTCGGCCCCATGGCAAGACCGCCGCAACGGTGCCGGACATCCCTATGCCACTGGATCCAAACATGCATATGGCACAGGATCAGAACGACGACGACGATGATACATTTGCCAACGTCGATCAATACTTTGCCGATCATGGGTACGGTGGCGACTTCATGGGGCCTCCTTCTCAAGAACCCAACCCAACAAAATACGTGCGCGATCTAGCTAGTACCGCGGAGAAGCCAAGTTGCAACAGGCGTCGTCTGCCGTTCAGCTCTCAGCAGACGCCTCCAGCTGCCGACTTCACCGAGCCTCAGATAGGCGAGGTGCGAAATATTATCAGCCCCAACACACTCAAGAAGGCGGTCTGTGAGCAGAACTCGGTCCCATTACAGGAGAAGAAGAAGGCACGCAAAAGAAAGACTAACAAGGGTGCGAGCCAGCCGACACTGAGTACGATCCGTTCTCAGGACGGGCCACCTTCACCTGAGGATGTAATGAGGAGGGTGCATGTGGCGGGTAGGCCGATGCTACCGACAAATATGCTCGATGCTGCAACCGGTGCTATGCGGAGTCTGCATGACAGTGTTCTTTCTTTGGAGAAGCGGCGTCTCAAAGAGAAGGATGTGGCATACCCGGTTTTCGCGGCCAAGGTGCCAGAGGGCAAGGGCTTTGTGGATAACTCCATCGGGGGTACGATCGTCCCGCGGTTTGATGACATCCACGCTATGTTGATCCTTCATCCGCTGCACTACACCTTCGTTCGGCTATTTTCGCTGAGTATGGAGATGCGGATCATTCGCGACAAGACCCCGGACATCGTGATAGTCGACCCCTTCTACATGCGTGCCAAGATCTTGGGCAGCGCTGGGGACCGGCAAGTCGCGAGTTCTTACCTCGAAGGCGTCATTCTGGCAAACCGAGATAAGGATAACTTCCTCGTGCCTTACTTTCCCGAGTAAGTCCTCCCCCTCAACCGCCCCGTAACATATGAATTCTTAGATTTCGATCGTTTTTCTTTTAACATTCCGTGTTTTCTGCAGTGACACACATTGCACGCTCATCCTCCTAAACCCCAAATATTCCATGGCCACGTATTTCGACCCGCACCGTTAGTCGAACGTAGACTACACAAATGTCAAGAAGGTTCTTGAAGATGTTCTCCCCGGCTACGCAAATCTGGAGGCACCTTCACCAGGCCTATTTGTAAGTACGGCAAGCACGTGTTCTCCCACAATACGATGTTCTGCTGCGTCAAGCAGCCGCCTGGCGGTCAGAAGGGTGCCTACTACGCCAGCCATCACATGCGGGCGATCGTACGGGACCATCATCAACTTATGCTACCGAGTAAACTCAAAGATTGGGCCACGAGCGTGTCGGCAATCCAGGACGCGGACATCAGACAAGAATTCTTTCGCATCCAGTCGGAGTTTGCGGAAATCATCCATCAAGATGTCCTTCGTACCTCGGGGCAGTTCTACCTCAGAAATCAACCGTCCAACAGTGACATCGACACAATGCTTAAAATGTAGGCTGACAACGCCCGTGATTTCATGACTCCCACCATAGACGGCGGCTTCATCCATGCTCCGGTCCCTTGAGTTGAGTCGAAAGAAGTGATGCTGTGTCTAGTTCTGAAACATCGATTGGCTCATGTTGTAATTAAACTTTAATGAACTTGTAGTATGTCTCTTTGGTTTCGAGAGTCGTTCAACTTAGATGTAATCGATGTTGTTAATGTCTTGCTTTTCTCTTCTGATCGTTCTGTTGCATACTTATATATTGCTTATGTATTGTCTGTGAATTGGTACTAACGTTTTGTTTGGCTAGTGCATAGCGATGCCGTCGTATGTCGTGTACAAGGGTAAGGTTCCCGAAGTCTACGACGACTGGGAGGAGTGTCGGAGACAGGTTCACTGATTCAGCGGTAACAGTTACAAAGGGTACACCACTAGGGCCGAGGCCGAATCTAGATACGCCCGCTATCTAGCGGGAGAGGGGACGGAGCGTTGGAGGAACCGGATGAAGACGAGTTTCATCGTGATCATGCTCATCGTGATGACCGTAGCACTCTTCTACGTGATGGTAGTTTAGATGATCGATATCGACTTGTAATGTGAAGACAAACTCGCTACTCGCGGTCTCGAGACTTGTAATATAATGTTCTATCTCTGTTCGGTATTTTCAATTCGGAGACTAATATGGTGAATTGTATTCGGAGACTAATGTGATGAATTGTATTCAGAGACTAATCTTCTATTGTATTCGATGAATCTGTTGTTGATGTGTGCTGTCTATATTCTGTCCAATTATACATTTTGTAACCTGTGCAAAAAACAGAAAATAAAAAAAATAAAAAAACCTAATATTCATACTAATGGCGCATCACATCACAGTGCGCCATTAGTATGCCAAAGGATACTAATGGCACATCATTAAACAGTGCGCCATTACTATGCCGAAGTTACTAATGGCGCATCTTGTTGTTGTGCGCCATTAGTATGCCAAAGCACCTGGGTATACATGGCCCCTAGGAGGCATACTAATGGCGCACTGTTGTATATACTAATGGCGCATCTGAGGTGCGCCATTAGTATACCAGATACTAATGGCGCACCAGAGGTGCGCCATTAGTAAAATATACTAATGGCGTGGCACTAATGGCGCACCACTAATGCGCCATTAATGGCCAAATTAGGTGCGCCATTAGTAGGCCTTTTCCTAGTAGTGGTGGCAATGACAGGTCTTGCAGAGGAAAAGGGGTTTAGCTACCGCAACAAATAGCAGTTGAATCATTGTTGTCCTAATGCAGTAAAAGAGAGCAAGAGCGAGAGAGTGGGATTGTATCGGAATGCTCAAAGGGGTTTTGCTTGCCTGGCACTTCTGAAGATAGTAATACTCTTCATCGGTGTCATCGAACTCATCGTCGGAGCTACGTCCACTGAGAGGGAACAAAACCGACAAAAAGAGAAAGAACACAATCAATGCAGTCTGACAATATGATGCATGATCATGACATGGCAATATGCTGTTGATTGAGATAATGCAAAAGGCTACCATGTTAAATGAAGTTGGTTTGAACCAAAGGTTGAAATTCAAACTCCATATGTGATTATTTAAATGCCATTTATTAAAATTGTCCTAAACAATGGCTGTAAGTTGTTCAAACATGCATTGAAATATCATAAACAGATTCTTTGGATTTTTCTGATCATTTTTCATATATAAATTATTTTATTTGGAGTTACGGTTGATTTTCTATGATTTTTAGAAGTTTTGAGTATTTTTGAAATTCATAAATCATTTTCTGATTTATTTTAATTTCAGAAAATATTTACCGCGTCAGCATGACGTCTGTGTGACGTCAGCAAGTCAACATGGCGATCAGGTCAAACCTAACATGTGGGGTCCACACGTTACTAACACATGGACAAATCCCGATCAAACCCTGTGCTGACTGGGTTTGACCAGGGACTAGGCCCATTGTCAGTGGCTAGCTAAAACTAACTAAACTTAGTTAACACTAACCTAAGTTAAGCTAATAAGGTTTAAGCCTGAACTAGGTTAATTAGCCCGGCGGAGCCCGCATGTCATAGACCTAGGGGAGGTCAAACCTCCGGTCAAAGGCCCAAATAGGCCGGCGGTTCATCGCCGGCGTCTTCAGACACGGCGGAGGAGTGCGGGATTTAACTACGGTCGACCAAATCAACCGCCGTTTGGTCCTATGCGTAGCTGGGGGTCGCGCGCATCTGATAGGGCAAGCGGGAGGAGCTGGGGTGGAGCGAGCTCGCCGGAACAGATCTCGCGGCGGCGGCCAGCGTTCGGGTGCACACGACGATGAGGCTGTGGTGGTCTTCGCGGCGCGTGCTTGGCACCTACGGAACCTATGCGAGGCGGTGAGCGTTTTGGACAAGACATCCGGGCCAAAGGATGGCCGAGGGCACATCGGCGGTGAGGCCAGGCGGCGGCGCGTGCGGTTCTGGTGGTGCAGTAGCTACGGTGAGCGGGAGGGAGAACGGGGTGGGGGAAGACGATCAGGGGCTCACGGCTGTTGCAGTGGGCGTCGGAGCGGGCTCGGGGAGGCATCGGAGGCAGCAAATCGGTGGCGACGATATTCGGTGGCCGACGAGGGGAACGGCGGTGCAGCCGGCATCCAGGGGCTTCCGGCGTCGGGTGGCTTGTTGGAGAGCATGCAGACGACGAAGGCGGAGCTCTTAGGCGAGGTGGAAAGGCTAGGGGGCATGGTGATCGCGGTGGCAGCGAGCGTCGATGGTGCCGGCGCTCGGCACAAGGCGGGGAGCGACGAGGAGGAGGGGAGAGAGGATGAGAGTGAGCGGGTTGGGTTCGGGGACGTGCATGGCGTCGTCCAGACGCGTCGGGGCAGCAGCGGAAGCAGGAGGTGGCCGGGGCGCGTGCTGGTGCGCGTCGGCCACGCACGCTGTCCTCCTGGCGCGGTGGAGACGATGACTGGCAGGCGCCAGTGGGCTGGGCCGGCACAGTGCCAGGCCAGGTAAGTGGCCCGGGTGACTCTTTCTCTCTCTCTCTTTTCTAATTCTTTTCTCTTTTCTATTTTCTGTAGTTGTTTTGCTTTATTAAAAATGCTAGAGCATTATCATAAATCATGAAAATATTTGTTGGCACTGTCTGGATTAATTCCAACAACCCTCATTTACTTCCAAGATTATTTGGACATTTAAAATTATTTATAGAATTTAAATGTCCAAGTTCAAATACTTATGATTTAATTCAAAAAACCAGAAATGGTCAAGAAATATGCTCATCATTTTTGGCAGAGGTTTTCACCTTTATCAGAAATCATGAACATTGTCAAAGGCATTTTGGGTTCTTTGAAAAAGATTTTATTTGAACCTGTTTGACTTATTTCTGGTGCTAGGGTTTGATCAATCCCCATTTCAAGTTTCTGAGAAAATTAAACATGATGCAACTGATAAGTGCTGGCCTAGTGCAAGGTGTAGCTAGGGATGTGACAACTCACCCCCACTAAACAAGAATATCGTCCCGGGATTCAAGCGTAGGGTAAGAAAATAGAGGGGCAAAAGCTAACACGATCTTCAAGATCCAACTGTCCTTCATATGAATGTTGATTGCTTTCATCATGTTGATCTGGACATCCTTGCTTCCGAGGTCTTTGTCCAACACGGTGACGACGAAAGAAACTCTGCGGTAATTGATCTTGTGAAAGATCGAGCAACTCAAGGTCAACTCATGGAGTGGGACGTTGAAACATCTCTTGAGCTGAGACACAGAACACTCATCCAGAGGGATGGAGTGAAACAAATGATGAAGGTTCACTTGGTAGTCAACCAATTCCACACCTAAGGAAGATGGTGATCGATGTCACTAGACGGGGCACCTTAGAGAAGGTGACTTGTAGAATTATTCCCTTAAGTGGCAAAAAGAATTACTTTTGATATAGATATCATTGAAATTTCCTATACCAGCCTAGGGCAATCACAAACGATCGTTTGACGGAGTTCGAGAGAACGACATACTCCGACTAGCATGGATGATGTGGACTATCTTGTTGAAGACAACGCCAAGGTTGATTTTTCTTATCACCAGAAAAGGATGGGACCCATGGTAGGACCACTGTTGAGGATGATCCTGAACAACAGGTGCTGAGGTGCAAGCCAGGAACAAAATGCAAATGTTGGGAATGTTCCAACCATCATATTTGCCTGAGATTGAGATCTGGTTGGTAACGGGATATTTCAGACAACATGTCTGGGAAAGAAAGTTTGCAACACAACCGACGAGATGACGTAGCGAGATCCTCAGGAAATGAACTATGATAGCAAGCTCCAAAATATGAGCGAGTTCTGCTACATACCTGTAATCACGTTGTCCAAGACAAGTATGACCACATAGTAGTCTTACAACAAAACACTACCGAGTTCTAGTTGGGAACCATCATCACGGATAACGAAGTCCTTTCATAAGGCATGCTCTTAAGAAGGAACTTCTTCTCCTAACAAAAATCAATCAGTGGCTTGGTGTGCTAGGGAGACATATAGAGTGAAGGTTGCAAATCTCCAAACCACAGAATACTTCGCTCATGTGCATGACTGACTTGGGACGATTCCAGAGGAAGCAAAATAAACTTTCTCAAACTCACGATGGCAACTTACATCAATTACACATGAATTAGGGAAAGTCTCTTCTCTCATCCAATATATACCTCATGAACGGGACACGAAGGCAATGCTTACAAAGTTTCCAACACTAGCTTAATGTCCAACAAAATCACGGAGAGGACAAGAATGTAGTCGATGGGCTCAACAATAATTCATCCAGGTTTCCATATAGATGGAATTCCACAACAATGTGAACAAAGTGATAGCATTGGTCAAACCAAACGATGCAATGGTGTATGCTCAAGGGATCAACCACGAGTAAG
This sequence comes from Secale cereale, assembly GCA_902687465.1. Classification (NCBI taxonomy): domain Eukaryota; kingdom Viridiplantae; phylum Streptophyta; class Magnoliopsida; order Poales; family Poaceae; genus Secale; species Secale cereale. The sequence continues at coordinate 295,831,303 of LR738710.1, read as the reverse complement.
ACAACATTATGAATACCATTGATTCTGATTTGACTTGACAATAGCCCACACTCAAATCAAAGTTCGGATATGACAATAGATTCAACAATTGATCACAAGGCTCAATCAATGAAGATATCATCTTTCTTCAACACACACACACGAGATATCCCTTGGAAGGAACTAAGTCAGGCAAGCTTTTATCTTCCAACTCTCCAAGTTGTTGTTTAGCTTAACCAACTAGTTCAGGGTATCCAACACATATTCTTGGAGAAGGGGTGGTTTATAAGAAAACCAACTTGATCAAGAACTCAACATAGCGGTCAGGGAACAACCTGGTAATACTTCCGAGAAGATATTCGGAAAATCACAAACCACCGATATGTTATGAAGCTCGAGAACAATCTCGCTTTTCAAGGAAAGAAGATATGATCAAAAGAGAAAGGGATTGTCACAATCCTAACTCATTGATCGAAGAGTGCACCAAGTAAGATGGACTACGTAGCACGATCAACCTTAGAATGATGATTCAGTAACCAACACGCTAAGAATGAAATTTTTGTCCTTTAGTTGCTAAGCAACGGAGTTGCTAAGAGTATTGGTTTCACACATCATGATTCACTCATCAGTATTCCGATTACAATAACACGGAGATCGAGGAATGAACGATAATGACGAGAGGTATCACTGTATCAAGAGTTCATAGGAGGTGGTGCAATTCCCATGACATTCTTGACATAAAAGAGGGTAACACCCTAAGGCAGAGCAGAACAAAAGCTGGATTGGCATTTTGATCTGTGGATTACAACTAGTTTGACCCAATCCTAGAAATGGATGAGGTACTGGAGTTTGTTTCTCCTAGTCATTCTGAAATAGAATGGATTGACGGACCATAAGAATAATAGGCATCGATAACACGAATGCACAACTACTCTTGACTATCAACTGATAGACGGGGGTCATAAAACAACTAAAAGGGACAACTCAAAGGAACATATAACTTTCTGAGTTGTGGATGCATATATTAGCATGTCGAACTTTCAACATATTTCTTCCAGATAATCCATGCAGAAAGGTGGAATTGACAGGGTAACAATGTGGAATAGAGAACTCATCAAGAGCACTCTGGTTGTGATCTTTTGGTTCAGAAGAACTTCTGCCATGATGGTTCATGGTATTGGAAGAATGATATACCACGGACCTCAAGGACTATCACAAGGTCACTAATATCCTAAGGAACGAGTAAACACTATCAACATGAAGTAGGTAGGGTGAATCTCGGGCTTAAGAACCCGGAGTAGAATGCCTACTAACTATATGGCATCACGGGATGCTTTCGAGAATGATGGCCAGAATTCATCACACTGGGAATATAAAACATGGCAAGATTACTAGGTGAATCCCTAGAACACCTAGGGTCATAATAATAGCTCCAACATATATGTCGAGGTAACAAAGTACCTCAACACACTGGTTAGTGTGGTTAATCTGGCCCCAAGGAACATCGGGAACATGAAGGAAAGATTTGCAAATGCATCAGATCATTTAGAAACCTGGGATAACTCGGACAGCATAACAGCTGTAAATGCTCAAAAAAACTTTGGAGACTAATGCACAAGATGGCATAACCACTCAACATCATGATGTCAAGGTTCTGAGACCAACAGTTTAACAAACGGAAGTACTTGAGACTGAGCTGAGAGTTGAATCTACAATTAACGTGATCCTGATAAAAAGAATGAGAATCCTAGTTCTTAATCCACGTAGAAAAGAAGAAGGTGACTCAGATCAGAAGGGCATGGGGTAAGGAGTAAAAAGATCCTTACATTCCCTTCCACAATCAATTCCCTTATATAACTAAAGAATTTCTAGACACGACTTTGACCATTTTGGCTTGGTAATCCTACAGGCAGTCATGCTCTGATATCAAAGCTGTCAGGACCACGATCCTAGGTCACACCGATCTAGCATGTAACACATCATATCACTTTGCGGCCTCACGCACGGTATCCCCACGGGTGCCACCTTACCTGGCCTGGGATCATTTGCGCATTTTGGCTCACGTATATGATAGTGTCGCTAGCATCCATATGCCAGAGAACCCAGGCTGACATGACTAGTTTAAACCAAAAGTGGCACTAAATTACAGAGACAGGCATACATGACCCAGCAACGAACGTGCCGGTCATCAACGTATGAATCCAAGTCGTAGCAAGCTACAAGGACTTAAAGGAACAACACGTTTCATTTCCCCTAAGGGTCAGACACTGGAACGAAGAAGGACACATGCCGACCAGCCTAAGTGTTCCTGAGCAGTAGCAAGCTACCAAGGCTCGGTCGAAGCACTATGAGGCATTTCCTTATAAGATAGGCTACCAAGGGTAAACAACTAGGTGTCGGATCCCACACATCGCAATACACATTACACGTACGCATAACATGAAAGTATGTGCTGTACAACATGGCATCACAACAAAACTCAATAACTCATATAGATAAGGCCCAGAAGAGCCATCATAACATTTATTACAAGCAGTGGGTCTCATGACCCAGCATACAGAGCATATAGGCAATGGAAGCATAACATGTTTGAGTATAGAAAACTACAAATGAAAAGGGCTGAGAAGCCTGACTATCTACAAAACCCTCCCAAGGGTACAAGATCGTAGCTGAGGTAACAAGCTAAATGTCGAAGTCCACACGGAACCACTAGTGAGACTGGAGTCTCTCTGCAAAAACATAAATTAAGAAAATGTGAGTACAAAGGTACTTAGCAAGACTTACATCAGAACTAGCTACATATGCATCAATATCAACAAAGGGATGGTGGAGTTTGACTGCAGCAAGCCAGCTTTGACTCGGTGGCTATCCTGAACTACGACTGGAAGTAACTCTTTGAGGTGGCGCACACGAGTCCACATATTCACCAATCAATACACCACTATGGATTCGCACCTGTCTCCCTACGAGAAGGCCATCCATAGCACTCACGCTGATCTTGCGCATTTTAGAGTATCCACTTTCACTTGTCTATGAACTATATAGGCAACCCAGAAGTCCTTCACCGCGGACACGGCTATTCGAATAGATCATTTGTAACCCTGAAGGGGTGTACTTCTTCACACGTGTTCCCACCACTTAGCGTCTGCACACGACATGTGCTCGGCAGACTTCAAGCGAAAGTCGATGTGGGTGTAGACCATGACCTGACTAAGCACACAAGTCCCTGGTCCAGGTTTATCGCCTATTCAGGTTCCATCCGTAGTAAGTCCGGCCGAGGTTTCCACTTACGGCCCCGAACGATATGTACAGGGTTCCCGAGGCACCAAACGGGCGTCCCGGTACACCATGCCACGTGTCTACCGCATCATAGCCCAGCCCTCCGGTCAGCGCTGTGCATGGCCTCCACCGTACTACAAACACCAGAAACTAATTGCAACTCCTAGACAGAGGACAAGGGCGGTTAATAAGTCGAGTGGGATCATATTTCAGGGGCCAATGTGTGGTAGTAGCTTTTCATGGACCAACAAACACAGAACTCAGTTCCTGAGGACGGTTTCAATGAGACAACCCACCATGTACTCCTGCATGGCCACTCATCGCTACCTTTACCAAATCGTGTTCACACACTTAGCTCTCAATAGTAGGACATGATGACCACATTCCAATTCATCCCGGATGAATTAGACCTGACACAACTCTAAGCAATAGCAGGCATAACCAGAAAGGATGAATGAGTAGGCACATGATGGCTCAAACAACTCCTACTCATGCTAATGGGTTTAAACTATTTACTGTGGCAATGACATGTCATGCAGAGGAAAAGGGGTTCAGCTACCGCAACAAATAGCAGTTGAATCGTTGTTGTCCTAATGCAGTAAAAGAGAGCAAGAGCGAGAGAGTGGGATTGTATCGGAATGCTCCAAGGGGTTTTGCTTGCCCGGCACTTCTGAAGATAGTAATACTCTTCATTGGTGTCATCGAACTCATCGTCGGAGCTGCGTCCACTGAGAGGGAACAAAACCGGCAAATAGAGAAAGAACACAATCAATGCAATGCGACAATATGATGCATGATCATGACATGGCAATATGCTGTTGATTGAGATAATGCAAAAGGCTACCATGTTAAATGAAGTTGGTTTGAACCAAAGGTTCAAATTCAAACTCCATATGTGATTATTCAAATGCCATTTATTAAAATTGTCCTAAACAGTGGCTGTAAGTTGTTCAAACATGCATGGAAATGCCATAAACAGATTCTTTGGATTTTTTGATCATTTTTCATATAGTGGAGTTACGGTTGATTTTCTATGATTTTTAGAAGTTTTGAGTATTTTATGAAATTCATAAATCATTTTATGATTTATTTTAATTCCAGAAAAATTTTACCGCGTTAGCAGGACGTCTGTGTGACATCAGCAAGTCAACAGGGCGATCTGGTCAAACCTGACGTGTGTGGTCCACACGTCAGTGACACATGGACAAATCCCGGTCAAACCCTATGCTAACTAGGTTTGACCAGGGACTGGGCCCACTGTCAGTGGCTAGCTAAAACTAACTAAACTTAGGTAACACTAACCTAAGTTAAGCTAATTAGGTTTAAGCCTAAACTAGGTTAATTAGCCCGGCGGGGCCCGCATGTCATAGACCCAGGGGAGGTCAAACCTCCGGTCAAAGGCCCAAATAGGGCGGCAGCTCGTCGTTGGCGTCTTCAGACACGGCGGAGGAGTGCGGGATTTAACTACGGTCGACCAAATCGACCGCCGTTTGGTCCTATGCGTAGCTGGGGGTCGCCCGCATCTGGTAGGCAAGCGGGAGGAGCTGGGGTGGAGCGAGCACGCCGGAACAGAGCTCGCGGTGGCGGCCGGCATTCGGGTGCGCACGACGATGAGGCTACGATGGTCATCGCGGCGCGTGCTTGGCACCTACGAAACCTATGCGAGGCGGTGAGCGTTTTGGACAAGACGGCAGGGGTCAAAGGATGGCCGAGGGCACGTCGGCGGCGAGGCTAGGCTACAGCGCGTGCGGTTGCCGGTGGTGCAGTAGCCACGGTGAGCGAGAGGGAGAACGGGGTGGGGGAGATGATCAGGGGCTCACGGCGGTTGCAGTGGGTGTTGGAGTGGGCTCGGGGAGGCATCGCAGGCAGCAAATCGACGGCGACGATCTTCGGTGGACGACATGGGGAACGGCGGTGCAGCCGGCGTCCAGGGGCTTCCGACGTTGGGTGGCTTGTTGGAGAGCATGCACACGACAGAGGCGGAGCTCTTAGGCGAGGTGGAGAGGCTAGGGGGCATGGTGGTCGCGGTGGCAGCGAGCGTCAACGATGGCGGCGCTCGGCACAAGGCGGGGAGCGATGAGGAGGAGGGGAGAGAGGACGGGAGTGAGCGGGTTGGGTTCGGGGACGTGCGTGGCGTCATGCAGACGCGTCGGGGCAGCGGCGGAAGCAGGAGTTGGCCGGGGCGTGTGCTGGCGCGCGTCGGCCACGCGCGCTGTCCTCCTAGCGCGGTGGAGACGACGACTGGCAGGCGCTAGTGGGCTGGGCCGGCATAGTGCTAGGCCAGGTAAGTGGCCCAGGTGACTCTTTCTCTCTCTCTCTCTCTCTCTCTCTCTCTCTCTTCTAATTCTTTTCCGTTTTCTATTTTCTGTAGTTGTTTTGCTTTATTAAAAATGCTAGAGGATTTTCTTAAATCATGAAAATATTTGTGGGCACTGTCTGGATTAATTCTAACAACCCTCATTTACTTCCAAGATTATTTGGACATTTAAAATTATTTATAGAATTTAAATGTCCAAATTCAAATACTTATGATTTAATTCAAAAAAAAATCCAGAAATGGTCAAGAAATATGCTCATCATTTTTGGCAGAGGTTTTCACCTTTATCAGAAATCATGAATATTTTCAAAGGCATTTTGGGTTCTTTGAAAAAGATTTTATTTGAACCTATTTGACTTCTTTCTGGTGCTAGGGTTTGATCAATCCCCATTTCAAGTTTATGAGAAAATTAAACATGATGCAACAGACAAGTGCTGGCCTAGTGCAAGGTGTAGCAAGGGATGTGACAGCATATCACAAGTGGCAATATAAAGAGACATTCTTTTGCGCTAAGATTTTGTACATCCAACTATAAAAAGCACATGACAACATCTGGTTCCCTCTGCGAAGGGCCTATCTATTATTCTTGCCTTATAAGATTCATGGTGATCTTCACCTTTCCTTTTTACCTTTTATCCTTTGGCAAGACCTTGTGTTGGAACGATCCTGACATATATACCCAATTGGATGTAAGCTATCATGATCTATTATTGTTGACATTACCCTTGAGGTAAAAAGTTGGGAGGCAACGATATAAGCCCCTATCTTTCTCTGTGTCTGATTAAAACTCCATACCCATAGGTATTGCGTGAGTGTTAGCAATTGTGAAAGACTAAATGATAGTTGAGTATGTGGACTTGCTAGAAAGCTCTTATATTGACTCGTTCCGATGTTACGATAAATTGCAATTTCTTCAATGACCGAGATCATAGTTTGTTAGTTTTCAATGAAGTTTTTAATTCATACTTGGCATTGTGAATGGATTGTTACTCTATCATAAGAAATCATATGATGATATATATATATATATATATATATATATATATATATATATATATATATATATATATATATATATATATATATATATATATGTTGCTGTTACAAGAATGATCATGATGCCCTCATGTCCGCATTTTATTTTTATCGACACCTCTATCTCTAAACGTGTGGACATATTTTTTGATATCGGTTTTCGCTTGAGGACAAACGAGGTCTAAGCTTGGGGGAGATGCCCTCATGTTTGTTATTACACATTATGTCACAATACTTATGCCTTTTCTCTCTTATTTTACAAGGTTTATGTCACATCCCTAGTTTAGCACTTGCATTAGGGCTAGCTAGAGTGTGCATCATGTTTACTTATCAAAGAAACTTGAAATGGGAATGACAGAAACCCCAGCACCCCTCTTCTAACAACTAGGGTTTGATAAAATATTTTCCAATGTACCCAAAATGCCCTTCAAAAATGTTCATCATTTCTGCCTTGGTCTTAAACCTCTGCCAAAAATGGTGCACAATTTTCTAGGACATAAAAGGCCTTTGGATTAAATCATATGGTATTTGTATTTGGGCATTTAAATACTTCAAAATATTTTAAATGCTCAAATAATCATGAACTATAATGTTCCCTACTGTTCATATTATATACAGTGGGCATGACAAGTTTCATGAGTTATAAAAATGCTCTAGCATTTTTATTAATTAAACAAAGATGCAAAACAAATGAAACAAAAAAGAAAATAGGAAAAAGAAAAAGGGAGAAAGCACTTACCTCGGGCCCAGCCCTGTAGCAGGCCGACCCAGCCCACCAGCCTCTTCTGTCACCTTCCTCCTCGCGCCAGAAGGACGCGCGCGTGGCCGCCGCGCGCCGGCACGCGTCCGGCCACCTCCACCCTGTCTGCCTGCATCACGACGGCCTGGACGACTCCCCGGGACGCCACGCAGCTGCCCGAACCCTCTCGCACTTTCCCCCTCGTCCCCGTCGCCTCCCCTGGCTCTCTCCTTCTCCATCACCGAGCCGCCCGTCGCCGCCGCTCGCCGTTGCCGCACCTAGAGCTACCCCCTCGCCCCGTGAGTGTGTCCAGAAGGAGCGCCGCGTCGCCCTCTTCCTCCTCGCTGAGCCACGGATCGCCGGAAGCCCTGTAACGCCTCCACGCCGTCGTCCCCTTCCTCGGATCGCCGGAGCACCTCGCCGCCGTTACGAAGCTACAGCGCGTCCCCGACCCCTCCGTCGAGCTCGTTAGCACCAAAGTGAGCTCCTATGCCGTTCCCCTCCTTCCTTTGCTTCGATTGCGCCTTGTAGCCGCCGCTCCGTTGATCACCGAAATGCACCGCCGCCGTGCTCGCCGCCGGCGATGCTCTGGTGACCATTTGGTCACTGGCACACGTCCATCACACTCGCCGTAGAACGTAGATGCGCTAGGTACTACGCACGCATCGCCTAGGCCACTTCAGCCGCGTCTCCACACACGCCCGACGCCGGTCGCCGCCGTCGAGCTTGTTGCCGTCGTCTCCGGCCACCCCAGGTCCGGCGACCACCACCATTCGACGCGCAATGACAAGAGCTTCCCAACGCACCCAACCGCAGCTCGAGCCGTGCCCCCTAGACGATTTCCGAAGCACGCCGCCGTACTTGGCCTCGCCAGCGTCACGTCGCCGGCGGGTTTGACCTGTTTGACCAGGGGGTTGACTACCCCTGGGTCACTGACGTGTGCGCCACCCTTTTACTAATTAGTTAGTTTAATTAATTTTCTGTTAATTTAATTAGTTATTAATTTAGTCACTGACCCATGGGTCCAGGCCCCACTGACAGCTAATTAGTTTTAGTTTAACTCTAATTAACTTTGTTAGTTAGCTGTGACACTGACATGCTGGGCCCACATGTCATGTTTGACTGGACCAGCTCCTGTTGACTGGTTGACATCAGCATGATGTCATGCTGACGCAGTAAAGGTTTTTCACGGATTTTTAGATTTAAAAATAATTCAGGAAATTCCAGAAAATACCCAAAACTTCTAAAATTCATATAAAATCAACCGTAGCTCAGATGGAAAAGTTTTATATATGAAAAATGATCAGAAAAATCCAATCTTTCCAATGGCACTGGTTTCATGCATGTTTGAGCAAGTTAAACTTGCTGTATACATTAAAACATGATAATGCAGTTATTTAAATAATAGCTAAAATGCCAATTTGAATCTTTGGTTCAAATAAGCTCAAACACTTCTGGTTTTAGTTGCATTAGCCAACACACATGAATCTTGCCATGTCATGAGCATGCATCATATTGTTGCATTTGTTTGTTAATGATTGTATCGTTAGTATTCTCTGTATTAGGTCCTGCTCCCGAGGATACTGCTGCGTATCTAGTTGAAGAGCAGTACCCGACAACTACTTTGTCAGGCAAGCAATCATTGATCATTCCGATACAAACCCAATCTTCTCGCTCCTGCTCTCTTTTACTGCATTAAGGCAACAGCGTGTGAACTGCTACTTGCTGCGGTAGTTGAACCCTATACCTTGCATGACCTGTCATTGCCATAGTAAATAGTTGAAACCCACTAGCATGTGTAGGAGTTGTTTGAGCCATGTGATGTGTGATCTACCATGCTATTTGTTTATGTTGCCTGCTATGCTTAGAGTTGTGTGAGGTCCGGTTCATCTGGGTGATGGATCAGAGTGAAATGATCATACCGATAAAGAGAAGGAAGTGTGGAATACGCTTGGTAAAGGTATCGATGAAAGGCCATGTAGGAGTACATGGTGGGTTGTTTCATTGGAATCGTCCTTAGGACCTGAGATCGGTATGTGTGGTTCAAGTTACAGCTACTACCACACATTGGGATCCTTAATTGACCCTCTCGGCTTATTATTTACCCTCGATCTCTGTCCAGGAATCGCAACTAGTTTCTGGTGTTTATAGATTACTGGAGGTTGTGCACAACGCTGACCCTTGGGGTGGGTTGTGATGCGACAGGTACGTGGCATGGTGTACCGGTTGCCCGTTTGGTGACTCGGGAACCCTGTACACATCGTTTGGGGCCGTGAGCGACACCCCGGCCAGATCTCCCCACGGATGGAACCCAAATAGGCGATAAACCTGGACGAGAGACTTGAGTAGTTAGTCAGGTCGTGGCCGACACCCTCGCTGGGCTTCCGCTTGAAGGTTGCCGAGTACACGCCGAGTATACGGCGATAAGTGGTGGAAGCGTGTGTGAAGAGGTACACCCCTGCAGGGTTATCAATCTATTCGAATAGCCGTTGTTCGCGGTACGGACTACTTGGTTACTCTTATAGTTCATAGACAAGTTGATGGATACTACTAAAAGCCTCAAGATAAGTGTGAGTGCCGTGGATGGCCCTTCCGTAGGATGACGGAAGAGGATCCTCGGTAGTGTATTGTTGTGGTGAGTAGAGGACTCGTGTTTGTAATAACATCTTGCAATCCGTTGAGAGTTGTAGTATAAGTTAGCCAAGAGTCAAAGCTGGCTTTCTGCTAAAAACTCCACTGCCCCCTGTTGATAATGTTGCATGTATGATAGGTTCTATGGTAAGACTTGCTGAGTACCTTTGTACTCATGTTTGCTTAATAACTGTTGCAGAGGAGAACCCTGCCCCTGCTGATGGGTTCTACATAGTTGTTGACGTCGACGAGTAGCTTGACACCCAGACGGAGATCTGGAGCTTGTGAAGGGCCTTGTAGATAGTCGGACTACACCAAGCCTGTTTTATTTTCTAAGTTGTCTGTACTCAGACATGTAGCTTCCGCTTGTGCTTGTATGACTGTATGACTTGAGTGTTGGGTCATGTGACCCCTACCTGTATGGATATGTTATGTATGGCTCTTGGAGCCTTTTAAATAAAGTACTTGAGTCATAGAGTTATGTTGTGATGCAATGTTGTATTTGCACATATTGAGCATATTGCATGTATGATTGAAATGCTTGGTATGTGTGGGATCCGACACCTAGTTGTTTTCCTTTGGTAGCCTACCTTACAGGTAAATGCCTCCTAGTGATTCCAATGAGCCTTGGTAGCTTGCTACTGCTCGGAACACGTAGGCTGGCCGGCATGTGTCCTTCTTCGTTCCTGTGTCTGTCCCTTAGGGGAAATCTCACGCGTTGTTCCTTCAAGTCCATGTAGCTTGCTACGACTTGGGTTCATACGTTGATGACCGACACGTTCGTTGCTAGGTCATGGATGCCTGTCTCTGTAATCTAGTGCCACTTTTGGTTTATAACTAGCCATGTCGGCCCGGGTTCTCTGTCATATGGATGCTAGCGACACTGTCATATACGTGTGCCAAAATGCACAAACGGTCCCGGGCCAGGTAAGGTGGCACCCGTGGGGTTACCGTGCGTGAGGCCGCAAAGTAATATGACGTGTTACAGCTAGATCGGTGTGACTTAGGATCGGGGTCCTGACAGCGTTGGCATATGAGCTGGACTGCCTGTAGGTTTCTCAAGCCAAACTGGTCGATGTTGAGTCTAGAAAAATTCTTAGTTATATGTAGGGGAATTGATTGTGGAAGGGAACATAAGGCTCTTTTTACTCCTTTACCTTATGCCCTTCTGATCTGAGTCAGTCTATTCTTTCTACGGGGATTTAGGACTAGGCCTCTTATCCTTACTAGGTTCACGTGTTACTAATCCGTAGACTCTTAGGATTGTTGGTTTTAAGCCCCAGTTCAGTTTCTATCCTTTTAGTATGATGATTGTTGGACCCGGAACCTTGATATGGAATTGTTGAGTGGCTATGCTATCATTTATATGATGTCTCAAATCTTTGTTTGAGCATTTACAGTTGTTATGCTGCCCGATTTCTTCCAGAAACACTAATGCCTTTGCATTACTTCATGTTTCAGATGTCTGGCCGCACCCCTCACCAAGTGGTTCGTTTGACTCGGTGCATTAATGTGCTCGGTCACACGGCCATGCTAGTCCGTGTGCTGACTGAGACCGGTTATCGCTGGTATCCTGAATACACCGTGGAGGAACAGTACCGGGATTTCAATCAGAGTCAGTATTTCTGCATAGTCCGGATATACCCCTCATATCCTGGAGCTAATGACCCCATCCATTGGTCTTATGTACTCGGGATTACCATCGAGATGGCAGTACAGGATGCCGCCTATTCGATGCTGACCATTCTCCGTGCTAGGCATGCCCTGTTGCTGAACACAGAGTTCTGTTACATGCCAGCCTCACTTCCCGGAGAGGAAGGCTACTACACTGGTCTGTATACTGATGCTGCTCATGAAGAGCCACTGCTTCAGACTACTGTTCAGATGCTGGAGGATAGGGACCGTGAGGTCCGTGCCCTCCGAATGGAGCTATATAACACTCGGGCCGCCCACTGGACTACTTTGACACGGCTTGCACCTGCTGTGCACGCCGGATATCTGGACATGCGGGATTTGTACCCCGTGCGGACTCGTCTGCCTGATCGCATGGATTGGCGTGACGTTGGGGGTATTACACCTCCATGTGGGCGTCGGTTACGACCAGCATCGGGACCAAGGCCACACCCATGTCCCTATGGTCCACAGCCTTCGAGTGCTCGCGAGTTTCAAGATCCATCTGTTCCACTTCCAGGCTACGGTGGTAATCTTTACGAAGATTACTACGGGAATGTCTGAGCTAGACCGTGGTTGTAGTAGTATTGTAGTAGTTGTATTTCCACAGTTCTGCGCGTCTTGTGGAATATGACTTAGTGTGTACTGAGTTCCGGAGGTGTAGTTAAATAATGTATAGGAGCTTGGAATGCCTCTGATGGGATGTATCGTCTTTCACCGCAGTTGTACTTTAGCCTTGGCTTGTACTAAACTATGTATGGTGTGTATGACCACTGGTGTATATATAGCAGTTTCTATATTACCATGTCGTACGGATGAACATCTCTGCATTCCGTGTCATCCATTACATTCTGCACTTCTATGTCAAATTTTTGCCATCCTTGTCTAAACCGTTGTTTTGTTTTCCTAGGATGGTCAACACTCGCAACACTCCTACTGCTCAGGAGTAGGGTGAGGCTAGTGGGGCTAGAGATGGGAATCTGCCCCAGCCACCCTCCTTGGCGGAAGTTATGCTCGAGGCAGAACGGAACAAGAGAGAGACCAACCGTCTGCTGGAACACATAGAGCAGAACACTGGGTTCCGTCAGAGGAATGACGTGGTGTCAATCAATGACTTTATCAAGATGTGTCCACCGAAGTTCCATCACTCCACTGAACCTCTGGATGCGGATGACTGGCTACGTAGTATCACCCACAAGCGACACTCTGCCCGTGTGGCCGAAGCGGACAAGGTTACCTGCGCTGCCTACCATCTGGAGGGCCCTGCCAGTCTTTGGTGGGAAAACTTTGAAGCTATGCGTCCCGCTGGCCAAATCACTACTTGGGTTGAGTTCAGTGAGGCATTTCGTGAACATCACATCCCGGAAGGTCTCATGGATCGCAAGCAGGAGGAATTCTGCAATTTCACCCAGGGTCGGTTAACTGTGGATGGTTATAGTCACGAGTTTGGCAACTCGGCACGCTATGCACCTGAAGAAGTATCCACCGATGCCAAGAAGCAGGCGAGGTTCCGCAAGGGACTCAGCCCTGAACTCTGCCGAGATCTGCGTCTGCACGAGTGCACTTCCTTCCGGAAGTTGGTAAACAAGGCTATCAGTGCTGAAACAGGCCAGACCGACTTCGAGGCCACACGCAAGCATACCCGAGACCTTGGTTCCTCATCCGGCTCTGTCTCTCACAAGCGCCGTGTGTGGGTTCCTAACACTGCTCTGCCACCCAAGTACACACCGAGGCCATCCTATGAGGCGCCTCGCCCAACTCAACAGTTTGCACCTACTAAGACCTATGGAGGACCACCTTCCAATTTTGCTCCACGCACCACCACTTTGACATGCTTCAAGTGTGGAGAACCGGGGCACTACATGCGTGAGTGTCCTCAGAACCAACCAGGAAAACCCGTTGGCCGTGGTAAGCCAACCGGCAAGGTGAATTATGTCAAGCCAATCCCCACTGCACGTGGTCATGTCAACTATGTCTCTGCTGAGGAAGCTTATGAGGATCCTAACGTCGTCCTTGGTACGCTTCTCGTTAACTGCCATCCGACATCTGTTCTTTTCGATACTGGAGCATCCCATTCGTTCATATCTGAGAGCTATGCTCGATTGCACAACATGACTTTTTGTGACATGCCTACTTCCATGGTTATTCAAACTCCTGGTTCAAAATGGCAAACCTCTAGGGTAAGCCATGGAAATGAAATCCTTGTCGATAGACTTGTTTTCCTTGCATCTCTAATCGCTCTCAAGTCCTCGGACATAAATATCATCTTGGGTATGGATTGGATGACAACTAATTACGCCAAGATTGACTGCTATACTAGGACCGTTCAACTTACACATCCATCCGGCAAGATAGTCAATGTCTTGACCCGAATGGCTGAGCGTCAGCTCTACTCTCTTAATGCCAGCCCTCTACCAGAACTCGAAGATATCCCGGTAGTCCGTGACTTTCCGGATGTTTTTCCAGAAGAACTGCCAAGAGTTCCACCTGATAGGGATGTCGAGTTCGTGATAGATCTTATCCCTGGAACTGTCCCAATCTCTAGGAGACCTTATAAGATGGCACCACTAGAATTAGCTGAGCTAAAGAAACAACTCGATGAGTCCTTGCAAAAAGGTTTCATCCGTCCTAGTTCTTCCCCTTGGGCTTGCCCCGTCCTCTTCGTCAAGAAGAAGGATGGAACGGAGCGGATGGTTGTAGATTACCGACCTGTCAATGTGGTCACCATAAAGAATAAGTATCCGCTTCCCAGGATCAACGACCTGTATGATCAGCTCGCTGGATCCTCAGTCTTCTCTAAGATGGATTTGAGGTTGGGTTACCATCAAATCAAAATCAAGAACGGGGACATTCCTAAAATGGCTTTTGTTACTCGTTATGGCCAATATGAGTACACCGTCATGTCCTTCGGATAAACCAATGCCCCAGCTACCTTTTCTCGGTTAATGAATTCTATATTCATGGAGTACTTGGATAAATTGGTCGTGGTATACCTCGATGATATACTCATCTATTCCAAGAACAAGGAAGATCATGCCGAGCATTTAAGGCTGGTATTGACGAAACTTCGAGAGCACCGCCTTTATGCCAAATTCTCTAAATGTGAATTTTGGTTGCCAGAAGTAACCTATTTAGGTCATGTGATCTCTGGCAAGGGTATTGCTGTCAATCCCGAGCGAGTTCAAGCCGTCCTTGATTGGACTCCCCCTGAATCGGTCAAGCAAGTTAGGAGTTTTCTTGGCTTAGCGAGCTATTGCCGACGCTTCGTCGAGAATTTCTCCAAGGTTGCTAAACCTCTAACTGAACTCCTCAAGAAAGATAAAAAGTTTGAGTGGACCCCACAGTGCGAGTCCAGTTTTCAGGAACTGAAAAGACGCATGACATCTGCACCTGTACTGGTACCACCAGATTTTTCCAAGGATTTCATAATCTACTGCGACGCCTCGCGACAAGGACTAGGTTGCATACTCATGCAAGATCGTCAAGTGATTGCATACGCATCTCGACAATTGCATCCACATGAAGATAACTATCCTACTCATGATTTAGAGCCTGCAGCTGTAGTCCATGCACTCAAAACATGGCCACATTACCTCCTTGGTAATCGCTGTGAAATCTTCACTGATCACCAAAGTTTGAAGTATATCTTCACCCAACCGGATCTAAATCTCAGGCAAAGACGTTGGGTTGAGTTGCTCACAGATTACGACTTAGGAATCACTTACACTCCTGGAAAGGCCAGTGTCATGGCTGATGCACTAAGTCGTAAGTCTTATTGTAACAACTTGATGTTACAACAAGGTCAACCACTTCTCCACGAGGAATTTCGTAAGCTTAACCTTCACATTGTTCCTCGAGGATTCCTTTCCACCTTGGTGGCGAAACCTACCCTTATGGATCAAATCATAGTTGCCCGGCGGTATGATAAAGGCATATCTCGGATCAAGGAGAACATTGCTAGCGGAGTTGCTAGAAGTTTCTCTATGGATGATCGAGGTGTAGTGTACTTCGAGAACCGCTTGGTGGTACCCAAGAAACCACAACTACGACAAATGATTCTTAAGGAGGCTCATGAATCTCCTCTCACGATTCATCCCGGTAGTACCAAAATGTATCAGGACCTACGTCAGAGATTCTAGTGGACTAGGATGAAGAGAGAAATCGCTCAATTCATTGCTAACTGCGACGTTTGTCGTCGAGTCAAAGCAGAGCATCAACGGCCTGCTGGCACCCTTCAACCTTTAGCTATTCCTGAATGGAAATGGGATAAAGTCGGTATGGACTTCATTACCGGGTTTCCCAGGACCAGGAAAGGGAATAATGCTATCTTTGTCGTTATCGACCGCCTCTCTAAAGTAGCTCATTTCCTGCCTGTTCGAGAGAGTATTACCGCTAGCCAGCTAGCAGATTTGTATGTCTCTCGGATAGTATCACTTCATGGTGTGCCGTTGGAGATTAACTCAGACTGTGGAAGTCTTTTTACTTCACGATTTTGGGAAAGTTTCCAGAATGCAATGGGAACTCATCTCTCCTTCAGTACCGCCTTCCATCCGCAGTCAAGTGGTCAAGTGGAACGAGTCAATCAAATTCTGGAAGACATGCTTCGAGCCTCTGTCATTTCTTTCGGTATGGAATGGGAAAAGTGTCTTCCATTTGCCGAATTCGCTTATAACAATAGTTATCAAGCCAGCTTGGGCAAAGCCCCCTTTGAAGTTCTATATGGACGAAGGTGTCGAACACCTCTTAACTGGTCGGAAACCGGGGAAAGACAATTCTTTAGCCCGGATATGATCCAGGAAGCAGAAGAGCAAGTTCGCATCGTTCGTGAGAGATTGAAAACAGCCCAGTCTCGCCAGAAGAGCCAATATGATAGTCATCATAAGGCTGTGACTTTTGAAGTCGGCAATAAAGCTTACCTTCGGGTTACTCCTCTTAAGGGAACCCATCGTTTCGGTATCAAAGGCAAATTGGCCCCTCGCTACATTGGTCCTTTTCGCATTCTTGCCAAACGAGGAGAAGTTGCCTACCAATTGGAACTACCTCCGCACCTATCCAGAGTTCATGACGTGTTCCATGTATCTCAACTCAGGCGTTGCTTCTCGGATCCTATCCGCGGAGTGGACCACGAAACGCTTGATCTCCAGGACAATCTTACATATCGAGAATACCCCGTTCGTATTCTTGATCAAACCGAGCGCACCACTCGACGCCACAGTATCAAGTTTCTCAAGGTTCAATGGTCACATCATTCCGAGAGTGAAGCTACTTGGGAAAGGGAGGATCGTCTTCGACTTGAGTACCCCACCCTCTTTCTGGAGGAACCCGAATCTCGGGACGCGATTCTTTTAAGTGGGGGTGAGTTGTCACATCCCTAGTTTAGCACTTGCATTAGGGCTAGCTAGAGTGTGCATCATGTTTACTTATCAAAGAAACTTGAAATGGGAATGACAGAAAACCCAGCACCCCTCTTCTAACAACTAGGGTTTGATAAAATATTTTCCAATGTACCCAAAATGCCCTTCAAAAATGTTCATCATTTCTGCCTTGGTCTTAAACCTCTGCCAAAAATGGTGCACAATTTTCTAGGACATCAAATGCCTTTGGATTAAATCATATGGTATTTGTATTTGGGAATTTAAATACTTCAAAATATTTTAAATGCTCAAATAATCATGAACTATAATGTTCCCTACTGTTCATATTATATACAATGGGCATGACAAGTTTCATGAGTTATAAAAATGCTATAGCATTTTTATTAATTAAACAAAGATGCAAAACAAATGAAACAGAAAAGAAAATAGGAAAAAGAAAAAGGGAGAAAGCACTTACCTCGGGCCCAGCCCTGTAGCAGGCCGGCCCAGCCCACCAGCCTCTTCTGTCGCCTTCCTCCTCGCGCCAGAAGGACGCGCGCGTGGCCGCCGCGCGCCGGCACGCGTCCGGCCACCTCCACCATGTCTGCCTGCATCCCGACGGCCTGGAAAACTCCCCGCGACGCCACGCAGCTGCCCGAACCCTCTCGCACTTTCCCCCTCGTCCTCGTCGCCTCCCCTAGCTCTCTCCTTCTCCATCACCGAGCCGCCCGTCGCAGCCGCTCGCCGTTGCCGCACCTAGAGCTACCCCCTCGCCCCGTGAGTGTGTCCCGAAGGAGCGCCGCGTCGCCCTCTTCCTCCTTGCTGAGCCACGGGTCGCCGGAAGCCCTGCAACGCCTCCACGCCGTCGTCCCCTTCCTCGGATCGCCGAAGCACCTCACCGCCGTTACGAAGCTACAGCGCGTCCCAGACCCCTCCGTCGAGCTCGTTAGCACCGCAGTGAGCTCCTACGCCGTTCCACTCCTTCCTTTGCTTCGATTGCGCCTTGTAGCCGCCGCTCCGTTGATCACCAAAACGCACCGCCGCCGTGCTCGCCGCCGGCGATGCTCCGGTGACCATTTGGTCACTAGCACACGTCCATCACACTCGCCGCAGCACGTAGATGCGCTAGGTACTACGCACGCATCGCCTAGGCCACTGCAGCCGCGTCTCCACACACGCCCGACGCCGGTCGCCGCCGTCGAGCTTGTTGCCGTCGTCTCCGGCCACCCCAGGTCCGGCGACCACCACCATTCGACGCGCAACGACAAGAGCTTCCCAACGCACCCAACCACAGCTCGAGCCTTGCCCCCTAGACGATTTCCGAAGCACGCCGCCGTACTTGGCCTCGCCGGCGTCACGACGCCGGCGGGTTTGACCTGTTTGACCAGGGGGTTGACTACCACTGGGTCACTGACGTGTGGGCCACCCTTTTACTAATTAGTTAGTTTAATTAAGTTTCTGTTAATTTAATTAGTTATTAATTTAGTCACTGACCCGTGGGTCCAGGCCCCACTGACAGCTAATTAGTTTTAGTTTAACTCTAATTAACTTTGTTAGTTAGCTGTGACACTGACATGCTGGGCCCACATGTCATGTTTGACTGGACCAGCTCCAGTTGACTGGTTGACGTCAGCATGATGTCATGCTGACGCAGTAAAGGTTTTTCACGGATTTTTAGATTTAAAAATAATTCAGGAAATTCCAGAAAATACCCAAAACTTCTAAAATTCATATAAAATCAACCGTAGCTCAGATGGAAAAGTTTTATATATGAAAAATGATCAGAAAAATCCAATCTTTCCAATGGCACTGGTTTCATGCATGTTTGAGCAAGTTAACCTTGCTGTATACATTAAAACATGTTAATGCACTTATTTAAATAATAGCTAAAATGCCAATTTGAATCTTTGGTTCAAATAAGCTCAAACCCTTCTGGTTTTAGTTGCATTAGCCAACACACATGCATATTGCCATGGCATGAGCATGCATCATATTGTTGCATTTGTTTGTTAATGATTGTATCATCGGTATTCTCTGTATTAGGTCCTGCTCCCGAGGATACTGCTGCGTATCCAGTTGAAGAGCAGTACCCGACAACTACTTTGTCAGGCAAGCAATCATTGATCATTCCGATACATACCCAATCTTCTCGCTCCTGCTCTCTTTTACTGCATTAAGGCAACAGCGTGTGAACTGCTACTTGCTGCGGTAGTTGAACCCTATCCCTTGCATGACCTGTCATTGCCACAGTAAATAGTTGAAACCCACTAGCATGTGTAGGAGTTGATTGAGCCATGTGATGTGTGATCCACCATGCTATTTGTTTATGTTGCCTACTATGCTTAGAGTTGTGTCAGGTCTGGTTCATCTGGGTGATGGATCAGAGTGAAATGATCATACCGATAAAGAGAAGGAAGTGTGGAATATGCTTGGTAAAGGTATCGATGAAAGGCCATGTAGGAGTACATGGTGGGTTGTTTCATTGGAATCGTCCTTAGGACCTGAGATCTATATGTGTGGTTCAAGTTACAGCTACTACCGCACATTGGGATCCTTAATTGACCCTCTTGGCTTATTAATTACCCTCGATCTCTGTCCAGGAGTTGCAACTAGTTTCTGGTGTTTATAGATTACTGGAGGTCGTGCACAACGCTGACCCTTGGGGTGGGTTGTGATGCGACAGGTACGTGGCACGATGTACCGGTTGCCCGTTTGGTGACTCGGGAACCCTGTACACATCGTTTGGGGCCGTGAGCGACACCCCGGCCGGATCTCCCCACGGATAGAACCCAAATAGCCGATAAACCTGGACGAGAGACTTGAGTAGTTAGTCAGGTCGTGGCCGACACCCTCGCTGGGCTTCCGCTTGAAGGTTGCCGAGTACACGCCGAGTATACGGCGATAAGTGGTGGAAGCGTGTGTGAAGAGGTACACCCCTGCAGGGTTATCAATCTATTCGAATAGCCGTTGTTCGCGGTACGGACTACTTGGTTACTCTTACAGTTCATAAACAAGTTGATGGATACTACTAAAAGCCTCAAGATAAGTGTGAGTGCCGTGGATGGCCCTTCCGTAGGATGACGGAAGAGGATCCTCGGTAGTGTATTGTTGTGGTGAGTAGAGGACTCGTGTTCGTAATAACATCTTGCAATCTGTTGAGAGTTGTAGTGTAGGTTAGCCAAGAGTCAAAGCTGGCTTTCTGCTATAAACTCCACTGCCCCCTGTTGATAATGTTGCATGTATGATAGGTTCTGTGGTAAGACTTGCTGAGTACCTTTGTACTCATATTTGCTTAATAACTATTGCAGAGGAGAACCCTGCCCCTGCTGATGGGTTCTACATAGACGTTGACGTCGACGAGTAGCTTGACACCCAGACGGAGATCTGGAGCTTGTGAAGGGCCTTGTAGATAGTCGGACTACACCAAGCCTGTTTTATTTTCTAAGTTGTCTGTACTCAGACATGTAGCTTCCGCTTGTGCTTGTATGACTGTATGACTTGAGTGTTGGGTCATGTGACCCCTACCTGGATGGATATGTTATGTATGGCTCTTGGAGCCTTTTAAATAAAGTACTTGAGTCATAGAGTTCTGTTGTGATGCAATGTTGTATTTGCACATATTGAGCATATTGTGTGTATGATTTAAATGCTTGGTATGTGTGGGATCCGACACCTAGTTGTTTTCCTTTGGTAGCCTACCTTACAGGGAAATGCCTCCTAGTGATTCCAATGAGCCTTGGTAGCTTGCTACTGCTCGGAACACGTAGGCTGGCCGGCATGTGTCCTTCTTCGTTCCTGTGTCTGTCCCTTAGGGGAAATGTCACGCGTTGTTCCTTTAAGTCCATGTAGCTTGCTACGACTTGGGTTCATACGTTGATGACCGTCACGTTCGTTGCTGGGTCATGGAGGCCTGTCTCTGTAATCTAGTGCCACTTTTGGTTTATAACTAGCCATGTCGGCCCGGGTTCTCTGTCATATGGATGCTAGCGACACTGTCATATACGTGTGCCAAAATGCGCAAACGGTCCTGGGCCAGGTAAGGTGGCACCCGTGGGGTTACCGTGCGTGAGGCCGCAAAGTGATATGACGTGTTACAGCTAGATCGGTGTGACTTAGGATCGGGGTCCTGACAGTTTACATGAAGAGGGAGAATGCCGATAGCTGGATTTCTAGGATGAAAAAGAAGAAAACATTGGAGACATATTCTACACAACTCAAAAATCCCTGAAACTCCATGAAACTCCGTTTCAGAAAATGTAAAAAATATCTGGCGAAAGAAATACAGGAGGGGGGCCACCCACTGTCCACGAGGGTGGGGGGCGCCCCCTGGGCACGCCCCTGCCTCGTGGGCCACCTGGCAGCCCCCGATGGCCATCTTCTGCTATATGAGGTGTTTTGACCTGAAAAAAATCATAAGGAGGCTTTCGGGATGAAGCGCCGCCGTCTCGAGGCGGAACCTTGGCGGAACCAAGCTAGGGCTCCGGCGGAGCTGTTCTGCCGGGGATACTTCCCTCCGAGAGGGGGAAATCATCGCCATCGTCATCACGAACAACTCTCCCATCTCGGGGAGGGTTATCTTCATCAACATCTTCACCAACACCATCTCCTCTCAAACCCTAGTTCATCTCTTGTATCCAATCTTTGTATCAAAGCCTCAGATTGGTACCTGTAGGTTGCTACCAGTGTTGATTACTCCTTGTAGTTGATGCTAGTTAGTTTACTTGGTGGAAGATCATATGTTCAGATCCATTATGCATATTAATACCCCTCTGATTATGAACATGAATATGCTTTGTGAGTAGTTACGTTTGTTCCTGAGGACATGGGAGAAGTCTTGCTATAAGTAGTCATGTGAATTTGGTATTCGTTTGATATTTTGATGAGATGTATGTTGTCTATTCTCTAGTGGTGTCATGTGAACGTCGACTACATGACACTTAACCATTGTTTGGGCCTAGAGGAAGGCATTGGGAAGTAATAAGTAGATGATGGGTTGCTAGAGTGACAGAAGCTTAAACCCTAGTTTATGCGTTGCTTCGTAAGGGGCTGATTTGGATCCATATGTTTCATGCTATGGTTAGGTTTACCTTAATACTTCTTTTGTAGTTGCAAATGCTTGCAATAGAGGTTAATCATAAGTGGGATGCTTGTCCAAGTAAGGGTAGCACCCAAGCATCGGTCCACCCACATACCAAATTATCAAAGTAACGAACGCGAATCATATGAGCGTGATGAAAACTAGCTTGACGATAATTCCCATGTGTCCTCGGGAGCGTTTTCCTTCATATAAGAGTTTGTCCAGGCTTGTCCTTTCCTACAAAAAGGATTGGGCCATCTTGCTGCACCTTATTTACTTTTGCTATTTGTCACTTGTTACCAATTATCTTATCACAAAACTATGTGTTACCGATAATTTCAGTGCTTGCAGAAAATACCTTACTGAAAACTACCTATCATTTCCTTCTGCTCCTCGTTAGGTTCGACACTCTTACTTATCTAAAGGACTACGATAGATCCCCTACACTTGTGGGTCATCACCAATCTCTTCTTCCACCATATCCAAATATGTGAGGAGCTATTTGAGTGTTGGCAAGACTATCATTTGAAGCATTTGAGCAAGGAGTTCGTTATCAACACACTGTTTGTTACCTTTTGGAGAGTGGTGTCTCCTAGATTGGTTAGGTGTCACTTGGGAGCCTCCGACAAGATTGTGGAGTTGAACCAAGGATTTTGTAAGGGCAAGGAGATCGCCTACTTCGTGATGATCTACCCTAGCGAGGCAAGTCCTTTGTGGGCGATGGCCATGGTGGGATAGACAAGGTTGCTTCTTCGTGGACCCTTTGTGGGTGGAGCCCTCCGTAGACTCGCGCAACCGTTACCCTTCATGGGTTGAAGTCTTCATCAACGTGGATGTACGATAGCACCACCTACCGGAACCACAACAAAAACATCCGTGTCTACACTTGCGTTTGCACTCTCCAAACCTCTCCCTTTACCTTCATATGCAATGATTTACATTACGCTTCTATACTCTTAGAATTGCATGCGTAGGTTGATTGTTAACTTGTGCTAAGTTGCTAAAATCTGCCAAGAATTAAAATTGGTAAAAGGCTTGATTTTTATTTGGTCAAGTAGTCTAATCACCCCCTCTAGACATACTTTTGATCCTACAAGTGGTATCAGAGCTTTGGTCTCCATTTGCCTTGATTTCCATAGCTTTGGTGATCATAGCCTTGGTTTCACAACCTAAGAGAGTATGGCATCTAGCGAGGGAAGTTACCACCGTAGAGGTCCTTACTTTGATGGTAAATTTTTTGCTAGTTGGAAGCATAAGATGAAAATGCATATTCTTGGACATAACCCCGCCATTTGGGCTATTGTGTGTATTGCTTTGCAAGGTGAATTCTTCGATGGGAAGGTACCAAATCATGAAGCATCCACGGAAGAATTGAATATGTTGCAATACAATGCTCAAGCTTGTGATATCCTATTCAATGGATTGTGCCCCGAAGAATTCAACAAAATCAGCCATCTTGAGAATGCAAAGGAAATTTGGGATACTTTGATTGATATGCACGAAGGTACTGACTCCATCAAGGAATCCAAGTTGGATGTGCTTCAAAGTCAACTTGACAAGTTCAAGATGAAGAATGGTGAAGGTGTCGCTGAAATGTACTCTAGGCTTGCTCTCATCACAAATGAGATTGTCGGCTTAGGAAGCGAAGAGATGACCGACAGATTCATCATCAAGAAGATCCTAAGAGCCTTGGATGGAAAATATGACACCATGTGCACATTGATCCAAATGATGCCCAATTACAAAGATCTCAAGCCAACGGAAGTCATTGGAAGAATTGTTGCTCATGAGATGTCACTCAAGGATAAAGAAGATCTTCACAACAAGTCTAGTGGTGCTTACAAAGCTTCATGTAACGCTCCTACATCATCAAGTGAGAAACAAGTCTTCAATGAAGAATTGAGCTTAATGGTGAAGAACTTCAACAAGTTCTACAAGAATAGAAGCAAAGAGAGAAACTCCAAATCAAGGTCCTACAATGACAAAAGATCTTCAAGTCATGATCGTAATTGCTACAATTGTGGAAGATCCGGACACTACTTCAATGAGTGTACGACTCCACACAAGAGAACAGAAGATTCACCTAAAAGGAGGAGTAGAAGAGAAGATTCACCACCAAGAGAGAGAAGGAGTAGAGATGATCGTTATGAATGAAGACCTTCTCGAAGAAGCAAAGATTTGGAAAGGAATGACAAATCATCAAGGATCTATACAAGATGAAGACATCAAGCTCATGTTGGTGAATGGGTATCTGGTTCTGGCTCCGATGACCACTCCGAAAGAAGCTACTACTCTGACTCCGAAGATACTCAAGATGAAGATGTTGCCGGAATTGCTCTTGTGTCATCCAACTCCTATGACATATATGACTCACCAAATGAAGGAATTGGAGGATGCTTCATGGCTAAAGGCCCTAAGGTATCACACCCCGAGTATCTTGATTTTAATAGTGATGAAGATGACTTGCTAGGAGATGATGATTTACTTGTTGGTAGCAATAGTGATGAAACCTATGATGAAATTACTATTAATGATGCTAATCAAGATAAAACGAATGATAAAGATAAGGAGAAGATTGAGCGTCTAACTAAAGAATTAAAAACTCTCATGTTAGCTCATGAAACTAGCTTAGAGGATCATCGAGAACTTTTGAGGACTCATGAGAAGCTATGCTTTGAAAAGCTCAATCTAGAGCAAGAGCATGGGTTCTTAAAAGCAATCAATGATGATCTTCGTAAGAAAAGTTCTTCTTACATTGCCAAGCGTTTACTCTTGTCTACTTACATGCCACAAGTAAAATCTAGCAACAAGAACAAGAAAGATTCTTCCTCTAGTAGTAACAACAATCATGCTAAATCCAATGTTGTTGCTTCTAGTAGTTCTCTTGATTCCACTAACGATTCTCTTAGACAAGTTACACTTGAGCAAGAAAACAACTTATTGAAGGGAATTATAGAGAAAGGTGTTTACAAGAGTCTTGCCGGGAGTAAGCAATTCGAGGAAATTGTACGCAAGCAAGGAAGGCACCGGAAGAATTAAGGTGTTAGTTTTGAATGAAAGTTCAGTGTCAATGGAGTTGAGTGGGAAGAAGATCAATACCCCAAGACCAAGTTTGTTCCTCAACAAGAGAAGTATGATCCTACTTCCTTCAAGGGGACACAAGCACAAGATGATCTTCCACCACAAGACCACAAGCTAAAAGGCAAGGACATGCTTCAAGAAGATATTGATGCATTTGAAGAAGCTCCTAAGGCCTTGGTCAAGTGGGTTCCCAAGACTACCTCAAGTTCCACTTCATCAAGTACATCTACAACTCCAAGGATTCCCATCAAGATGGTGGGGATCCCAAAGAAGAAGAACTAGAGAATTCTTGAGGGTGACTCCGCCAACATACTTCACTCATATCATCTTGGCAAGGACAAGTGCAAACAACTTCCACATCTTGCACTAGTTCAAGTACTCACAAACCCTCTTGTTGGTAAGACAAGGGACAAGGTAACCTAATGCTTTCATGGACATCATCTTGTGTGCAATTCACTCTATGTCCATGGATATCTTTGTTTGTTCCTTGTGGGACTGACCTGTGTAGGTATTGAAAGTGCAACTCACTCCAATGGATTGCTCCAAATGATCTACATCAACATTGAGCATCCACATCTTCAACATCTACATGAAGTCATCATCGACAAAACCCAAGGTTAGTTCATCCCTCTTAGGGGGGATATCACATCTAGGGGGAGCTTTACTCTAAGAATTGAGCTAAAGCAACTCTAATGATGTGAACACAACAATGCTTTATGTAAAAGTGGTAACCCCACTTGTGCTTAAACGATGAGTATGACCTATGATCAAATGTTCTCATTTGATTCCTAAGTCAATATACTCATATATAGATGACCTAGTCATCGCCAATTTTTTTGATAGATGCTAGAATTGAGTGTGCATGCTTGACACATATTTCATTTGTCATTTTATTGTGTGAGCATGTTGATTGCATATTTTAATCATTCGAGGACATCCTTTTGTTGCTTTGATTGTTTGACTCTTTTTCTTTTGCCAAATGGATGGACAAGAATGCCTAAGCACTCCCTATAACTATCTATGCTTTTCTCGTCTCAAACTCTATTCATGCTATACATCACAATGTTTGAACAAGTCTCTATCAAACCCACCGAGTGAGGAGCACTCGGTGTCACCAATCTGATCAGGGCTTAACTTCCAAAACCTCCAAAATGCATTTCGGTCAGACCAAAAAATCTCATTCGGTCCCACCAAAATCATTTAGGTTGATTAGTTTTTGTATCTCGGTGAAACCGAATAAACCGTCTCGGTCCAACCGAGTTGCAACAGCCCAGTGCTAAATGCATTTTGGTGCCACCGAAACAATTTTCTCGGTCCCATCGACAGATCTAGGTATATAACTCGCGGATAGAATTTTTGGAAATCTCTCCAACAGTTCTAATCTCGCACCCCAGCTCTGCCGCCGTCGTGGTCCAAGGATCTTCGCCATTGCCTCCAACCGCCTCCTGCCGTTGGAATCCGTCGCTGTCGAGGGCATTCCTCTCTGCCCCTCGTCGCCGTAGGAGATCGTCACCAAGTTAGGGTACGACTCATTAGTTTTGTGTTCTGCATATCTAATTCATCCACAAAACAATTTGCCATTGATCTTGCCTCATTTGCAAACTTCCTATCCGGCAAAACAAGTCTTTAGGGTAGATGGATTTCGAAAAAGTTAGGGTTAGTTCTCCGCCGAACCCATCTCGGTTCGACCGATTTGCAAGTCTCGGTGTCACCGAGTTGGCGTAAGCCATTGCACTGGTACACCTTGGTCCAACCGAATTGTATCACTCGGTGAGACCAAAACTAGCAGCTCAGTGAAACCCTAGCAAACTCGAAGCCACCCAAAACTACCTCTATCTTACCGAAACAAGTATGTTTTGGCTGTGTCTTTGCTTCGGTATCACCGAACCGGTAAACTCAATAGTGCCAAAATGGATTCTGCAGAAAACTAAAGATAAGTTTTTCAAATCAAAATTTCAAAATCAGCTCTGCTTTGTGATGCTCATCCACTCTATGTCATCTATATCTATTCACAGGGTCAGCTTGCAGTTTCAAAAATGTCAGAAGGCAGACAGTCAGAACAGGTCAGAGGAGTAGGCACAATTGAGTGAGGGCTCTAGTCCCAATAACTCCAGCAACTATGAGAGCAGCAGAAGCACTCCCAGTGACCTTCCAAAGGCTGCTACTAAGTTAAGGAAGAAGAAAACTTCTGACAATGAGGATGAAGATTTTGTAGCTGATGAGGCCACCTCAAAGAAGAAAGTTGCTAGGAAGGAATATGGCATAGTTGCTTCAACCAAGCCTGGTTTGAACAAGAAAGCTCCAGCTAGGAGAGTGCCCTTGTCAAAAGCCAGAGCCTCAACTCAAGAAACCATGGAGTTCACTCTTGAAACCAGAGATGATGAGCCTGCAGGAACAAAGAAGAGAGCTAGAAAAACCACAACCGGAGTGCTTGACAAGCCATCCATGAGATATGATGATGGTGATGATGAGCAAGAAGAAGAAGAAGAGGGTGCTGCACCAGCACCTAAATCTCAGAAGCTGATGGGGGATGCCATTAAGTCAGGGGCTGCTCCTTTGAAGCCCAAAACAGCCCCCAAAGCTGCTGCTCAAGCCACCAAGTCTGCACCCAAGAGAAGCACAAGGAACATTCCAGCTGCAGAAAAGAACAAGGCTCCAATGCCTCAAGCTCAAGAAGAAGAAGAGGAAGAGCAGGCAGAAGATAGTGACTATGATGAGTCACAAATGCTGAGAAAACTCAAGCCTAAGATTCCACAACATAATGATGCTCATCCTAAGGATGAAGACATGAAGCTGAGAAGAGATGTAGGCTTGAGAGCATGGAGGAAGTCAGATCCCTATGCTGTAAGGAGGAGAACATCAGTTGATTACAGGTTTCACACAAAGGAGCAACAAGATTTCTATGAGACAATACTGCTTGACAAATAGTCCATTGTCTATGACATGAAGTGGATGGATTGGACGTATATTGATAAGCATGCTGACTACTTTCCACATGTGCATGAGAGCTTTAGGATGACAGACACTACAAAATTTGTTGGGAAGAAGCTGAAAAGATGGAAAAATGAAATGGTGATGCAATTCTACTCCACTGCCCATTTCTATCCACATGGGAGAATTGCATGGATGACTGAAGGCACTAAGTATCAGTCCACAATCTCTGAATGGGCTGCTATGATAGGTGCTCCAGCTGAGTCAGAGGATGATCCAGACATCTATGCTAAGGCTAGGATGAGCCATGACATCATGCAAAACATGTACAAGCCTATGCCAAATGAATACAAGGAGCAATTCAAGTTTGGGTTAGTGTACTATCTATTGGCTGGACTTGGCACCATCAACACCATTCTGAGACACACTTTGCTGCCAAAGTCTAGAGATGATAGGACGATCAGAGGACATTCCATTAACTTGCTTCACCACTATGATGTGCCAGAGAAGTTCAAGGTCATGAGCCTGATTGTAGATACAATCAAGAGGACAACTGCTGACCAGAAGAGATCTTGTGGCTATGCCCCACATATTCACACATCATCAACTCTAGAGTTGGCACAGACACATATCTGCTTGATAGGAGGCACTTGCCCCTAAGGCCTGAGTTTGAGGATAATGAGGTGGAGATGGATCCTACACACCCCTCATATGTACAAGCATCAGAGGCATACAGGAAGGAACAAGCTGCTCAGCAAGCTCAAGCTTCAACCCATGCAGTTAACATTTCAAGCCTAAAGTCAAAGAGCAACCAGATGACATATCTTCTTGAAACTACAATGAGGTTGGAGAAAGGATTGGCCACCCTGACTAAGAATCAAGCTAGCCTCAAGAGGATCATTGAGGATAAGTTCCACGCTCTTGATACTAAGGTGACAGAAGTGCAAACCATCCTGCGGAAGCTCAAGCGAGATACAGACAGAGCAAGAGTTGCTGCTGGAGTGAGTACCGACAATGATGAGGAGGATGCTACCAGGTTTCAGAAGGTGCCCCCGGGACATAGGACTGAAACAGTGTTAGTGGGAGACGTGAGACCCACTCAGTCTGCCCCAGCTGCTGCTGCCCAGGGAGTCACACATGCATCAACTCCACCAGCCCCTCAGACATTAGCTGATATCTTTGCAGAAGGAGTTCTCTCAACGCCATCTACGCACACTGGAGACAACAGCGAGAAGACCCCTTCAGGAGCTCCAGGAGATGCCTAGAGAGACGCATAGCCCATGTATATTTTAAACTTTTTTGGTAACTTGTTGCCAAAGGGGGAGAAATATATATATATATATATATATATATATATATATATATATATATATATATATATATATATATATAGGCTTCGAGAGAGAAAGAGAGTTCTGCCTTTTATTGCACTTGGTTTTTGCTACTATCTTTTGGTGATTTGCTTGCATGATACTTGTGTGTGAGATGCTACATTTATAGTTGTGTTGATCATACTTTGCTTGGATGATATCTCTATGTAATCATTTGCAATTGCCTTGGTGATGAGTACTTGCTATTCACTTATTATCCTTTTGAGTGCTCCACCAAGATGTATGTGATGTGTGAGATGTGACCCATGATCCTATATAGTTGTGCACTTGCATTCAAACGAAAATATTTTATAATGCACAAATTTAGGGGGAGCTCTTTCTTATCACATACTTCTCAAAGCAACGACATATTCCATTCTTTTATCATTTGTCGAATCTTTGATCTATATGTTTTCATCTGATACGTCTCCAATGTATCTATAATTTTTGATTGTTCGATGCTATTATATATTCTGTTTAGGATGTTTAATGGGCTTTATTATACACTTTTATATTATTTTTGGGACTAACTTACTAATCCAAGGCCCAGTGCAAATTGCTGATTTTTTGCCTATTTTAGTGTTTCGCAGAAAAGGAATATCAAACAGAGTCCAAACGGAATGAAACCTTCGGGAGAGTTATTTTTGGAACGATATCAACACAGAAGACTTGGAGTACACGCCAGGAAGCGAGAGAGGCGGCCACGAGGGCAGGGGGCGCGCTCCACCCTCGTAGCCCCCTTGTGGGTTCCCTGATGTGCCTCTTCAGCCTATATATATTCCCATACCCTGAAAACATCTGGAGAGCGAACGAAACCCTAATTCCACCGCCGTAACCTTCTGTACCCGTGAGATCCCATCTTGGGGCCTGTTCCGGAGATCCGCCGGAGGGGGCATCGATCACGGAGGGCTTCTACATCAACACCACGGCCTCTCCAATGAGTTGTGAGTAGTTTACCACAGACCTTTGGGTCCATAGTTATTAGCTAGATGGCTTCTTCTCTCTCTTTGGATCTCAATACAAAGTTCTCCTCGAAGATCGACGTAATCTTTTTGCAGTGTGTTTGTCGAGATGCACTGAATTGTGGGTTTATGATCAAGATTATCTATGAACAATATTGGATTCTTTTTTGAAATCTTTTATGCATGATTAAAATGTCCTTGCAAGTCTCTTCGAATTATTGGTTTGGTTTGGCCTACTAGATCTATAGTTCTTGCAATGGGAGAAGTGCTTGGCTTTGGGTTCAATTTTGCGGTGTCCTTTCCCAGTGACAACAGGGGCAGCAAGGCACGTATTGTATTGTTGCCATCGAGGATAAAAAGATGGGGTTTATATCATATTGCTTGAGTTTATCCTCTACATCATGTCATCTTGCTTAAGGCGTTACCCTGTTCTTATGAACTTAATACTATAGATGCATGGTGGATAGCGGTCGATGTGTGGAGTAATAGTAGTAGATGCAGAATCGTTTCGGTCTACTTGTCACGGACGTGATGCCTATATACCATGATCATGCCTAGATATTCTCATAACTATGCTCTCTTCTATCAATTGCTCGACAGTAATTTGTTCACCCACCGTAGAAAGCTGCTATCATGAGAGAAAGCCACTAGTGAAACCTATGGCCTCCGGGTCTATTCTCATCATATTATCTTCCATCAACTATTTACTTTACTTTGCATTATTTACTTTCAATCTCTATACCAAAAAATACCAAAAATATTATCTTATCATATCTATTAGATCTCACTTTTGTAAGTGACCGAGAAGGGATTGACAACCCCTTTTATCGCGTTGGCTGCAAGGTTCTTATTTGTTTGTGCAGGTACGAGGGACTCGCGTGTGGTCTCCTACTGGATTGATACCTTGGTTCTCAAAAACTGAGGGAAATACTTACGCTACTGTGCTGCATCACCCTTTCCTCTTCGAGGGAATACAACGCAAGCTCGTGAATTAGCATCGTCAATTACCAAAAGGGGGGAGATTGAAAGTGCAACTAATCCCCGTGTGGTTTTGGTAATTTATAACAACATATAGGTCATTGAACTAATGGTTCCTCAAGCTAAATATTTCAGGAAAGTTCAATGAATGGCATGGCTATTGTGGAGATGTGGACCCCTCAAAAAGCTAAGGAAGCAAGTTTGGCAAAAGCTCGAGACTCTACCTTTTCACCTTTAGTGATCCAAGATCACATTGATTTCTTGGGAAAGCTAATACTATTAAAAGGGATGAGGTGTTGCTTAATGTATTGGTTGCTCACAATGCTTGATGATATGTTCCAAAACCCTCACACAACCTCTCCACTCCAAACAAGTCAAAACCAAAATGCCAAACTCGGACTCACCAATTTTCATATCTAGTCCCACCGAGTTTCCTTTGACTTAGCCAGAGCCATAAACCCTAACATTTCAGTCTCACCGATATAGGTTTTCGGTCTCACTGAGATGGTTCTGTAAACTCTCTGTTACAGGTTAATTTATTTCGACAATACCGAGTTCATTAATCGGTCACACCGAGTTTACCTTGCCAACTCTCTGATGACTTAACCTAGCCTTCGGTCCCACCGAGATTCCTAACGTTCACATATTTGAACCTTTCGGTCAGACCGAGTTCACTAAATCGGTCCCTCCAAGCTGGCCAAAATGTGTGTAACGGTTGGATATTGTGTGGAGGCTATATATACCCCTCCACCCCTCTTCATTCGTGGAGAGAGCCACCAGAACAAGCCTACACTTCCATACTCAAGTTCTGAGAGAGAATCACCTACTCAAGTGTTGAGATCAAGATATTCCATTCCTAGCACATAAATCTTGTTCTCTAGCCTTCCCCAAGTTGATTTCCAGTCAATCTCTTTTTCCACCATATCCAAATCTATGAGGAGCTGTTTGAGTGTTGTGGAGACTATCATTTGAAGCATTTGAGCAAGGATTTAGTTATCAACACACCATTTGTTACCTTTTGGAGAGTAGTGTCTCCTAGATTGGTTAGGTGTCACTTGGGAGCCTCCGACAAGACTGTGGAGTTGAACCAAGGAGTTTGTAAGGGCAAGGAGATTGCCTACTTTGTGAAGATCTACCCTAGTGTGGCAAGTCCTTCGTGGGCGATGGCCATGGTGGGATAGACAAGGTTGCTTCTTCGTGGACCCTTTGTGGGTGGAGCCCTCCATGGACTCGCGCAGCCGTTACCCTTCGTGGGTTGAACTCTCCATCTACGTGGATGTAGGATAGCACCACCTATCGAAACCACGACAAAAACATTCGTGTTTACACTTGCGTTTGCACTCTCCAAACCCCTCCCTTTACCTTCATATGCAATGATTTACATTCCGCTGCTATACTCTTAGAATTGCATGTGTAGGTTGATTGCTTGACTTGTGCTAAGTTGCTAAAATCTGCCAAGAATTAAAATTGGGAGAAGGCTAGATTTTTATTTGGTCAAGTAGTCTAATCACCCCCCTCTAGACATACTTTCGATCCTACAAATACGTTCACACATGACGACACCTTGAACACCTTCTTTGAGCTCATCTCCCTGCTGTCGTCCAACTCCAAAACATCTGTGGCCCAAACATCGTCTCCAGCTTCTCCGACAGTGGCTGCGCGTACGTCCGTGTCGCCACAACGAAGCTCGGCTGCACCAAGTTGGCCGCCACGTGCACGTCTCCGCCTTGGCGCGACAACCTAAGGGCAGTTGTGGCCAGAGCACCGGTTGCTGCCAGTCCTGGAATATGGCGGCGAGCGCTAACTAGTCGCTCACCCCGACACCGCACGCCGACGATGACGTGCCCCGTGCAGTGCGGTGAAGGTTGTGCGCATGCTTTCCCAGCGCAGAGCACGTGCCACCTAGTCGTAGGCGCACCCGCGTGCTCTGGATGTCGAAGGTGTCCAACCATAGTCGTACCCGCTGCACCGACCATCGAGTCCGTGACCTCGGCCAACTACTGGCCTTACCACCTCTATTGGATGTAGGAATTTGTGGAAGCGTGTTCCTACTCCTCCTTAGAGGAGCCACATTTATATATTGATTCGAGGCAGGAACAACCCCTTGGCATGGTATACAAGGAGGACCGATAGCTAGGATACGGTCTGTTACAGGAGAGAGAGATAGAGGTGATTACGAGAGAGAAATAGAGATAGACTTGAGTTTGAGTTCCTGAATGCTTCAAATGGCTTGACTGGCAAGGCTTTAGTGAAACCATCTGCAACTTGATCTTTGGAAGGAATGAAGTGTATCTCCAACTTCTTGTCTGCAACCCTTTCTCGTAGAAAGTGAAAATTTATTTCAATGTGCTTTGTCCTAGCATGAGAAATAGGGTTACCAGATAGATAGGTAGCACCCAAGTTGTCACACCATAAGCATGAAATGCATTGTTGCTTTATTTCCCACTTCTGCAAGCAAAGATTCAAACCAAATGATCTCAGCAATAGCATTTTCCAGGGACTTGTATTGAACTTTTGTACTTGACCTTGACACCATTGCTTGTTTTCTAGCACTCCAAGAAATAAGATTAGATCCAAAGAAAATTGCAAACCCTCAAGTTGACTTTCTATCTTCACTACAGTCTGCCCAATCAGCACCAGAAAATGCACTAACAAGTGTAGAATTAAACGTCTGAACTAAAGTCCTAAGCCTGCAGTATGCTTGACACACTGTACTATTCTCTTTACAACTGTCCAGTGAATAGATGTAGGAGCATGGAAATACTGACATACTTTTTTAATAGCAAAAGAAATATCTGGTTGTGTCAAACTCAAGTACAGTAGTGCTCCAACAACACTTCTATACCTTGTGCTTTCTTCTTCCTTAAGTGGCTCCCCTTCATGTGCTGAAAGTTGTTCTGAAGAGGATAATGGTGTGTGTGAAAGTTTGTAGTCCTTCATTCCCATGCGAGTCAGAAGTTCAGTGACATATTCTTCTTGATTCAGCACCATGCCATCTTGAATCTTCTTAACTTCAATGCCTAGGTAGAAATGTAAGTCACCAAGGTCTTTCAAGGAAAACTCCGAACTTAGATCATGCAGAAGACCATTAGTGGCACTATGTGAGGAACTTGCAACTATGATATCATCAACATAGACGAGCACAAAAATGATAGTGTCTTCCTTGTTGTAAATGAACAGAGAGGTGTCAACTTTAGATGCAATAAAACCAAGGTGTTTCAGTTTTAAACTCAACCTAGAGTACCATGCTCGAGGTGGCTGTTTCAGGCTATAGATAGCCTTGTCAAGGGTGCACACATGATGAGGTGTTTGCTTGTTTTCATACCCAGGGTATGGCAATTGATGACTTTTAGCTTGTTAACACGAATCACAAATTGACTAAACACTAGACTCATAGGGAAGTTTTTTTTGCTAAGGGCATGTTGAACGATAACCGAAGATGGATGACCCATGCGACTATGCTACTTTGTAGAAGTTGGCTTGGTGACACTCCATGCTTGTTTATTTGACCATGATCACGATGATGATATGAGTGGATAGAGACCTCCCTCACACTCTCCTCCAACGATGACACTTCTCGTTCCCAAATCCTTGATAACAAAAGAGTAAGGGTAAAATATGATGAGAACATTGTTATCAAGGGTAAAGCGATGAACTGAAATAAGATTCTTTGATGCTCGAGGAGTATGTAGAACATTATTTAGATGTAAAATTTTAATGGGGGTTTTAACACTTGAATTTCCAATATGAGTGATTTCCATACCAGAACCGTTCGGTGACGCCCCAAGACCGACGCTCTAGAAGACTTCCAGCTATTCCGAGTTTCACCGTGTGACTTATTCGTCTATTGCATTCTTCATAGCATCTTTTGTATTTCATCATGTCATCATGGCATTAATTTTGCAACCAAAAAAAAACTCACTTAAATAAATTGCATAGATCTTCTGATCTATTTAAATCGAGGGATATTCACAATGGTGATTTCTTTTTATAACATATACAAAGTCTCCCAATATTATTAATGAGCTATAATGTAATATTCCATCCTTTTGGAATTAACCATAACACACTTACATTTTAATTCCATGCCTTCCCTATCTCAATCCCTGGCCTCCAACTTTGCCAATAATTCTTTATCTCTTTTATCGAGGCTCCATTGAAATTCTCAACATTTTTGGGCACTTCGAAATCCTACTCCTTGTTCAAACCATTTGATTAAAGCTCAAATGAATTTGAATTCAATTCTTGCAATCATGCGCACTCCATTTTTCTGGGTTCATACAAATTTTGTGAGTTCGGGAAAATTATCTGCGTGCCCAACTTATTTCTCTAACCTTTCCTTCTTCATTTTATTTCTTTTGTGTTTTTTCTGTAAATAAAAGAGAAAAGGAAGGAGGCCTTCATTTGATGCTGCACTCGGCCTCCCTGCGGCCTAGCAGCCAGCCCGGCCCAGCTGGCCACTTGGGCTATCCTTGCACCCAACCCGCAGCTCCTAACCAAACCCTAGCCCGCACCCCCTGTCCTGATCCCCTCTCTCTCCCGATCTCTCTCTCTCTCGCAGCCACTCCAGCCCGACCCCCAGCTCTCCCTCGATCCCCCTCCTCCCACCGACCCTTACTCCACATCGCGGCCGCCATCGAGCCATCCAACTAGACGCCCGCGCCAGTGACCTCCTCGTCAACTCCCTGCAGTCTCCTCGTTGCCCGCGTCCATACTCCGCCACCTGCGCCTCCCCATCGCCAACGACAGCCGCGCCAGCCGGAGCCCCATGCCGCGCCGCTTTGCCCATCCTCGAGCTCGCCAGAGCTCCTTGCGGCCCCCTCGACCGAAACTCGCCGGCCACCACCACCATCTCCAGCTGCCTCCGCGCGTGAGCGCCCGTCCCCAAGCCACTCTGCCCTCTGCTCGCGACCTCCACCACCGCCCTGCTACGTTCGTCACCGGAGACCGCCTGATCCAGCCGTGCTGGGTCGGATCCTCTCGTTCCCGTGCACCACCTGCTTGGCTCGGCCCTAAGCCACGGGGTCCATTCAGGGAATCACCACCTTGCGACCAGCAGCTCGAGCTACCTGCACGCACCTCCATTGCCCTCCTGAGGCAGGGCCTTTGCAAGTCCCTCGATGCCCCCTTCAGTTCATCAAGACCGGAAAGTTCGACGCCCACGACCTATCAAGTTCGTCTTCGAACGTGTACGACTATGTGGATTCACAAGTACCCTTCGGATATGTCAAGACCGTTTCAGGATTCACCAAGTACCGCTACGCCGGAGACCCTGGATCCGCCAAGATCCACTACCACCGACGTGTACGACGATCGATGGCCCTCCAAGTTTGACTATGTTGGCCATGTACAACTATCGCCGCTGTGGCTTCGACAAGACCAAGTGTACAACTACTGTCGACCCCGAAGACCTTGGATCCTCAAGTTCCTCTCTGATGTGTACGACTACCGTTGTAGCGACCACGATCCGAATGGACCGAAGTCTCTGTGTTCTGTGTCATCCCTGGATCGGTAATGCTGACACACACAGTACTTGAAGGATTTATAACAGAGTGGCAATCACACACTTATTACACCGAATGTCTCCAATGAGAACTTATTACAAAATCTATGGCTTAAGGCCATCTTACAAAATAACAGCGGAAGGCTTGGAAGATAAGTGAGTCCATCAACTCCAACATCATAGCTGAGTGCATGACAAACGACCTAGAACGTCTTATCCCTCTTCTGAAAAGTCTGCAACGTAATATGTTGCAGCCCGAAAACGAGTCAGCACATGGAATATGCTGGCAAGATAACACAGAAGATGCAAGTAACAGAATAAAGGCTATACTATATGCATATTTGGCTGGTGGAGGCTCTAGGTTAAAGTTTTTGCGTAAAGCCAATTTTTCCCTACAACAAAGGAATAAATTTTATTTTAACTATCATGTTGGTTGAAAATCATTGAGAAGGTACCTCCAACTGAATCCCAAATTAAAAGTTCATCATTAACCCAACAAATTTAATTATAGAGTGATGAGATCAACCAGATACTCAAGATGTCCATAACCGAGGACACGGCTAATCATGATTAGTTTGTACACTCTGCAGAGGTTTGTGCACTTTTCCCACAAGACTCGATCGCCTCCGTTTGGTTTCTCGCACTGCATGGTGTTTCAGAAGCGGATGATCGAGACACAATCTTTCCGAAGAGGTCCCCTTAACCGGATAGATAGGCCGGCACACCTACAATCCCTCTGCATCTGCTAGCCCATCACGGAAAGGTTTCCCACAACTTACTCAACTATGCCAGAGTCCATATTGGCATGTGGCTGCACACAGAAGTTTCTAGCATGAATAGTTTTATGATCCCTTTGAGCCTGGGTGGCATTCCATAGGAAAAATCACACGGAACCCCAGGATTTCCTAGGACAACACTGGATTCTCCAGGTGCCCTGCAACCAATCCATCCAGATGTGTATTCAAGTAGCCACCTTAAGTTGAATCCTTAATTAAAACTCACATCTGTCATGGATTTCACTCAAACCCAAACCACGTCTACGAGCATAGCATAACAACCTAAGCAAACGTAGAAGTAACTCCCAAGGGTTTGAAAATAATGCAGGTAATAGGTTCTACCTCAATCTACTTCCCAGTCCCTCAAGTTAAGAGATCCTACTCATGCAATGTGTGAGGGTTTGATCTAATGCATAAAAACTGGGTAATAAAAGGTATGATCAAAGTGTTACTTGCCTTGCTGACGATTCGCAAAACCTAGAGACTCGTAGTAGCACGCTTCACAGTCCGGGTATTCTATCGCAAGCAAACAATAGCATACATAAGCAAACAAGCAATGATGCACAAACAAAACTCCAAAAGAACAGATCTAACCAGAAAGTTCAACTTAAGAACTCCGGTTTGCAAAAACAATCAAATCGAAAGAAGCAACAAAACCCAAACTGCGAAAGAAACGAGCTCCGGTTACTAATTGGCCTAAAGTCAAATTTTACAATAGCCAAAACTTTTTTCAAGTTGGTTAAACAGAAAGAGGGCGTCGAGACGAAGATCTGGGATTTTGAATCACCTGATTCTGACTCTCAAGTGAAAAGAAAAACGAAAAACAAGATTAGGGCAGAAATCACGATAGGAATAATCGCGGATAAATACCCCGAAAAAGAAAACTGACGAACAGGGTAACGAACGATAGTTCGCTGTCTGCGGCTAACGGACGAAAAGCATTCTTTAAAACGAACATACGGACGAACGTCCGCTAAATAGCTAAACCGAAGAAAAACCGAACCGATCTAAACTTAATAAAAAAAACGGATCTACGGTTTACGGAAAACCGATCGGTTTTTTGAAAAAACTGATAACTACCTCAAATTGGCGAACTCCGGCGAGATTCCGGCGGGTCCGGCGGCGGCGGTCTGGCGGTCCAGCGGCGGGGCGGCGCAGCGGGTCGGCGGCGCGGGCGGTGGCGGTGGCGCGGCGCGGGCGACGGGCGGCTAGGGTTAGGCGGGCGGCTGTGCTGGCTTGGGCCGGGGGGGGGGGTCGTTATATAAAACCCAGAGTCCCGGGCCAATACGGCTCTAAGTTGGTTGCCCCTTTTTTTTTTTAAAGAGTCCTGACTTAGAAAAACTAATGAAAGAAATACTAAACGGACTTCAAAAATCCCGAAATAAATTTTCACCGTCCTATAATAATATTTAGGACAAAGTGAATATTTTCCCGGACCTAAATGCAATTTTGAAAAATGCGCATTTTTCCTATGCAAATAAAATTGCAAATAAATCCAAAAAAATACCAAAAGTGATTTTAACATTTTCCTCTAATATTTCTGTTATTTTGGAGAAGTCATATTATCTCCGCTCATATATTGTATTTAGAAATATTTTTAGGAGAGAAAAATAATTAGAATCACACTGTCCTCGTACCTGTATTCGAGCGAGCTCAAATACGAAAACGGTAAAATTCCCAACTCTCTCCGTAGGTCCTTGAGTTGCTTAGAATTTCGAGGAATGCCACAAACAAAACTGCAAAGAGCATGCAATGCAGTATGATCTATGTATAACATTACAAATTAAAAATTTGGGATGTTACAAACCTACCCCCCTTAGAATGAATCTCTCCCTCGAGATTCGACTTGTCTAGAGAACAGGTGTGGGTGGTCCTTGCATAGGTCATCTTCTCGTTCCCACGTGGCTTCTTCCTCGGTGTGGTGACTCCACTGAACTTTGCAAAACTTGATAACCTTACTGCGGGTAACTCTGCTCGAAAATTCGAGAATCTTAACAGGCTTCTCTTCGTAGGTCAGATCACTGTCCAACTGAATTGCTTCCAGGGGTACTGTGTCTCTAAGCGGTATATCGGCCATCTCCGCATTGCACTTCTTAAACTGCGAAACGTGAAACACGTCGTGCACTCCTGACAATCCTTCGGACAATTCCAACTTATAGGCAACCTCTCCCATGCGTTCCAAAACACGGTAAGGTCCCCCAAATCTCGAGGCTAGCTTTCCTTTAACTCCGAAACGTTTAACTCCTCGCAGAGGCGATACTCTCAAGTACGCTCTATCTCCGATCTCATAGGTTATATCCTTGCGTTTCGAGTCTGCATAACTCTTTTGCCTGGACTGAGCTACCTTCAATCTATCTCGAATCAACTTCACCTTCTCCTCAGACTCTTTGATCAAGTCTAGTCCGAACAACTGTCGGTCTCCAACTTCATCCCACATTAATGGTGTTCGGCATCTCCTTCGATACAATGCCTCGAACGGTGCCATCTTCAAACTGGCCTAGTAACTGTTGTTGTACGAGAACTCTGCGTAGGGCAAATTATCATCCCAACTAGATCCATAATCTAACGCACATGCTCTCAACATGTCCTCCAAGATCTGGTTGACTCTCTCGGTCTGTCCATTGGTCTGCGGATGAAAAGCGGTGCTGAATTCCAGCCTCGTTCCCAAAGTTTGGTGTAGCTGATGCCAAAACTTTGAGGTGAATTGTGTTCCTCTATCTGATACAATGGTCCTCGGAACTCCGTGCAGACATACTATCCTGGTCATGTATATTTTGGCCAACTTCGCATCCTGTATGTGGTTTTCACAGGGATAAAGTGGGATACCTTCATCAATCGATCCACAACTACCCAGATTGAGTCATATCCTAATTTGGTCCTGGGCAATCCGGTGATAAAATCCATGCCAAGCTTCTCCCACTTCCATTCGGGTATCGGCATAGGTTGTAGCAATCCTGCTCGCTTCTGATGTTCTGCTTTTACTCTCTGGCATACATCACATACGGCTACATACTCGGCAATATCCTTCTTCATTACCGTCCACCAGAAACATTCCTTCAAATCCAAATACATCTTGGTGTTTCCGGGGTGTATCGAGTATGGCGAATCATGTGCTTCCTGCAGTATCAACTTCCTGATCTCTGGGTCGTTGGGCACATAGATTCGATCCTCAAACCACAAAGTGTCGTGTTCATCCTCACGAAATCCCTTGGCTTTTCCTTCACTCATCCTTTTCCTTATCTCTGCAATTTCCTTATCATCCTTCTGGGCTTCACCTATCTTTCCCGGCAGTGTCGACTGAACCTCCAACGTTCCCACGAAACCTCTAGGGACTATCTCCAAATGAAGCTCCCTGAGATGTTCTGCTAACTCCTGTGGCAATCCCCCTTTTACTAAGGTATTTGCATAACTCTTCTGGCTCAAAGCGTCTGCCACGACGTTGGCCTTTCCTGGGTGATAGTGCAGCTTCATATCATAATCCTTTATAAGCTCCAACCATCTCCTCTGTCTGAGGTTCAGCTCCTTCTGTGTGAAAATGTACTTCAAACTCTTGTGATCTGTGTACACATCACAATGATTTCCAATAAGGTAATGTCTCCAGGTTTTCAGTGCGTGCACTACTGCTGCTAACTCCAGATCGTGCGTAACGTAATTCAACTCGTGCGGTCGCAGTTGACGGGATGCATATGAAACAACTCTTCCATCCTGCATAAGTACTCCTCCAAGTCCTAAGCGTGAA
The DNA here is from genome assembly GCA_902687465.1 of Secale cereale. Taxonomy (NCBI): domain Eukaryota; kingdom Viridiplantae; phylum Streptophyta; class Magnoliopsida; order Poales; family Poaceae; genus Secale; species Secale cereale. Next base: position 295,789,881 of record LR738710.1, on the reverse strand, counting down.
GCGTCACAGTACACTTGGAGATCCTTGCGTATATCCGGCAATATCAGCACTGGGGCTGTCGTCAACCGTTTCTTCAACTCCTGGAAACTTTCTTCACACTCTTCAGTCCAATCGAACTTTGTCTCCTTCTTCAACAATGTCGTCATTGGCTTTGCAATCTTGGAGAAATTTTCTATGAATCTCCGGTAGTATCCCGCGAGTCCAAGAAAACAACGGATCTCTCCAACTGAAGTGGATGCCAACCACTCAGTGACTGCCTGCACTTTGATGGGGTCTACTGCTATACCTTCTCCCGATATAACATGCCCTTGGAATCCGACTTCCTTCAACCAAAACTCGCATTTGCTAAACTTGGCATACAACTGATGTTCTCTAAGCTTCTCCAATACCAAACGCAAATGCTCTGCATGTTCTTCCTCATCCTTTGAGTATATTAGAATATCATCTATGAATACCACGACGAACTTATCCAAGAACTCCATGAACACTTTGTTCATCATACTCATGAAATAGGCAGGCGCGTTAGTCAATCCAAATGACATAACTATATACTCATATAGCCCGTACCGTGTGGTGAAGGCTTTTTTAGGTATATCGTTATCTCGGATCTTCAATTGGTGGTATCTAGATCGTAGATCTATCTTGGAGAATACTTTCGCTCCCTGGAGTTGGTCGAACAAATAATTGATCATCGGCAACGGGTACTTATTCTTAATTGTCACTTCATTCAGCGCATGATAATCAACGACCATTCTTAAAGATCCATCCTTCTTCTCGACCAAAAGCACTGGGGCTCCCCAAGGTGATGAACTTCGGCGAATAAAACCTTTCTCCAATAACTCTTTAATCTGTTTCTTGATCTCCTCCAAATCATTCGCTGGCATCCGATACGGTATCTTAGATATTGGTCCGGTGCCAGGCAACAACTCTATCAAGAACTCAATATCTCTATCCGATGGCATGCCAGGTAACTCCTTTGGAAACACATCCGGATAATCCTTTACTACTGGCACTTCCTCCTGAACAACTCCCATGAGAGAATGTACTTGGGTCCTTATAGGCGAATGCCTAGATACATACTTGATCCTTTTTCCCTCCGGGGTGGTGAGCAAAATAGACTTACTGGCACAATAAATATTACCTCCATACTTCGATAGCCAATCCATACCTAATATCACATCCAATCCTTGTGACTCCAGAACTATTAGGTCGGAGGGGAAAGTGTGGCGTTCTATGGTCAATGGCGTCTGAAAACATCCTTGGTGTGCCATATACTCTGCTCCTGGTGAACTTACTAACATGGGGGTCTTAAGAACTCGGGTGGACATCCTATGTCTATTCACGAATCCCCTTGAAATGTATGAATGCGATGCACCAGTATCGAAAAGAACTATTGCGGTAAATGTCTTAACCAAAAACTTATCGACAACAACGTCTGGTTGCTCTTCTACCTCCTCCACGGTCACGTGGTTCACTTGTCCTTTGTTGAACGGGTTGGGCTTCTTCCCGGTGCTTCCATTGCCATTCCCATTCTTAGCTTCAGGGTAGTCCGTGGCATAGTGTCCATTCTTCCCGCACTTGAAACAAGTGATGTGGCTGAAATCCTTCTTAGCGGGTGTGGACGGTGTAGAGCGGCTCTGGTTATTACTTGCTCCATTCCCATTTCCATTCTTAGCGCCATTGTGGTTGTGGGGAATTCCATGGTTATGGGCATATCCTCTCGAATTCGGAGTGAATCGGGGCTTCTGCTGGGTTCCAGAATTATTCCTTCCTTGTCTATACTTCCTCTTGCGGCTTTCAATTTGCTGGTGCTTCCCTTCAATCATAAGAGCTTTATCTACCAATTCCTGGTAGTTGTTGAAAGTTGCCACCATCAACTGTACGCTCATCTCATCATTCAGCCCTTCCATAAATCTCTCCTACTTAGCGGCATCTGTGGCCACATTATCTGGGGCATAACGAGACAGGGTACTAAACTCATCCACGTAATGTGCCACAATACAGTTTCCTTGGCCCAAGTTGCGAAACTCCCGCTTCTTCATGCTCATAGCTCCAGTTGAGACATGGGCAGTACGGAAAGCTTGCTGAAACTGCTCCCAAGTGACATTGGCTATGGGGAAAGTGGCTGTCTAATTCTCCCACCATGGTGTAGCTGGTCCAGACAACTGGTGTGCGGCAAATCGCACCTTCTCAGCATCCGAGCAATTGGCGGTGGTCAAATCCCTTCCTATCTTGCGTAGCCAGTCATCAGCCACTATTGGTTCGATGCTGCTAGCAAACACTGGTGGTTGCAACCTTAAGAAACATGTCAGGTTGTCCACGGGTGGTGGTGGTGGAGGGTTGTTGTTGTTCTGGTTGTTCTGAGTGTTCTGGACAAGATGTTGCATCAGGGTGTTCTGCTGCTGGATCAACTGAGTGAGCTCAGGGGGAAACTCAAAACCGGGCTCACGTCTTGGAGGCATCTGATGGGTGTAGAGGGAAGAGATTAGAACATAATTGGGGTCTAAGGGAAAATCACTACCCATATGCAAATGAGAGAATCACAATCATATCACACCAATCAATTTCAAGCAAGATCTTACAAATCTAACTACCGTTACAAAAGTGCTCTAAAACTAGTATATGGAGGTAAACTACTAGTCACAGGGTGGTCGTCTAAAAATATTGATCGGCGGACGATTCCATGATGTGTGCTCCAGCTTCATCTTCATAGTATTCGTCTTAACTATCATCGGGTTCTGAATCCATGTCGTCGATGATAATGTAATCTTCGGGAGGAATTTCCATGGATTCTTCTTCCTCTTCTTCGCCTCCTGGTGCTGGATCTCCCATGAATACTCCTAGCTTCCTTGTCAAATCATCATTCTTCTCCACTAGTATCAACATCTCCTCCTCGTATCCGTCACGAGTAGACTTAAGTTCTTCTTCTAGCTCCAAATTCCTGTTTAGTGCCTTCTTCAATTCTATCATCCCAGTACACATCTGGTGCTCCTGTCGTCGAATGTGCTGATTCAACTCCTGGATGAATGATGCAATGGACCTATCCTTCCGGGTGCTGATCATATCCCAATTCTCATCTCGGCGTCCACAAATCTGGTAGATGCTGTCCTTCAGCTCCTGCTTGTAGACTTCTCCGATCCTTCCCATAGTGATGTGGGCGGCCATGCTCTTTCCTAGGCTCCAGGTTGGCGCATCAAAAGAAAACTCTATTGGCTCGGTGGAGGGTGCGAAGGTTCTTCCGGGAATTTGAACTTGTATACTCCATCGCTCCTCTTCTGGTAAAGTGGCAGTGTAGGTCCCGATAAAGCTTGGTATTCCTATGTTCAGGTACCTAGTGACTTCCTTCAAGTATCGTCCGAAAGGTGTGTCTTCATCCGATTGAGTGAACTTGTTCCTTGGGTCCACCATCCTAAAGAAGTGGAAAATGGAGAGAAGTCAAAAATGAGCAGAGAAGAGTGATCTAGGGTCTGTCCTAGTGGTCGTGTCCTACAGTCAGCGTGTGCTCTCATACCATCTTTGTAGCGACCATGATCCGAATGGACCGAAGTCTCTGTGTTCTGTGTCATCCCTGGATCGGTAATGCTGACACACACAATACTTGAAGGATTTATAACAGAGTGGAAATCACACACTTATTACAACAAATGTCTCCAATGAGAACTTATTAAAAAATCTATGGCTTAAGGCCATCTAACAAAATAGCAACAGAAGGCTTGGACGATAAGTGAGTCCATCAACTCCAACGGCATAGCTGAGTGCATGACAAACGACCTAGAACGTCTTATTCCTCGTCTGAAAAGTCTGCAACGTAATATGTTGCAGCCCGAAAACGGGTCAGCACATGGAATATGCTAGCAAGATAACACAGAAGATGCAAGTAATAGAATAAAGGCTATACTATATGCATATTTGGCTGGTGGAGGCTCTAGGTTAAAGTTTTTGCGTAAAGCCAATTTTTCCCTACAACAAAGGAAGAAATTCTATTTTAACTATCATGTTGGTTGAAAATCATTGAGAAGGTACCTCCAACTCAATCCCAAATTAAAAGTTCATCATTAACCCAACAAATTTAATTATAGAGTGATGAGATCAACCAATAATTCAAGTACCAGATACTCAAGATGTCCAAAACCGGGGACACGGCTAATCATGATTAGTTTGTACACTCTACAGAGGTTTGTGCACTTTTCCCACAAGACTCGATCGCCTCCGTTTGGTTTCTCGCACTGCATGGTGTTTCAGAAGCGGATGACCGAGACACAGTCTTTCCGAAGAGGTCCCCTTAACCGGATAGATAGGCCGGTACACCAACAATCCCTCTACATCTGCTAGCCCATCACGGAAAGGTTTCCCACAACTTACTCAACTATGCCAGAGCCCATATTGGCATGTGGCTGCACACGGAAGTTTCTAGCATGAATAGTTTTATGATCCCTTTGAGCCTGGGTGGCATTCCATAGGAAAAATCACACGGAACCCTGGGATTTCCTAGGACAACACTGGATTCTCCAGGTGCCCTGCAACCAATCCACCCAGATGTGTATTCAAGTAGCCACCTTAAGTTGAATCCTTAATTAAAACTCACATTTGTCATGGATTTCACTCAAACCCAAACCACGTCTACGAGCATAGCATAGAAACCTAAGCAAACGTAGAAGTAACTCCCAAGGGTTTGAAAATAATGCAGGTAATAGGTTCTACCTCAATCTACTTCCCAGTCCCACAAGTTAAGATATCCTACTCATGCAATGTGTGAGGGTTTGATCTAATGCATAAAAATTGGGTAATAAAAGGTATGATCAAAGTGTTACTTGCCTTGCTGATGATTCGCAAAACCTAGAGACTCTTAGTAGCACGCTTCACGGTCCGGGTATTCTATCGCAAGCAAACAATAGCATACATAAGCAAACAAGCAATTATGCACAAACAAAACTCCAAAAGAACAGATCTAACAAGAAAGTTCAACTTAAGAACTCCGGTTTGCAAAAACAATCAAATCGAAAGAAGCAACGAAACCCAAACTGCGAAAGAAATGAGCTCCGGTTACTAATTGGCCTAAAGTCAGATTTTTACAGTAGCCAAAACTTTGTTCAAGTTGGTTAAACGGAAAGAGGGCGTCGAGACGAAGATCTGGGATTTTGAATCACCTGATTCCGACTCTCGAGCGAAAAGAAAAACGAAAAACAAGATCAGGGCAGAAATCGCGATCGGAATAATCGCGGATAAATACCCCGAAAAAGAAAACTGACAAACAGGCTAACGAACGATTGTTCGCTGTCTGCGGCTAACGGACGAAAAGCGTTCGTTAAAACGAACGTATGGACGAACGTCCGCTAAATAGCTAAACCGAAGAAAAACCGAACCGATCTAAACTTAATAAAAAAACGGATATACGGTTTACGAAAAACTGATCGGTTTTAAAAAAAACCGATAACTACCTCGAATCGGCGAACTCCGGCGATATTCCGGCGGGTCCGGCGGCAGGGCGGCGCAGCGGGGTGGCGGCGGCGGCGAGGCGGCGGCGCGGCGAGGCGGCGTCGCGACGCGGGTGACGGGCGGCTAGGGTTAGGCGGGTGGCTGGGCTGGCTTGGGCCGGGGAGGGGGGGAGCTATATAAAGCCCAGAGTCCCGGGCCAATATGGCTCTAAGTCGGTTGCCCCCTTTTTTTCCTAAAAGAGTCCTGACGCAGAAAAACTAACGAAAGAAATACTAAACGGACTCCAAAAATCCTGAAATAAATTTTCACCGTCCTCTAATAATATTTAGGACAAAGTGAACATTTTTCCCGGACCTAAATGCAATTTTGAAAATCGCGCATTTTTCCCATGCAAATAAAATTGCAAATAAATCCAATTTTTTTACCAAAAGTGATTTTAACATTTTTCCTCCAATATTTCTGTTCTTTTGGAGAAGTCATATTATCTCCGCTCATATATTGTATTTAGACATATTTTTAGGAGAGAAAAATAATTAGAATCACACTGTCCTCGTATCGGTATTCGAGCGAGCTCAAATACAAAAACGGTAAAATTCCCAACTCTCTCCGTAGGTCCTTGAGTTGCTTAGAATTTCGAGGAACGCCACAAACAAAAATGCAAAGAGCATGCAATGCTGTATGATCTATGTATAACATTCCAAATTGAAAATTTGAGATGTTACAACCGTCTCCAAGATCGCATGGTTCCACTACCGTCATCGTGTACGACTACTTCGACTACCGTTGACCCTCAAAGTCTCTGTGAATGACTACTTCCCATGATGCCCCATGAACGAGTACTTCCACTACCGTCACGAGAACGACAACTTCCACTACGAACTCGAACCTCTTCGAAAACACACCCCTCAAAGGTATACCCGCCAGAACGATCACCATGGACGAATGCATGTGTGTTGTATGGGATGCCCGTGTTTGCACCGTATGCAATTGTCATTGTCGTTGCCCCTCTTTTGCCATGCCACCGACATGTGGAACAACATGTTACCGGGATGACCCCACCATCTTGCATGACACGCTCACACCAACACTTTCTTTTGCACCAACATCTCGACGAGTTGTTGGATCATCGGAATGTTGCCGTGGCATCATTTCCGTTGTCGTTTCGTGGCACCCCTTTCCTTCCGCCATGGTGACCAAATGCTCCGTATCATGTTCATGTCAACTTTTTAACAAAAATGCATATAACTTGAATATGTCATCCGCATCATGATAACAACATTTAAAATGTTCAAAATTATTGTTTGCATTAAAATTTGCAAAATGACATGTGGTTTTTTTTGAAATTGTTGTTTGTTATTTCCGGTCTCATTTAAAATGCCTAAAAGTGTAGTTTACTCATGCTTCACCTCTTGCCATGTTAACCAACATTTAAACCAGTTGTGCACATAAACAAGATCAATCTAAATAATTAAATGTGGTGTTTCGTCAATATGCAAATCGTTGCATATTGAGCTCCACTTAACTTGTAGTATTGTTTGTGCACTTTGCCATGCCATGAATCATTAAACCGGACATGCATCATACTTGGTTGTGCATCATGCCATGGTTATGATATGTGTGTTTACCATGTTGTTTGATTCTTTTCGGTTTGCTTCTCTCATTAGCTTTGGTTTCGTTCCGGAGTTGTGAGGATTCGTTCGACTACGTTCGTTTGTTTTCTTCATGGACTCGTTCTTCTTCCTTGCGGGATTCCAAGAAAGATGACTGTTCCTTAATATCACCTCCATCTTTGCTTTGCGAGTTGTCTCGCTCTATCACTATGTTGCGCTACCTATCTATTTGATTGTTAGCCTCCTACATTGCCATGAAACCTCTAACCACCTTCCTAGCCAAGGTTGTCAGAATCGCGATTTTGAATCGGATCGGAGCCCCGATGGTAGGATCGCAAATCGTAGAATCTTCACTATCAGGATCGTAGAAACGTATATTCTATGAACTAAAGTCGTAGAATCATTGGGGTTAGTTTGGATCGTAAGGTCGTAGAATCGTATAACAAAATTGTGATTCTGACAACCTTGTTCCTAGCAAACCGCTGATTGTCTAAGGTACGCTTTTTCTAAACCCCTCTTATAGAGTTGATAGTTGCAGGTGAAGTTGAAGATTACTTCATGTCGAAACATGGATATTTTGGAATATCACAATATCTTTTACTTAATTAATGCACCTATATATTTGGCAATGGATGGAAGGCTTGGCCTTTTGCTCGATGTTTTCTTCCACTCATGCCGCCTTAAGTTCCGATAAACCGGTGTTATGTTCCTTGATTTTGCGTTCCTAACACAGTAGGGGTTTATGGGCCCTCCTTGATTGTTTGCTTTCAATAAAACTCCTCCAGCAAGGCCCAACTTGGTTTTTCCATTTTCCTAAGAACTAAAATTGCATAGGGAGTAATTAACCTGAGGATTCTTAATCAACAACCCGGGCCAGTGCTCCTCATGAGTGTTGGTCCAAACTAGAGCACTTTGCAGGGCCACCCATTGGAAACTTGGGGTATTTTGGCTCCCATATGCATCGCTCATCCGATCGTGGCCTGAGACGAGATACACGCGTCTCCTATTAGGGTGTCGGCACGTCGGGAGGTCTTGCGGGACTTGTTTTACCATTGTGGAAATATCTTGTGCACCGGGATTCCGAGTCTGATCGGGTTGTCCCCAAGATGGAGGTTTTTCCTCTACTGGTCGTGAGAGCTCGTGATGGGCTAATTAGGGACACCCCTGCAGGGTTATGACTTTCGAAAGCCGTGCTCGCAGTTATGTGGCGGATTGGAGTTTGTTAATATCCGATTGTAGATAAATTGACACAAAAATCAAATAAAATACACAACTTGTGTGTGTAGCCGTGATGATCTCTTTTTGAGGGAGTTCGGGAAGAAAATACGGCTGGGTTATGAATGACTCATAAGTTGACAAGATCACTTAGTGGTCATAACTAGTTTACGATCGTTGGCGTAGCTTCTCATCTTGCTCTGAAAGTTCGTAAGCTAGCCACCTCATATACGCTTAGCGCTTGCTGCAACCCCACTTGATACCTTCTCCCCACCTAAAAGCTTTGGTAGTTTAGATACCCGGGTACAAGATTGCCGAGTTCTTGTGATTCACGGTTTACTACACAAACATGTGCAGGTATAGCTGAGTTTGATGCAGGAGAGGAGAAAGAGCTCCAATGGGAGTACGTTGAAGAGCGTGGGCGTGTGTACGTGACATACCCGGATGATCAGTAGTGCTTCCTACTAGGGCCGATCGGGCATAGCATGGGTGGTTATATTTTCATTTGGTTCCGTCTGTAGCCGGATTTTGTGTGTACTCTGAATGATGTATGAATAATTTGATCATTGTGTGACGTGGCGATTATAAGCCAACTATTTACTTCCTTGTTCATTTACATGGGAATGTGTGAAGATGACCCTTCTTGCAATCATGCCAAAATGCGGTTATGCCTCTAAGTCGTGCCTCGACACATAGGAGATATAGTCGCATCTTGGGCGTTACAAGTTGGTAATCAGAGCTATCGCCGACCTAGGAGCCCCTGCTTGACCGAACCGCTGTCGATGTTGAGTCTAGAAATAAAAATTTTTTTAAGTCTTAGGGATATATATATATATATCGGAGAGTAGGAATTCTTTTACTCCTTATCCCCTTTGTCGCTCTAGTGAGGACTCGTGACGTAGAAGTTTTGACTTCACTCTCCTATTTTCACTAATTTTTTGGGAACATGCATGTATTGTTGGGATCGTTCCGATATGTTTGTGACGAGAATTCTGTCTTGGTGCCTCCCGTCTAATTGGATTGGACCCGGTGAGTTGAGCTCTGAGGTCTTGTCGTCACATTGTGTACCATTACAGTTCCGGAATACCAGAGGTCGCCGACATCGAAAACTCTTCTATTCATGTCTGGTGGTGAGATAACCCCGACGTCATCCAGTACTTGGTGGATAGTTCGGGTGTATTGCCATAGCTAGTATAGCGGATGCTTTTCGAAGGTCTGAGGTACATGGTTTCTGAAGGTGCCTGGTTATGTGTTGATGGATGGATATAGCTGGATGTAGGGATTGTTAGTTGGGTGAGATATTTGTGCTTCCCCTGTATCCCCAACACCAGATTGCATAACCGGAAAGTTTCGGGAGTTAGTAGGTGGGAATTTAAGTAGCTCTAGGAAATCTTCCGATAAATTGATGATATGTGGTTGGGGTTCAATGTTTAGTGATTTGCTTGTGACGGTCGATTTTACAGTGGTCTCGTTGTGTCTTAAAGAATCCTTGGCTATGCTGATTCGGGGACGCAATGTCCGCTGTAACGTCATGCCCGGGGGCCCTCATCACGAAAACTATGGGCGGAATCTCTATCATATATTTGTTCCAGCTTATTCTGCAAGCCAAATCCTTTGTTTTGTTTTGAGTTGCTTTGATGTCAAGTGTTGATTCCATACCTTCCCTAGTCGGTGTTCTCATATTTCTATGGGAGTGCTAGTCCTTCTTGATCATCAAGATTTTCATGTAAATCTTCTCAACCGACGTGCTTCTCTTCAAGTTAATCCAATCATTTTTTCAATATGTGCAAGAACGATTATTGTTTTTTCTCAATGATGTCTGTTTCATTCATCTCAAGTTGTCTTTGTTTTTCCCCCTTCCCACCCCTTTTCTTTATGGAGCCAGAATTCTTAGTCAAGTATCAATTTTATACATGTGAAGTCTTTTCATTCTTTCCTTCGATGTTGTTTATCCGGGGATTCTGAGGAAGATGCTCAGGAGCTACAAGTTTATCATTCTCCATTCTTGTTTCTTCTCCGGTGGACTAAATTCAAGCTTCGGTGTTAATCATATCTTTTCCTATTGTTTCACATGTTTTCCCCACGTTGGAATTTCTTATCCAAAGTCTCTCTTATTTATTCAACTCCCTCTATTTTCGTTCATATTTCCATCTGTTTAGAAGATTCATATTTCCATTCTTAATTCGTTGAAGCTATTTCGAGGTTGTTATCTCATTTAAGCCATTTAATTCAACCGATGTAATCTCGCTTTCAAGCAATCTTTTCCAACGGTGTTTCTTTTGAGTGGGCCCTAACCGACGGGTCTTTCCCAGGATCTCACCTGACTCTTCTATTTTTTATGGAGTTTCTCAAATTCTTTTCAAAGTGTGACGTAAGAATGGATTTCATCAATCATATGCCTTCTCCAAGATCGCTTTCAAATTCTTTTCATCGTTGGTTCAACCTTTTAATTCTTCATTCCAGAGTGCCTTAATAATCCATGGTGGTGTATCTCGTCATCATTCTCAGGTTTTTAAGACCGAAGAAGAGTTCCTCTTGAATCCTTACCCATTCTTCCAGAGATTCGTGGTTCTAGCTTCATGCTATTCTCTCGAAATATTCCTTTTGTCAGAAATTCTTTTCTTACCCATCTGAAGCATTTCAGGAGTTGTTTTTGTTTCTAGATCATCCGAAGGCCATCATTCTAGAAGATTTCTTTGTTCTAAGCTATGTTGAGGATATCGCTTATCGTTATCGTCTCGGTCAGCTGGGGATTAGAGATTAATCATAAATCGACCGATTAATCGATTTTATCGGTCGACTATTAATCGGCCATTTTTTCCGAATCCCAAGTTCCCAACACTAAAATATGCTATATTCAACACCCAAACAATATTAGACAGAAGTGTTACCTTGAATCCTAGCCTTTGAATCCTGATATAATGACAAACAAAATAGAAAAACATTACATATTGCATAACACGGTCCACAAAACACAAATAAACATAGTTCTTGCAAACATAGTGCTATGAATAGGCCCGATTTATTGGTAGATTCCCGATAAATCGCTTATCATAGTGATAAATCGACCCAAACGATAAATGATGAAGATAAGGCATAATCTTATCGGTCACCCCAAGAGTAGCGATAAATCGGACAATAAATCGCTGAATCGGAAGATTTCTTGAACAGTGGTTCTAAGTTTTAACTACATTCTCCAATTACTGTTTCTTCATTCATCTCCATATTCTTTCGGTGCATTGTTCAAGTATTCTTTAATTAGCTCGAGATCTCCTTGCTCTATTGTATCTGAACTTCTTCAAGTACCCTCGTTCATTTTCTAATTCTCCATGGTGATTCGTTCTCTTTTCTTCATTCATTTTCAACTCTTACGATGGTTCTGTTGGATCCTGTCGGATCTTGGGTTCTGGCAAAACCCTTGTGGTTCCAACTCTGGGGTGCGTACAAAGATCTCTCCTTCCGCCCTAGCTCGTCTACTCACCGATCCCTAGGCTTAGCTCGTTAGATCCGAAGAACAAGGGACACAAGGCATTTACTGGTTCGGGCCACTGTTGTGGTGTAATACCCTAATCCAGTTTGGTGTGGTGGATTGCCTTGTAGGCTGAGGAAGAACTAGTACATGGGGTGAACGGCCTCCTGAGGAGAGGTGTTCTTGTGCTCGAGTGAGCTTGTGGGTGTGTGGCCTTCTATCTGATCAACTCAAGACGAGATGATCCTTCTATCCGATCAACTCAAGATGAGATGAATGGTGGTGGCTAGTCCTATTTATAGTGGCCCGGGTCCTCTTCCCAAATATTGAGCTTGAAGGGATCCCACAATGGCCACATTTGAAGGGGGGCAGCTAGTACAAGCTATCCTGACAAAAGGTGGTCTTCGCCTGCCAAAGGCTCTGGTGCTGACGCCGCCGTGGGCTCCGCGATGACCTCCGCTCTGCCGTCCTGCTGGTCTTGGTCTCGTTGCACCGATATGGAAACCTTTGCCTGACGCCTCGGGACTCCTCGCCCACACCTGCTCCTTTAGAACTAAAGAGGAAACTGGTACTCTGTGCCCGCTGGCACCCGCCTGGCCTTGGTCGTCACTACTCACGTCACGAGGACCTCGCGAGGTACCCCTTGCCTTGATATCTCCGATGCTCGGGCCAGCCTAGTGAGGCCGCCCTAGGGGATGCCTTGCGTCGTCCGCATCGCGAGGCTCGACCCCTCGCAAGGGTGTTGAGTGGTTGCTGAAGAGGTTGGGTCATACCAGGCCGCCTGATGAGCCACGCCCTGGGCCGCAGGTAGGCAAGTCTGGGTACCCCCATTCCCAGAACGCCGACTGTAGCCCCCGAGCCCAAGGTGCGCTCGGGCTTGGCTTCGCGGCGAAGCCAAGGGTCAAGTGGAGAGCGCCGCGGACGCCAAAAGCCTGCGGCCTATTGACGCGTGGAGATTGATTGGACGTGGGCGTCTCCACTTCCCTATGCAGCCTCGGCACTGCACGACTTTACAAGTCCTGGCATGCACAAACGACCATCATTACCTACGATTATGGAGGCCGGCAGTTGGCCTTCTCCTGGCTATAAATGAGGCGGCAGGCGGAGCCCTCGCTGCCCATCTTCTTCCTTCGTTTTCCTGCTGATAACCCACAAGTGTAGGGGATCAGTTGTAGCCTCTTTCGATAAGTACGAGTGTCGAACCCAACGAGGAGCTCAAGGTAGAACAAATATTCCCTCAAGTTCTATCGACCATCGATACAACTCTACGCACGCTTGACGTTTGCTTTACCTAGAACAATTATAAAACTAGAAGTACTTTGTAGGTGTAACGGGATAGGTTTGCAAGAATATAAATAGCATGTAAATAAAAACTAGGGGCTGTTTTAGGTAAATAAGCAATAAATTTAATATAGCGAGTGTGGAAAAGTAGTGGCAGGAGTTGCGAAATTGTCCCTAAGCAATTGACTACGTTACTAGACCGATAGCAAGTTTTATGTGGGAGAGGCCATTGCTAGCATGTCATCCCTGACATGGAATTCTATGCACTTATGATTGGACCTATTCGCAAGCACCCGCAACTACTAACGTTCATTAAGGTAAAACCCAACCATAGCATTAAGATATACTGGTCCCCCTTCAATCCCCTATGCATCAATTTCTACTCTAGGTTGAAGCTTCTGTCACTCTTGCCCTCCAATACATAGTCCTATCAACATACAACTAACCCTATGGTGTGATCCACGCGCGCGCTCATGTGATGGGCACCAAAGGACAACAACATAACCACAAGCAAATTAAATCAATCATAGCAATTCACCAATCACCGATAGGAGAACAAAAATCTACTCAGACATCATAGCATGGCAACACATCATTGGATAATAATATGAAGCATAAAGCACCATGTTCAAGTAGAGGGTACAACGGATTGCGGGAGAGTGGACTACTGTAGATAGATGGAGGAAGGTGATGAAGATGTTGGTGAAGATGACAGAGGTGTTGGTGTAGATCGCTGTCGCACGATGATGGGCCCGACGGCATTCCGGCGCCACCGGGAGAGAGGGGGAGACAGCCCCCTCCTTCTTTTTCTTCCTTGACCTTCTCCCTAGATGGAAGAAGCATTTCCCCTCTGGTCCATGGCCTCCATGGCGGCGGAGGGGCAAGAGCCCATCCGAGTTTGGATCTGTCTCTCTGTCTCTCTCTGTTTCTGCGTTTCCAGATTCCGACCTTTCACCATTTCTTATATTCCCGGAGATGCGTAACTCCGATTGGGCTGAATTTTTGACACGATTTTTATCCGGATATTGGCTTTCTTGCGGAAAAAGAAGGGCACCAACCGCCTTACGGGGTGGCTATGAGGGTCAGGGGCGTGCCCACCCCCTGGGGCGTGACCCTGCCTCATGCCCCCCCCCCGGGCATCGTCTCGCGTTGATTCTTCTTCACAAAAATCACATATATTCCAAAAAAAATCTACGTCTGTTTTTACCCCCTTTGGACTCTGTTTGATATGGATATTCTGCGGAACGAAAAACATGCAACAAACAGGAACTGGCACTAGGCACTGGATCAATATGTTAGTCCCAAAAATAGTATAAAAAGTTGCCAAAAGTATATGAAAGTTGGATAATATTGGCATGGAACAATAAAAAATTATAGATACGACGAAGACGTATCATCATCCCAAGCTTAATTCCTGCTCGTCCTCAAGTAGGTAAATGATAAAAAAAGATAATTTTTGATGTGGAATGCTATCTAGCATAATCTTGATCATGTAATCTAATCATGGCATGAATATTAAGACACGAGTGATTCAAAGCAATAATCTGTCATTTGACATAAAAGAATTTAATACTCATGCATCCCAACAAACAATCAAGTCTTTCAAAATATCAATGCTAAAGAACGTTATCCCTACAAAATCATATAGTATTTTATGCTCCCTTTTCTTAACACAAGGTACCCCTCATGCCCATCCCGGCGTCAGCCAAGCAATTGTTTTCATACTTTACTTTTTCAAACCTTATCAACTCTTCACACAATACATGAGCATGAGCCATGGACATAACACTATGGGTGGAATAGAAGGTGGTAGTAGACAAAAGTAGGGAGAAAGTCTCACATCGACTAGGCAAATCAATGGACTATGGAGATGTCCATCAATTGATATCAATGTGAGTGAGTACGGATTGCCATGTAACGGATGCACTAGAGCTATAAGTGTATGCAAGCTCAAAATAAAACTAGTGGGTGTGCATCAAATTGCTTGCTCATGAAGACGTAGGGCATTTGAGGAAGCCCATCGTTGGAATATACAAGCCAAGTTCTATAATGAAAATTCCCACTAGTATATGGAAGTGATAACATAGGAGACTCTTTATCATTAAGATCATGGTGCTACTTTGAAGCACAAGTGTGGAAAAAAGATAGTAGCATTGTCCCCTTTTCTTCTTCTTTTTTTGGCCTTCCTTTTTTTATTTGGGCTTTCTCCTTTTTTATTTGGCCTTTCTTTTTCTCTTTTTTTGGCCCTTTTTTTCAAGGGACAATGCTCTTACAACTCGATACTAGAACAAAAATACGACTCTATATGAATGCCTTCGGCAGTGTACCGAGATGTGCAATGATCTAGCATAGCAATGACATCAAAAAACGGACAAGCCATGAAAACATCATGCTAGCTATCTTACGATTATGTAAGGCAATATGACAATGATGGTGCGTGTCATAATAAACAGAACGGTGGAGTTACATGGCAATATATCTTGGAATGGCTATGGAAATGCCATAATAGGTAGGTATGGTGGCTGTTTTGAGGAAGGGTATAAGGTGGTTTGATGGACCGACGAAAATTGCGCGGTAATAGAGGGGCTAGCAAGGTGGAAGGGTGAGAGTGCGTATAATCCATGGACTCAACATTAGTCATAAAGAACTCACATACTCATTGCGAAAAATCTATTAGCCCTCGAAGCAAAATACTACGGCACATGCTCCTAGGGGGGAGGTTGGTAGGAGTTAACCATCGCGCGCCCCCGACCTTCACGCAAAGATAAACAATCAAAATACAATGCGCGCCAATTTGGTTACATAGTTAGGAGACCATACATGCATGCTTAGGGAATCACAAACCTTAACACCAATATTTTTACTAAACCACAATCATTCACTAGTACCTCCCACATATTAGCATCTCTATATCGCAAAACTATTGCAAGGAATCAAACATATCATATTCAGCGATCTACAAGTTTATGTAGGATTTTATGACTAACCATGTGAGTGACCAATTCCTGTCAACTCTCTAAATAGATATAAGTGAAGCAAGAGAGTTTTATTCTTTCTACAAAATATATGCCCATGCTCTAACAATTATAAGTGAAGCAAAAGAGCATTCAACAAATGGCGGTTTTCTATGTGGGGAGAAACAGACAAACCAAACTTATAATGATATAAGTGAAGCACATGAAACATTCTATAAAGTCATACTCAAAAGATATAAGTGAAGTGCAAAGAGCATTCTATAAATCAACCAAGGACTATCTCATACCAGCATGGTACACAACGCTCCAAGAGTTTACGTGTAACATGTGAACGAAACGAATCCGAAAACATACCGATACTTGTTGAAGAAAGATGGGATGCCTTCCGGGGCATCCCCAAGCTTAGACACTTGAGTCTCCTTGAATATTTACTTGGGGTGCCTTGGGCATCCACAAGCTTGATCTCTTGCCTCTCGTCCTTCTTCTCACATCGAGACCTCCTCGATCTTCGAACACTTCATCCACACAAAAACTTAACCGAACTTTTAGTGGCGGGGGTAGTGCATATGATCAATGAAATCCCATCATGTACTGCTATAACATTATTATATAATTATTAACAAACATTACCCACTTTATGCTATCACAATTTTATTGCCCCAAGTCAAGGAGGCTTCAACAAGAATTCAAACATATGCAAATAATGAAGCTATAACAACAATATGTGAAAACAGGAAAGTCTGTAGTAATCTGAACTTTAACCATACTTCTGTAACTCTAAAAATTCTGGAACAATTAGGCCAAATCAACAATTTGTATAGCAAGAATTTGCAAAACGTTTCAGATCCTTTTGACGTTCTAGTAAAAAATGTAAAATCGCGCACTACAGCCAAAGTTTATGTTTTTGCACCGCACAAACCAACAAGTAGTTTAATCATCCTAAAGGAAACTCTTAGCATATTATTTTTATAATACAATGGAATTATACAAGGGGATAATTATTTTTGTTGAAAATTTTCTGTAATTCAAGATTTGCAAAGTTTCCATGGGCATGAATAAAGTTCAAGGAGCTCCCCCATTTCAACGGTGGTCGTCCTTCTTACTTTCACTTTTCTTTTTGAAAAAGTTTTAGGTTCCCCTCTTTTATTGTTTTTAAACTTTATAAAAGCACACAATAGAAATAAATGACTCTCTAAAACTTCCGGGTTGTCTCCCTGGCAGCGCTTTCATTAAAGCCATTAAGCTAGGCATATAGTGCTCAAGTAATGGATCCACCCGGATCCCAAGGTATATCAAAGCCAATTTTAATTAGAAATGATTTTGCATTTAGTAGTGAGCACAAAGTGATATGTGTCATGCAAAAAACGAAGTCTAACTCTCTTCCTATGCATAGGCATGTCATACAAGAACAATTCATGCACATCAAGTAAAGGCCAATGCATAGTATAAGCAATTTCTTGCAATTTTATCATGTTGGAAACATAGAGAGGCGGAGATGTACTTCCTCTCTCATAATAATTGCAAGTAGGAGCAGCAAGAACATGCATATTATACTCATCAAAATCATCATGTGTAATGGAAAAAGGCAACCCATCAATATAATCCTTAATACGTGCAAACTTCTCCAATATAGTGTAGTTTGGAGAATTCAAAAAGATAATAGGACTATCATGTGTGGGTGCAATAGAAACTATCTCATGTTTAACATAAGGAACTATAGCAAGTTCATCTCCATAAGCATAATTCATATTGGCATCTCGGCCACAAGCATAGCAAGCATCATCAAAAAGGGATATTTCAAAAAATCAACGAGATCATAACAATCATCATAGCATTCATCCCTAGTAACCACGAAGGGAAATTAAACAATGTATGGCATAAAGAGTTACTCTCATTAGAAGGTGGGCACGAGTGATCAATCTGCTCTTCCTCCTTTTGTTCTTCGCTCTCCTCCTCATCTTTTTCATCCAATGAGCTCACAATGTCATCAATTTCTTCTTCCATAGATTCCTGCAAAATATTAGTATCTTCTTGGACATCGGAGACCTTCTCAATAAACACATCAATATTGGCATTGTATTCATAATTCTCATAGCAATATTTCAATATAGAAAAATTTCAGGCCTATAAACATCATCATCAAAAGCTTCATGCCTTTTAAACAAAGATTCAATTTCATAAGCACCCATAAAAGCAACAAATTCTTCTATTTGTTTCACATCATAATAATCATATATACCATTAGAATAAGAAGCTAAGGTTTCATTATCATTAAATTCGCATGAAAAGGGAAGGTGTGGAGCCTTCATCCTAGAACAACAAGTATAATCATATCTCAAGCATAGTTGCCGAGCATACCAATGCAACATATGAATTTGATCCCATAATAGTTTCCCTTTTTGTGTCAAGAGATAATCCCTAAAGTGTTCACGTTGATCCAACATTACTCCCATTATATAGTTGAATGGGGTTTTCTCAGGATTATCAAAGTAGTACATAATATCTTTCACATAATAGCATTGAGGGTTTTAGGAGGTTCCCCATCTCCATGAGTAGCAAGTACACCTAATTTTTTTGGTATTTCGTGTTCCATATCCATAACTAAAGATAGAGAACAACTTAGAACATCAGATAAAATCTACTTAGTGATAAAGCAAACAAGCACACACAAGAATATTCACCCCACACTATTGCTCCCCGGCAAGGCGCCAGAATAAGGTCTTGATAACCCACAAGTGTAGGGGATCATTTGTAGCCTCTTACGATAAGTAAGAGTGTCGAACCCAACGAGGATCTAAAGGTAGAACAAATATTCCCTCAAGTTTTATCGACCATCGATACAACTCTACGCACGCTTGACGTTTGCTTTACCTAGAACAAGTATAAAACTAGAAGTACTTTGTATGTGTAACGGGATAGGTTTGCAAGAATATAAAGAGCACGTAAACAAAAACTAGGGGATTTTTTTAGGTAAATAAGCAATAAATTTAATATAGCGAGTGTGGAAATGTGGTGGTAGGAGTTGCGGATTTGTCCCTAAGCAATTGACTACGTTACTAGACCGATATCAAGTTTTATGTGGGAGAGGCCACTGCTAGCATGTCATCCCTGACTCGGAATTCTATGCACCTATGATTGGAACTATTAGCAAGCATCCGCAACTACTAACGTCCATTAAGGTAAAACCCAACCATAGCATTAAGATATATTGGCCCCCTTCAATCCCGTATGCATCAATTTCTATGCTAGGTTGAAGCTTCTGTCACTCTTGCCCTCCAATACGTAGTCCTATCGACATAAAACTAACCCTATGGTGTGATCCACACGCGCGCTCATATGATGGGCACCAAAGGACAGCAACATAAGCACAAGGAAGTTAAATCAATCATAGAAGTTCACCAATCACCGATAGGACAACGAAAATCTACTCAGACATCATAGGATGGCAACACATCATTGGATAATAATATGAAGCATAAAGCACCGTGTTCCAGTAGAGGGTACAGCGGGTTGCGGGAGAGTGGACCTCTGTAGATAGATGGGGGAAGGTGATGAAGGTGTTGGTGAAGATGACGGAGGTGTTGGTGTAGATCGCCGTCGCATGATGATGGCCCCGGCGGCGTTCCGGTGCCACCGGGAGAGAGGGGGAGAGAGCCCCCCTCCTTCTTCTTCTTCCTTGACCTTCTCCCTAGATGGGAGATGGGTGTCCCCTCTGGTCCATAGACTCAATGGGGGCGGAGGGGCGAGAGCCCCACCGAGATTGGATCTGTCTCTCTGTCACTCTCTGTTTCCGCATTTCCAGATTCTGGCCTTTCACCGTTTCTTATATTCCCGGAGATCCGTAACTCGGATTGGGCTGAATTTTTGACACGATTTTTATCTGGATATTGGCTTTCTTACATAAAAAGAAGGGCACCAACCGCCTTACGGGGTGGCTACGAGGGTCTGGGGCGCACCCACCCCCCTAGGGCGTGCCCCCTGCCTCGTGCCCCCCTCGGGCATCATCTCGCGTTGATTCTTCTTCCCAAATATCACATATATTCAAAAAAAATCTCCGTCCGTTTTTATCCCCTTTGGACTCCATTTGATATGGATATTCTACGAAACAATAAACATGCAACAAACATGAACTGACACTGGGCACTGGATCAATATGTTAGTCCCAAAAATAGTATAAGAAGTTGCCAAAAGTATATGGAAGTTGTATAATATTGGCATGGAACAATAAAACATTATAGATACTATGGAGACGTATCACCTACGACATGCTACGGGCCTTGTGGAGGCGCTAAAACTTCTATTTGATGCTTGAAGGACAATTTCGCTTGTAATAATTGCTAGATATTCTCGGTTCCCTTCCTATTTGTCGTTCTACGTCGACAGAGCCCGGCCCTGCACGTACCTCAGCTGCCGCTGGCTTGTCCGGATCATCGGGACAAGACCAGGGAGTGAGGGGCTACGTGGCCAGTTAGGCTCCTGAGTCGCGATGCTCAGGAGTCCCCCTTTATGTGCAAATGGTCCCTAGGTAGGAAGCGCTAGGCAGGGCTTTTGCGTTCTGTGTCGGCAGGGCCCGGCCCCGCGCGTACCTCAGCCGCCGCTGGCTTGACCGGATCACTGGGACAAGACCAGGGAGTGAGGGTCTACAGGACCAGTTAGGCCCTTGGGTCGCGATGCCCAAGGGTCCCCCTTGATGTACGAACGGCGTTTGGGAAGAGAATGCTTGAGTTAGGCCTTGGTGTTCTGCGTCGGCAGGTCTCGGCCCCGCACGTATCTCAGCCGCCGCTGGCTTGATCGGACCACCAGGACAAGACCAGGGAGTGAGGGGCTATGGGACCAGTTAGGCCCTTGGGTCGCGATGCCCAAGGGCCCCCCTTGACGTACGAACAGACCTCATACCTGTGCTCGTCGGGCTTGCGCTCGGGAGGGTTGCGTGTCGACCAGGCCCGGGGGACCTGGTGGGGCGTATGTCAGGCGTGACCTGAGCGCAGCCCCCGTGCCCAGCCCCCTCGCGCTACCCTCCCATGGGGAGCGCAGCGCGGTGGGGCTGGTCACCAAGGCGAGGGGCTCCCTGAGGTTAATGCGGCCGTGAGGCCACCCCAAGTAGTTTATCACCAGCGCAGAGCATGGTGCTACCGTTCTTGCACGGGCATAGCCGCTCCTCGATAGTGTCGACTGCCAGCGCGGAGGATGGTGCTTCCACTGGAACGTGGGACGGGATCCCTACTGTGGAGTGCCCCTGGGGCGTGTACAGCCCCGCCCTGACGCGTGGCGTGCACGGTAGGTCTAGACGAGGTGTATCTGGGCACCAATAAGCCAGCGCGGGACTCACGAGGCCCTACCTCAAGGCGGGTTGCGCCTAGTCTTGAGTGAGAGTGCTTGAGGTGATCCTGCAAGATGGTTAGGCAACCTGCCCCAGGTGAACCCCTCGAGGCTGCCATATGTGAAGGCCGAGCACCAGCGGCCCCAGGAAGTGACATGAACGAGGCTGGCCCGCCAGACAGAGCTCAGCCGTTAGATTTATCGACGCTGCAGGGAGGACCCAAGCACAAACGCCATGCCTAGTATTCTCATGTGGATGCCCTAAGAAAAGACAACCGGCGCGCGGCTCCCGTATGTTAGGCCCAAGATGCGATTCTATCCCGATCACGTGACACTTACGTGATTGGGGCACAACCGCATTTCGGGCGCTTAGCAAGATGGATATCATTACAACGTACCATTACATACATACATAGAGGATACAACAATACATACAAGACACAAGAATACAACAACATCAATACAAGTATTCGACTACGGATACAAACAAGAAAAGCTCAAAGACATCCATCTGCTATCCCAGGCTGCCGACCCGGAACCTAACCCAAGACTGAAGAAGAAGAACTCCAACAAAAGAACAACGCTCTCACGTCAAGACATCGGAAACCTGCACCTGCAACTGTTGTTGTAGTATCTGTGAGCCACGAGGACTCAGCAATCCCATAACCATGGGTAACAAGACTATCAAAGCTTTAATAGGTAGGAAGAGGTAAGTGGTGAGGTTGCAGCAGCGGCTAAGCCAAAGTATGGTGGCTAACTTACGAGTACAGGAATAAGATGAGCATCTACGCAAACGGTCGCAACTAGTAGTGATCGCTAAAGATCCTAAACTACATACGAGTCAAACATAACCCCACCGTGTTCTCTTCTCAAAATGAGAAGAGACAGTCACGGTTACTCACATAGTTGTGTGTTTTACTTCGGATCCTCTGTCAAGTTTTCTACAACCGGACATTAACAAATTCCAATCTGCCACATAACCGCGGGCACGGCTTTCGAAAGATCATAACCCTGCAGGGGTGTCCCAACTTAGCCCATCACAAGCTCTCATGATTAGCTGAAGTGATAAATATAATATCATCACCCCTTAACTTAGGGAAATCCGATCAGTCTCGGCATTCCGGTGCACAAGACATTTCGACAATGGTAAAACAAGTCCAGCAAGACCTCCCGGTGTGTCGACACCCTGATAGTAGCCGCGCGTATCTCGTCTCAGGCCACGACCGGATGGGTGATAGTACGAGTAAAACCAAACCTCGAGTTTCCCTGTGGTGGCCTCGCAGAACCCCTGTTTGGGACCAACACCATCAGCACTGGCCCCCCTGCTATGTAGAAAGAATCCTCGGGTAGCGCTAACTCCCTATGCAATTTAATTAATTAATTAAGTTGTTATTATGAGCAAATTAAAACCAATGTTGGGCCTTGCTGGAAGAGTTTTATTCAAAGACGAACTGTCAAGGGGTCCCCATCCACCCATCGTGTAAGGAACGCAAAAGTCAAGGAACATAATGCCGGTTTATCGGCGCCTAAGGTGGCATGAGTGGAACTAAACACCAAGCAAAAGGCCAAGCCTTCCACCCATGCCCAGTATATAGGTGTGTTATTATATATATAACATATTGTGATATGCCAACAACAAGTTCCCTCCTGGAACGAACTTCATCTTCACCTGCAACTAACAACGCTATAAGAGGGGCTGAGCAAGCGGGTAACATAGCAAAACAATGGTTTTGCTAGGAAGGTTTCAAAGGTTAGAGGTTTCATGGCAACAAGGAGAGGCTGACAATAAAGATGGGTAGCGCGACATGTAACGATAGCATCGAGACTACTAAGCATGGCTATGATAGTAAAGGTATCCAAGGGTATGATCATCTTGCCTGAGATCCCACAAGGAAGAAGAACGGATCCATGAAGAAGACGAAGAAGAAGCCTTGAAGAAGAACCACGGGTAGACGATCAAATCCTCACGAACGCACGGAACGAGCACTAACGAGAAGAAGCAAGCAATATGGTAAACAAACCACTCAAGAACATGACAATATGCACTACCAAGTAGGATGCAAAACAAGTCTACTTATGATGCACGGCAAGTCTACACAGGAAGCACAACATGGCAAGGTAGGAAGCACAGAAAACAACACAAGTCTATATGATGCAATACATGGCAAGGTATGATGCATGACAAAACTACACAGGAAGCACAGAAAGTCTATACATGAAGCATTACATGGCAATGTAGGAAGCACAGAAAACATCACAGGAAACATGGCAATGTGCGTAAGCAAGTATGATGCAAACAAGTCTATATAGGAAGCACAACAAGTCTATGAAGCATAACATGGCAAGGTATGAAGCATGACAAAACTCTACAGGAAGCACAACAATTCTATACAGGAAGCATAACATGGCAAAGTAGGAAGCATAGAAAACACACAAGTCTATATGATGCAATACAGGGCAAGATATGATGCATGGCAAACTATACAGGAAGCATGGCTGATGCACTAAGGAAGCACTGCAGATGCACTAAGGAAGCACAGAAAGTCAACATAGAAAGCACAGAGATGCAGCACAAGGAACATGACAATATGCATCAAGCAAGAAACTTCAAAACATGTTAACAAGAGGATAATATGAATCTACATGCAGAATCACTCAAGTTTCATATAAAGAACACTCCAAACGGAGCAACGGGCTAAAAGATACACATGAAACAAGATATAACAACAAGCTGAAAATAACAGCCACATAGCAACTTTGGAGCATGATAAACATAAGCTATAGCACTCAAACATGGCAACAAGAAGCATGGACATGAAGTAGACATATCGTACAGCAAACAACTCCATTGGAGCATCTCCATAGGAGGCATGGATCAATAGCAACGAGCTAAAACATATTGAACATGACAATAAAATCCTGACAGCAGTATTTTATAGCAACTTGGGAGCAAGAGTTAAATATGCTACAGCCACCCAAATAAGCATGTGAGAGCATGAATTGATATCCAACAACACATACAACAAGGAATCATCAATAATCACCCCAAAACTATCATGGATTTGCCTAGAACAACAAGCAAACATGGCATCTGGAAATTAAAGATTCCAGACTTAGTGAAATTTCACCAAGTGTTAAAACAGCAGTAATATCATGGCATGTTTGCAAGCATGTTTAAGTCAACACAAGGCATATCATGGAAAGTTAAATGCACCACATCAAAGAACACATCATGGAGATTCTAAAACATCTAAGCATGTGACATGGGGACAAACACATCAATAGGAACAAGCTCCTCAACTAGGCATCTCATAACAAGTTTAACAACATAACAGCCACTAGCACTTTTGCAAAGGAGATAAACATGGCAAGATGAAATCTATCATGCAAGCTAAAGCAACCAACATGTAGAGCATTTAATGATGAACATGTGGACATATCATTTGCTTCATTTGGATAAACATGCACCAAGTTATCACATTGCAAACATGGCATGAAAGCAACTACTATCAGCAGTTTATAACAAGTAGCAGTCTTCTCATGAAGATTAAGACATCTAGATGACCTCAAACATGCATGGCACAATGGAACAAAACATAGTACAAGTCACCACGATCATTTTCACATATCATTTGCTCAAATTGGACATGCACAGCAAAAGTTATCCACCTCGCAAAACAACATCAGAAACTGAAAACTGGGGACTTAGTGAAATTAGAAGCAACCTCAGGGTCAAAGTCAACGGGCGCGGTCAACAGATCCGGCGCGGGTCGGGCCGAAGCGGGTGGCGGATCCCCGCGGGCTAACGGGCTACCGGGTCCCGGCCCGCTAGGGTTTCAGCCCGGAGAGGCAGATCTGGATCGGGCTCCTCCCGATCCTCTTCGAACGGCGGCGGTGGCTGGCTCGGAAGCACGGCACGACAGCTTTGGAAGCACGGCTCGGCGACTTCGGAAGCACAGCTCGGCGGCTAGGTAGGAAGCACGGCGGAGAAGAGTCGGAAGCACGGCGGCGACGAGTCGGAAGCACAGGTGCAGCGAGGTTGAAGACGAGGTCGGAAGCACGGCGGCGAAGAGTTGGAAGCACGGCGGCGAAGAGTCGGAAGCACGGCAGCGACGAGTCGGAAGCACAGGTGCAGCGAGGTTGAAGACGATGTCGGAAGCACGGCGGCGACGAGTCGGAAGCACAGGTGCAGCGAGGTTGAAGACGAGGTCGGAAGCACGGCGGCGAAGAGTCGGAAGCACGGCGGTGACGAGTCGGAAGCACAGTGCGGCAGAGGTGGAAACATTAGGGTTTCAGACGCAAAAATTGGATGGGGTGGACGTTTATATAGGCACAAGGAGCTAGGGTTGTCCAAATGAGGGGAGGTTTTTGGCCACGAGATCACAATTGAACAGTCTAGATGAAGGGAAGGGTTTGAGTTGGGTTGGTGGGCTGTTGGAGGGGTGTCTAGGGCCTCAAAGAGGAGGTACTTTCAGCCCACGAGAATAACTGTTGGAGCATCAAACGAACTCCAAACGCGACGAGATTTGACAGGCGGGTTACACACAACAAAACAACATCGCAAGACAATTCTCACGGCAAACCGGAAACGTTACATGGCCAAACACCAAAGTAGGCCTCGGGGATGCCACAGACACGTGAGAGAGCTCCGGAACTCGAAACGGACAATGGGAAGGAACGAGGAGACTCGGGCGGATGCAAGTTTTGAAAACATGCTGATGCACACACAAGATGACATCGCAAGATGCACACGTAAGCAAATGACAAGGCACTGACAACGAATAACTGGCTGACACCTGGCGCACCGGTCTCGGGGTGTCACAACACTCCCCTACTAACAAGAGATCTCGTCCCGAGATCTTAGGAACGAGACGGAAGGGAAAAGGAAGAACAAAGTTCTTCGAGGACAAGAGAGTGAAAGAAAAGAACCTTGAGAGGATGAACAACTCAAAAGAAGAAGAATGCAACGAAGAAGAACGAAGTTGCAAAGACTTCGGTAAATAAGAGGAACAAGGAATACAACGAGAACCAAAAGGTTGGAGGATATGAAGCACGGGTTGAAGGAAATAAGAATGAATTCGCAACCACTCCGGTTAAGAGATAGAAAAGAAATCTCCACGAAGGAATTCGGGCAGGACTCCGGCTGAAACTGAAAGAAAAATAGCACTCCGGTTGAACATGAATGGAATGGAACAAGATCTTGAGGAGATGAAACGATACTCGACGAGAGTAACAACACAGAGCCTCCGATTTTTTTTTGAAAGAATGGAATGAGAAGAAGGGGAAGAAGATGAAAACTTCCATCACGAATGGATTGAAAGAACATCTTCAAGAGAAAGACTTGAACGGAGTTGTTGAGAAAATCAACAACAAAAGAATGAGCTTGTTGTGGACTTATTGAATTCATCTCAAAACTTGAGGGGAATTACCACCGCAACGAAAAGAAGGATAATTAAGATGAAGGAAGAAACGCAAAACTCCACTTCAAAAGAATAGGAGAATTATTTGCGCTCGAGAGGCAAGAATAAGAATGCTTGAGCTTTGAGCCAAAAGAATTTGATGAACACTAGAAGAATGAATTAAATGATGAAGAACCACCATGAAGAACTCCGGTAACGAAAGGATGATGATATAGAAATGACGGACGAAAAGAGTAAGATTAAATTCTTGCGATGATTAGACGGAGTTCCGACGAGATAACCGAGAAATCTTGAACTCCGGGAAGAAAGATGAAAGGACTTGGAACTAGAATTTATTCATGGAGAATAAACTCCGAAGGAAGGAATGAACAACTCCACAGAGAGGAATAAGAATTATATTATGCTTATCCTCCATCAACTAAATTGATGAAAGCAATGGATTCACATATCACTTATTCTCGATGAAATTTATTTAAAGAAGAATATATCGCGAACTTGCGTAATTCTTCATGAAACACCGGTAAGATGGGAGTGAACGAATGAATTGATATGAAAACGCCGGAAAGAATTCTTGAGCGATCCACCGTAAAGAATTGAAGTGGAGTGAAGAAAAAGGAACGAACCACCTGGAAGAATTAATCTAATGATGAAAAGAACAAACCACCGAGAAGAATTACAATCGAGTGAAGAACGAGAATGACCACCGTAAGGAATGAAATTGAACGATGCAAGAGGACAATCCATCATGTAGAAAATCAATCGAGTGAACACAAGAGAATGAATCTCCGGGAAGAATAAAGCACTTGAGGGAATTAGAATAACGAGAACGAAGAGATCACGAAGTAATTAAGAATATTTGAAGGAAGCACCGGACAGATGTGAGACGAACGAAGAGGCATCAATGAAGAATATTTGGAGGACGAAGTTGAAAACTGAGAACGAAGAAATCTTCTGAAATGATGGCCTTCGGAGGAACACAAATAAATAATTCCTGAAATACTCCGGATGAAGAAAAGAAGAAAGATTGAACCAACGATGAAAAGAATTAAAAGCGATCTTGAAGAAAGCATATGACTGATGGAATCCATACTTACGTCACATTTGAAAAGAATTTCGGAACACTCCGGAAATTAGAAGAGTCGGGTAAGATCCTGGGAAAAACCTGTGGGTTATGAGCCCACCGAAGAGAAAACACCGTTGAAAAGGATTAGAAGGAGAAGATGCACCAGAACGATTGGAAAAAACTTGAATGAGGTGACAACCTCGAATTAATTGGAAGACAAACAAATATCCTAAGATTTCTCGGAACTCCGGGATAATAAAATGGCGAGAGACGAACGAGCAAGGGGAAAAACACTTGAGCCGAGGAAAAAGAATATGAACAACACCGAATACTTGAATTGAAATCCACCGGAAAAGAAGAAGAGGTGAAGAATATCAAACGAGAGGAGAATTCATCGGAGAAGAAAAGAAAAGAATGATGAAGAGCTAGACGAGAATTCACCACTTGAAATAACTGAGGAAAGAATGCAAAAGATTCACACGAGTAGGATGGATACTCGATTAAGGACTCCTGCTTCGAGAAGCAAAAGGGTGGGAGGGCGGGAAAAAGAAAAGACACAACAGACGGAGAAAACACTGTCGGTTAAAAAGAACTGAGGGTTGAACTTCTAAAGAAGAAGAGGGTTGAATCCACTTGACGAGAGATGCACCAGATGAAAGACTGACAACGCAATGAACGAAAACTAACCACGCGATCCTAAAAAAATTTGAAGGGGAAGAGGAGTGATTCAAAACACCTACGTCAAGATTCCTCACCAGAGTGACGAAGGGGCTGAGGAGTAAAAAGAATTCCTACTCTCCGATATAACTAGACTCCGAAATTTTTTTCTGCTAGACTCAACAACGGCCAAACTACGATCAATCATGGGGGCTCCTATGGTCGGTCGAGGCTTTGATACCAACTTGTCAGGCCCAAGATGCGATTCTATCCCGATCACGTGACACTTACGTGATTGGGGCACAACCGCATTTCGGGCGCTTAGCAAGATGGATATCATTACAACGTACCATTACATACATACATAGGGGATACAACAATACATACAAGACACAAGAATAATACAACATCAATACAAGTATCCGACTACGGATACAAACAAGAAAAGCTCAAAGACATCCATCTGCTATCCCAGGCTGCCGACCCGGAACCTAACCCAAGACTGAAGAAGAAGAACTCCAACAAAAGAACAACGCTCTCACGTCAAGACATCGGAAACCTACACCTGCAACTGTTGTTGTAGTATCTGTGAGCCACGAGGACTCAGCAATCCCATAACCATGGGTAACAAGACTATCAAAGCTTTAATAGGTAGGAAGAGGTAAGTGGTGAGGTTGCAGCAGCGGCTAAGCAAAAGTATGGTCGCTAACTTACGAGTACAAGAATAAGAGGAGCATCTACGCAAACGGTCGCAACTAGTAGTGATCGCTAAAGATCCTAAACTACATACGAGTCAAACATAACCCCACCGTGTTCTCTTCTCAAAATGAAAAGAGACAGTCACGGTTACTCACACAGTTGTGTGTTTTACTTCGGATCCTCTGTCAAGTTTTCTACAACCGGACATTAACAAATTCCAATCTGTCACATAACCGCGGGCACGGCTTTCGAAAGATCATAACCCTGCAGGGGTGTCCCAACTTAGCCCATCACAAGCTCTCACGATTAGCTGAAGTGATAAATATAATATCATCACCCCTTATGTTAGGGAAATCCGATCAGGCTCGGCATCCCGGTGCACAAGACATTTCGACAATGGTAAAACAAGTCCAGCAAGACCTCCCGGTGTGTCGACACCCTGATAGTAGCCGCGCGTATCTCGTCTCAGGCCACGACCGGATGGGTGATAGTACGAGTAAAACCAAACCTCGAGTTTCCCCGTGGTGGCCCCGCAGAACCCCCGTTTGGGACCAACACCATCAGCACTGGCCCCCCTGCTATGTAGAAAGAATCCTCGGGTAGTGCTAACTCCCTATGCAATTTAATTAATTAATTAAGTTGTTATTATGAGCAAATTAAAATCAATGTTGGGCCTTGCTGGAGGAGTTTTATTCAAAGACGAACTGTCAAGGGGTCCCCATCCACCCATCGTGTAAGGAATGCAAAAATCAAGGAACATAATGCCGGTTTATCGGCGCCTAAGGTGGCATGAGTGGAACAAAACACCGAGCAAAAGGCCAAGCCTTCCACCCATGCCCAGTATATAGGTGTGTTATAATATATATAACATATTGTGATATGCCAACAACAAGTTCCCTCCTGGAACGAACTTCATCTTCACCTGCAACTAACAACGCTATAAGAGGGGCTGAGCAAGCGGGTAACATAGCCAAACAATGGTTTTGCTAGGAAGGTTTCAAAGGTTAGAGGTTTCATGGCAACAAGGAGAGGCCGACAATAAAGATGGGTACATGTAATGATAGCATCGAGACTACTAAGCATGGCTATGATAGTAAAGGTATCCAAGGGTATGATCATCTTGACTGAGATCCCGCAAGGAATAAGAACGGATCCATGAAGAAGACGAAGAAGAAGCCTTGAAGCAGAACCACGGGTAGACGATCGAATCCTCACGAACGCACGGAACAAGCACTAACGACAAGAAGCAAGCAATACGGTAAACAAACCACTCAAGAACATGACAATATGCACTACCAAGTAGGATGCAAAACAAGTCTACTTATGATGCACGACAAGTCTACACAGGAAGCACAACATGGCAAGGTAGGAAGCACAGAAAACAACACAAGTCTATATGATGCAATACATGGCAAGGTATGATGCATGACAAAACTACACAGGAAGCACAGAAAGTCTATACAGGAAGCATTACATGGCAATGTAGGAAGCACAGAAAACATCACAGGAAACATGGCAATGTGCGTAAGCAAGTATGATGCAAACAAGTCTATATAGGAAGCACAACAAGTCTATGAAGCATAACATGGCAAGGTATGATACATGACAAAACTCTACAGGAAGCACAACAATTCTATACAGGAAGCATAACATGGCAAGGTAGGAAGCATAGAAAACACACAAGTCTATATGATGCAATACATGGCAAGATATGATGCATGGCAAACTATACAGGAAGCATGGCTGATGCACTAAGGAAGCACTGCAGATGCACTAAGGAAGCACAGAAAGTCAACATAGGAAGCACGAGATGCAGCACAAGGAACATGACAATATGCATCAAGCAAGAAACTTCAAAACATGTTAACAAGAGGATAATATGAATCTACATGCAGAATCACTCAAGTTTCATATAAAGAACACTCCAAACGGAGCAACGGGCTAAAAGATACACATGAAACAAGATATAACAACAATCTGAAAATAACAGCCACATAGCAACTTTGGAGCATGATAAATATAAGCTACAACACTCAAACATGGCAACAAGAAGCATGGACATGAAGTAGACATATCCTACAGCAAACAACTCCATCGGAGCATCTCCATAGGAGGCATGGATCAATAGCAACGAGCTAAAACATATTGAACATGACAACAAAATCCTGACAGCAGTATTTTATAGCAACTTGGGAGCAAGAGTTAAATATGCTACAACCACCCAAATAAGCATGTGAGAGCATGAATTGATAGCCAACAACACATACAACAAGGAATCATCAATAGTCACCCCAAAACTATCATGGATTTGCCTAGAACAACAAGCAAACATGGCATCTGGAAATTACAGATTCCAGACTTAGTGAAATTTCACCATGTGTTAAAACAGCAGTAATATCATGGCATGTTTGCAAGCATGTTTAAGTCAACACAAGGCATATCATGGAAAGTTAAATGCACCACATCAAAGAACACATCATGGAGATTCTAAAACATCTAAGCATGTGACATGGGGACAAACACATCAATAGCAACAAGCTCCTCAACTAGGCATCTCATAACAAGTTTAACAACATAACAACCACTAGCACTTTTGCGAAGGAGATAAACATGGCAAGATGAAATCTATCATGCAAGCTAAAGCAACCAACATGTAGAGCATTTCATGATGAACATGTGGACATATCATTTGCTTCATTTGGATAAACATGCACCAAGTTATCACATTGCAAACATGGCATGAAAGCAACTACTATCAGCAGTTTATAACAAGTAGCACTCTTCTCATGAAGATTAACACATCTAGATGACCTCAAACATGCATGGCACAATGGAACAAAACATAGTACAAGTCACCACGATCATTTTGACATATCATTTGCTCAAATCGGACATGCACAACAAAAGTATCCACCTCGCAAAACAGCATCACAAACTGAAAACTGGGGACTTAGTGAAATTAGAAGCAACCCCAGGGCCAAAGTCAACGGGCGCGGTCAACAGATCCGGCGGGGGTCGGGCCGAAGTGGGTGGCGGATCCCCGCGGGCTAACGGGCTACCGGGTCCCGTCCCGCTAGGGTTTTGGCCCGAAGAGGCAGATCTGGATTGGGCTCCTCCCGATCCTCTTCGAACGGCTGCGACGGCTGGCTCGGAAGCACGGCGCGGCACCTTCGGAAGGACGGCACGGCGACTTCGGAAGCATGGCTCGGCGACTTCGGAAGCACGACTCGGCGGCGAGGTCGGAAGCACGGCGGCGAAGAGTCGGAAGCACGGCGGCGACGAGTCGGAAGCACAGGTGCAGCGAGGTTGAAGACGAGGTCGGAAGCACGGCGGCGAAGAGTCGGAAGCAC
>LR738710.1:295732842-295757316 GCA_902687465.1 Secale cereale | reverse complement strand
GTCGGAAGCACGGCGGCGAATAGTCGGAAGCACGGCGGCGACGAGTCGGAAGCACAGGTGCAGCGATGTTGAAGACGAGGTCGGAAGCACGGCGGCGAAGAGTCAGAAGCACGGCGGCGACGAGTCGGAAGCACGGGTGCAGCGAGGTTGAAGACGAGGTCGGAAGCACGTCGGCGAAGAGTCGGAAGCACGGCGGTGACGAGTCGGAAGCACAGCGCGGCAGAGGTGGAAACATTAGGGTTTCAGACGCAAAAATTGGATGGGGTGGACGTTTATATAGGCACAAGGAGCTAGGGTTGTCCAAATGAGGGGAGGTTTTCGGCCACGAGATCACAATTGAACGGTCTAGATGAAGGGAAGGGTTTGAGTTGGGTTGGTGGGCTGTTGGAGGGGTGTCTTGGGCCTCAAAGAGGAGGTACTTTCAGCCCACGAGAGTAACTGTTGGAGCATCAAACAAACTCCAAATGCGACGAGATTTGACAGGCGGGTTACACACAACAAAACAACATCGCACGACAATTCTCACGCCAAACCAGAAACGTTACATGGCCAAACACCAAAGTAGGCCTTGGGGATGCCACGGATACGTGAGAGA
Source organism: Secale cereale (assembly GCA_902687465.1). Lineage (NCBI taxonomy): Eukaryota > Viridiplantae > Streptophyta > Magnoliopsida > Poales > Poaceae > Secale > Secale cereale. The sequence continues at coordinate 295,756,721 of LR738710.1, read as the reverse complement.
GCTCTGGAACTCGAAACGGACAACGAGAAGGAACGAGGAGACTCGGGAGGATGCAAGTTTTGAAAACATGCTGATGCACACACAAGATGACATGGCAAGATGCACACGCAAGCAAATGACAAGGCACTGACAACGAATAACTAGCTGACACCTGGCGCACCGGTCTCGGGGTATCACACCGTAGCCACGAGGCACAGTATCGTGCGTCCCAACTCACCTGCTAGCATCGGACTCGAGCGTGGGTGAGGCACCAAGGGCCACGGGAGGTGTCATACACGGGGCTGACCCGCGGGCCAGAGCTCAGCTGCTTGGATTTGGCGACGCTGCAGGGATGGACCCGAGCACAGACGCCGTGCCTGCCCTTGATCATAAGGCGGGCGCAAGCAAGCTTGTGAGGGCGCACGATATTCATGGCATCAGAGTGATGGTCAGATAGATGAGTGATTCTAATGCAGATGATAGAAATGGTAACGCTAGCTCAGGTAAGATGCAAGGGCGATACATGCCACAAGGACAAACCTGTGCGGCTTGGGGATGATGCAGCCTGAGGGGTGCCCCCAACAAGGTGATCTAAAGATGAAAAAGGATACACGCCGCAGGGGCAGGCCCGTGCGACCTGGGAATGATGCAGCCCGAGGGGCGCTCCCAGTTGAACAAAAACCAAAAAATGTCACCTGGCACAGTTGCTGAAGTAGTGTTGGTGTAGCTGAAGACGCTCGATGCAGACGCTTCTCCTCATGCGCCGCTTGGCTCCGGCATCCCGCAAGGCTCCGGGGTTCCCCAGATCTCGAGGAGAACCGAATCCAACTCCACCTGGATCTCCTGATGCCTGGCCTCGCGAGTCACCAGGACCTCCCGCATATGGCGCTGGTGGAGGGTCGCTTGGTTCGGCAGGCTGAAAGGCATGCGAACGTAGCTGTGAGGGGGACCCTCGCACCGGCCCACCTGGGAAGGCTAGTAGAGCTCCTGAGACGCGATCCTGTTGAGTGCGGGGACGTTGATGCAGACGCACAACCCATCGCTCGAGCCAGGGGCGACAGCTGCACTCCGAGGCGCCGGGCGGCGCTCGCCCCGTATTGCCCTCGGCACCTGTAGGTCTTCGATGGTCTGGCTGATCAACTCCTGAGCGCTTGGTGCCTCACGCATTGAGGCCTCCAGAGGGAAGTGTGCGGCGAAGCACTCCTCCACGTGGTGCCCAAGCGCCTCCCTCGTGACATTGGCTAAGTTAGAGGCCCTCCAGAGGAGAGCCCCTGAGCCCGGCCTGAGGGGGGCGCCGGGCGTTCCTTCCTATGCGAGGGAGGGAGGCGGCCCCTCCCTAGGTGTAGGTCCCGAGGTGTTGCCGCCAGGTGGTACATCCCCATGAGGCTCCAGGGCGAGCAGCTGCTTCTTCTTCTTGGGGAGGACCTCAGGAGGGTAGATGATGATGTCGTTGTCTGGATCCTTGACTGCTGCCGCCTGGTAAGCGTGCTCGAGTGAGCACACTGCATCCTTCTATTCACAGGCGACGGTGATGACGCCGCCGCTTCACGGCATCTTGAGGACGTTGTAGACATGGTGAGTCACTGCCATGAACTTGGCCAAGGCTGGGTACCCGAGGATGGCGTTGTAAGGGAGATGGATGTGGGCGACGTCGAAGTCAATGAGCTCGGTGTGGTAGTTGTCGCGCTTGCCAAATGTGACAGACAGGCGGACCTGCCCTACGGGGGTGGTGGAGCCGTCAGTCACTCTGGAGAAGGGCTTGGTAGGCAGCAACTGATCATAGGTTACTTGGAGGCTGTCGAATGTCTCGACGGACAGCACATTGAGCCCTGCGCCACCATTGATGAGGGTCTTGGTAACTTGGACGTTGCTGATGACGGGCAAACAAAGCATTGAGAGGGCGCCGGCCGTAGCCACGCACTTGAGCTGGTCTCCCGAACTGAAGGTGATGGGGCACCTGGACCACCTAAGTGGGAGAGTAGCCTCGAGCTTGGGGAGAGCCGTGTTTACTTCCCGGACAAACTGCTTGAAGAGGAGCTGAGAAGCTGGGGCCTGTGCTTCGCCCAAGATGCAGGTGATGGCACGTGACTCCTGGAAGCCCCTAGCCCCTCGTCCTGGTCGTTGTTCCTCCTTGGTGGCAACAGAGGTGGAAGGCTAGCCTTTCCCTGAGGGCGGTCCTCATGAGGCTAGTCGCTCCAGGCGCCCTCACGGGGGTGATCGCGCCAATGGTTCTCCCGAGGTTGATCACTCCACTACTGGCAGGGGCCGCTGTCGTTCCAACGTCCCCCGGTCCGACTTCCCCCACGACCGTAGCCACGGTTGCTGCGCTCGGTGCGTTGGATAATGCATTCTTCGCGGAGGGCCATGAGCTCTTCATAGTCGTGAGTGTTGTGGTTGTGCATGTTGTGGAAGGCACAAGACGCCCTGCTGCTCTTGGAAGATTCTGGGTAGTCGCAGCCGCGCTTCATCTTCGGTTCAGCTGCGAGCACTGCCGCTCCTTTGCACTTTACGTCCTTGCTCTTGGCCTTCTTGTCTTCAGGTTCAATAACGAGGAGCTCGATGAGGGAGAGGCGCCCCTCCTCAACTCTAGCGCACTTGGTCGCGAGGTTGAACAACTCCTAGGACGTGCACATATCTTCGTGGATGGCGAGCTTCTCCTTCATCTTGACGTCGCCGACACCATCTGAGAACACCGAAATCATGGCCTTATCCGTGACCTTGGGGATCTTGACGCGGACGCTGTTATTGTGTTGGCTAAACTTCTGTGGGGTTTCTCCTGGTTGTTGCTTGATGCATCGCAGGTCACCCGCGGCCGGGTGCGGTCTCAGGTGCACTAGAAGTTGGCGATGAACCGCTCGTGCATATCGCCCCAGGTGGAGATCGACCCCGTGGGCAAGTTTAGGAGTCACGAGCGCGCGCCATCATTGACGGCTATGGGGAACCAGTTCGCCATGATCTTCTCGTTGCCGCCGGACGCTTCGATGCTTAGATCGTAGAGCTGCGGGAACTCCGTAGGGTCGGGGGTGCCGTCGTAGCACGGAGGCAAGTCAGGCTTGAACTTCCCAGGCCAGTGGACATTCCGCAACTCAGGGGCAAGGGCCTTGCAGCTTGCTATCGACACCAGAGCTTGTCGGGGAGGTGGAACTTGGTCATGGTCCTCGCGCACCACTACGGCGGGGGGCGCGCGGTCTCGACGCGGTGGTGGAGGGAGCACTGGCGCTCCTCCGCGGGGCCGCTGAACCTCTTGACAGCTTCCTTCTTCGTGCACTGGCGCCGCGCGTGGGCGATCACGCCGCGGGGCCACGTTCCTTGGGTCTTGGATGACGCCTTGACGCGGAGGTAGCAGAGGAGCTTCATGGCCCTCGTTGTCCGCATGGGGAGGCGGATGAGGTAGCGAGAGGGACTGCACCGGAGATCCCCCAGCGGCGCTGACGAGACGACGACGTGGTCGAGCCATTCTTCGTAGAAGTCGTCGACGGGGCGGTAGCGCAGGAGCTCGCGTGCCATGAGCAATGCAGCCTGCACGTCCGTGGGTCCACGACGAGCGTGAGATGATGAGACTGCTGGGGTTAGCGACGGGGTCGCGGTGCGTCCATCTCGCCGCACGGAGGGGGTGTAGGGACGAGGCCTGCTGTTCATACCGCGCCGGGGTGGTGGCGACATTGGCAGCAGGCGATGGAGAACGGCGGGGCGGTCCGCCGACAGGAGCTGTCTGAGCGGCAAGGGCGGCAAGGGCGGCCCGCCGCTCAGCACGGGCTCTGCGAGCGTCGGCCATGGAACCGGTGGGATAGCGAAGCGGATCGACGAAAGGGAAGTTTCGGCACACCCCTACCTGGCACGCCAAATGTTTGATCTTGGGTTCCGGCAAAACCCTTGTGGTTCGAACTCTGGGGTGCGCACGAAGATCTCTCCTCCCGCCCTAGCTCGTCTACTCGCCGATCCCTAGGCTTAGCTCGTCAGATTCGAAGAACAAGGGACACAAGGTTTATACTGGCTCGGGCCACCGTTGTGGTGTAATACCCTAATACAGTGTGGTGTGGTGGATTGCCTTATAGGCCGAGGAAGAACTAGTACATGGGGTGAACAGCCTCCTGAGGAGAGGTTTTCTTGTGCTCGAGTGAGCTTGTGGGTGTGTGGCCTTCTATCTGATCAACTCAAGACGAGATGATCCTTCTATCTGAACAACTCAAGATGAGATGAATGGTGGTGGCTGGTCCTATTGATAGTGGCCCGGGTCCTCTTCCCAAATATTGAGCAGGAAGGGATCCCACAATGGCCAAATTTGAAGGGGGACAGCTAGTACAAGCTATCCTGACAAAAGGTGGTCTTCGCCTGCCAAAGGGTCTGCTGGCGACGCCGCCGTGGGCTCCGCGATGACCTCCGCTCTACCGTCCTGCTGGTCTTGGTCTCGTTGCACCGATATGGAAACCTTTAACTGACACCTTGTGACTCCTCCCCTGCACCTGGTCCTTTAGCACCAAAGAGGAAACTCGCACTTTGCTCCCGCTGGCGCCCGCCTGGCCTTGGTCGTCACTGCTCACATCATGAGGACCTCGTGAGGTACCCCTTGCCTTGATATCTCCGATCCTCTGGAGCCATCCTAGTGAGGCCACCCCAAGGGAAGTCTTGCGTCGTCCACCTCGCGAGGCTCAGCCCCTCGCGAGGGTCTTGAGTGGTTGTTGAAGAGGTTGGGCCGTACCAGGCTGCCTGATGAGCCACGCCCTGGGCCGGAGACAGGCAAGTCTGGGTACCACCGTTCCCTGAACACCTACAGGTTCATTGAACATTCCTCTTCCTATATTATCATATCATTTCATTCGTTATTTTTGAAATCCTACCGGTGAGTCATTCAAGGTTTTCCCAAGTTGCGCTATATCTCTTTTTAATCATTTTTTCAAGACGAATAAGTAGTATGCCAAATCCAATGATTCTCACCAATTTAAATTGGTAAAGGATACGTGTAACATAATTCTTATTCTTGTTTCATCCAAGTGGTTAATCCCTTCCTTCGGAGTTTGTTCAGGAGGAATAAATTGTTGGTTTCAAGTTGTTTGTCTTGTCTCCCGGTGTTCTAAGCTCTCTCAATTTTCTCATCGGGAAGATCCATCTAAAGCATTACAAGGCTTCAATCTTATTATTTTCATCCTCCACTTCTCATCCTTTTGTTACTTGAGTTCTTCATGGTGGTTCATCATGATTTAATTCATCCTCGAAGTCTTCATCAAGCTTCTTATTGGAGGAGCTCAAGTATTCTTCTCTTGCACTTCAAAGTGCAAATATTTGCTCCCTTATCTTTTGAGGTGGTGTTATGTCAGTCTTGATAATTTCCTTCATGTTTCATGATTCACAAGTTATCAAGAATGAGATATTTAAACCCGTCAATCTCTTCATTGGAGTTTTCTTGGTATACATTTCACCTAAAGCGTTTCATTGGGGATGTGCTATTGTGGTGCTTATCAATGATCCAAGTCATCTCTGCATCAATTTGGTGGAAGAAGTTTTTCATCTCTTCGCTCATCTCAAATCAATCATTTTGTAGTGGCAGAATTTCACCTCAATCTTGAGATGTTTTCCATAAGGCCACAACAAGCTTATTCTTTTCGTTGTTGATTTTCCATCAACCCCATTCAATCCATCTTTGTAAGGATTCTTCAAAATTCATTTGTGCAAGAAGTTGTCATTTTTTTCTCTGTTCTTTTCTTTCCAACAATCTTGCATCAATTCTTCCATTCCGGAGGCATTGTGATATTGCTCTCTTTGTTCCGTCATCTCGTTTTTTCAAGATCATGTTATTTTCCTTTCTAGTCCATTTAACAAGAGTATTGTGTTCTCCATTCAAGTTCTCTCATCTTATCAAGTTTTGCCTCCCTTTTCGACCAGAATGTTGTCTGAAATCCTTCTTACCCCTTGTGCCATTCTTTTAATAGTTTTGGAGGCAGCGTGTTGTTGATTTCATCAAGTATCATCCCATCTTCTCAAGTTCATGTTCATTCCTTCCATTTTCAGTTGGAGTGCTGTCTGAATTCTTTCATTCTTATTCCTTCTCTATCTTGTTTTAATCGAAGTGGTTTCAAAGTCTATTGTAACTTGGCCTCTTGGTTCTTGTCGTGTTACTTGTTCCTCTTGCCTAACGGAGTGTTTCAATTTTTTTCATCTCCGTCATGTCATTCTTCAATTTTTCAACCTCTCAAGGTTTCATGGTTCCACTCGTTTGTCGAATAAGAAACTTTGTTTTACCTCTTTCTTTTCCTCTTCTATCCGGTGCCTTCCCCAGGATCTCCGGTCAAGATCCTCTGTTTGTGAGGGAGAGTTGTGACGCCCCAAGACCGACGCTCCAGAAGACATCCAGCTATACCGAATTTCGCCGTGTGACTTATTCGTCTGTTGCATTCTTCATAGCATCTTTTGCGTTGCATCATGTCATCATGGCATTAATTTTGCAACCCAACAAAAACTCACATAAATAAATTGCATAGATCTTTTAATCTATTTAAATCGAGGGATATTCAGAATGGTGATTCCTCTTTGTAACATATACAAAGTCTCCCAATATTATTAAGGAGATATAATTTAACATTCCATTCTTTGGAATTAACCATAACACACTTACATTTTAATTTCATGCCTTCCCTATCTCAATCCCTGGCCTCCAAGTTTGCCAATAATTCTTTATCTCTTTTATCGAGGCTCCATCGAAATTCTCAACATTTTTGGGCACTTCAAAATCCTACTCCTTGTTCAAACCATTTGATTGAAACTCAAATGAATTTCAATTCAATTCTTGCAATCATGCCCACTCCATTTTTCTGGGTTCATAGACATTTTGTGAGTTAGGGAAAATAATCCGCGTGCCCAACTTCTTTCTCTAACCTTTCCATCTTCATTCTCTTTCTTTGTGTTTTTTCTATACTAAATGAGAGAAGGAAGGAGGCCTTCATTTGATGCTGCACTAGGCCTCCCCGCGGCCTAGCAGCCAGCCCAGCCCAGCTAGCCACTTGGGCCATCCCCGCAGCCAGCCCGCACCTCCTCACCTAACCCTAGCCCGCACCCCTAGCCCTGACCCCCCTCTCTCCCGATCGATCTCTCCCTCGCAGCCACTCCAGCCAGACCCCCAGCTATCCCTTGATCCCCGTCCTCCCGCCGCCCCTTACCCCGCATTGCGGCGGCCGTTGAGTCTTCCCGCTAGATGCCCACGTCGGCGACCTCCTCGTCGCCTCCGCGCAACCTCCTCGTTGCCCGTGTCCGTCCTCTGCCACTTGCGCCTCGCCATCGCCATTGACGCCCTTGCCAGCCGGAGGCCTGCGTCGCTCCACTCAACCCGTCCTCGAGCTCGCCAGAGCTCCTTGCGCCCCCTCGACCAAACCTCACCGGCCACCACCACCATCTCCAGCCACCTCCGCACGTGAGCGCCCGTCCCCAAACCGCTATGACCTCTGCTCGTGAACTCCACTGCCGCCCTGCTATGTTCCTCATCGGAGACCGCCAGATCCGGCCTCGCTGGGTCGGATCCTCTCGTCCCTGCGCACCACCTCCTTGGCTCGTCCCTGAGGCACGGGGTCCATCCAGGGCATCGCCACCTTGCAACTAGCAGCTCGAGCTACCTACACGCACCTCCATTGCCCCCCAGAGGCAGGGCCTTTGCAAGTCCCTCGATGCTCCCTTCAGTTCATCAAGACAGGCAAGTTTGATGCCCATGACCTATCAAGTTCCTCTTCGAACGTGTATGACTACGTGGATTCACAAGTACCCTTCTGATACGTCAAGACCGTTTCGGGATTCTCCAAGTACCTCTATGTCGGAGACCTTGGATCCGTCAAGTTCTACTACCATCGACATGTACGACTACCGATGGTCCTCCAAATTCGACTACGTTGGCCATGTACAACTATCGTCGCTGTGGCTTCGACAAGACCAAGTGTACAACTACCGTCTACCCCGAAGACCATGGATCCATCAAGTTCCTCTCTGATGTGTACGACTACCGTCGCTAATACCACGTGTTTCACTACCGTCGTCGTGTACCACTACTTCGACTACCATCGACCCTCAAAGACCCCGTGAACGACTACTTCCCACGATGCCCCGTGAACGACTACTTCCACTACCGTCGCGAGAACAACTACTTCCACTACAAACTCGAACCTCTTCCAAAATGCATGCTTCAAAGGTATACCCGCCGGAACGATAACCGTGGACGAATGCATGTGTGTTGTATGAGATGCCCGTGTTTGCACCATATGCGATTGTCAATGTCATTGCCCTTCTTTTGACATGCCACCGACATGTGGGACACCTTGTTATCGGGATCACCCCACCATCTTGCATGACACGCTCAAACCAACAATTTCTTTTGCACCGATATCTCGACGAGTTGTCGGATCATCGGAATGTTGCCGTGGCACCATTTCCATTGTCGTTGCCATGGCACCCCTTTCATTCTGCCATGGTGACCAAATGCTCCTTATCATGTTCATGTGAACTTTCAACGAAAATTGCATAAAACTTGAATATGTCATCCGCATCATGATAAAAACATTTAAAATGTTTAAAATTATTCTTTGCATTAGAATTTGCAAAATGACATGTGATTTTTTTATGGAATTGTTGTTTGTTATTTCCAGCCTCATTTAAAATGCCTAAAAGTGTGGTTTACTCATGCTTCACCTCTTGCCATGTTAACCAACATTTAAACTTGTTGTGCACATAAACAAGATTAATCTAAATAATCGAATGTGGTGTTTCATCAATATGGGAATCATTGCATATTGAGCTCCACTTAACTTGTAGTATTGTTTGTGCACTTTGCCATGCCATGAATCATTAAACCGGACATGCATCATACTTGATTGTGCATCAAGCCTTGGTTATGATATGTGTGTTTACCATGTTGTTTTCTTCTTTCCGGTTTGCTTCTCTCGTTAGCTTCGGTTTCGTTTCGGATTTCTGAGAATTTGTTCAACTACGTCTGTTTGTCTTCTTCATGGACTCATTCTTCTTCCTTGCGGGATTCCAGGCAAGATGGCCGTTCCTTGATATCAGCTCTATCTTTGCTTTGCTAGTTGTCTCGCTCTATCGCTATGTCGTGCTACCTATCTATTTGATTGTGAGCCTCCTACATTGCCATGAAACCTCTAACCACCTTCCTAGCAAACCGTTGATTGGCTAAGATACGCTTTTGCTCGGCCCTCTTATAGCCTTGATAGTTGTAGGTGAAGTTGAAGATTGCTCCATGTCGGAACATGGATATTCTGGAATATCAAAATATCTTTTACTTAATTAATGCACCTATATATTTGGCATTGGGTGGAAGGATTGGCCTTTTTCTTGGTGTTTTGTTCCACTCATGCTACCTTAAGATCCGATAAACCGGTGTTATGTTCCTTGATTTTGCGTTCCTAACACGGTTGGTGTTTATGGCCCCCCCCCTTGATAGTTCGCTTTGAATAAAACTCCTCCAGCAAGGCCCAACTTTGGTTTTACCATTTGCCTAATAACTAAAACTTGCATAGGGAGTAATTAAACCGAGGATTCTTAATCAACAACCCGGGCCAGTGCTCCTCATGAGTGTTGGTCCAAACAAGAGCACTTTGCGGGGCCGCCCCTTGGTAACTTGGGGTATTTTGGCTCCCGTACGCGTCGTTCATCCGATCGTGGCCCGAGACGAGATACGCGCGGCTCCTATCGGGGTGTCGGCACGTCGGGAGGTCTTGCTGGACTTGTTTTACCATTGTCGTAATATCTTGTGCACCGAGAATCTGAGTCTGATCGGGTTGTCCCCAAGATGGAGGTTTTACCTTTGCTGATATTGAGAGCTTGTGATGGGCTAAGTTGGGACACCCCTTCCCGGTTATGGTCTTTCAAAAGCCATGCCCATGGTTATGTGGCGGCTTGGAGTTTGTTAATATCCGATTGTAGATAACTTGACACAAAACTCAAATAAAACACACAACTTGTGTCCGTAGCCGTGATGATCTCTTTTCGAGGGAGTTCGGGAACAGAACACGACTGGGTTATGAATGACTCGTAAGTAGACATGATCACTTAGTGGTCATAACTAGTTTATGATCATTGGTGTAGCTTCTCATCTCGCTCTGAAAGTTTGTAAGCTAGCCACCTCATATACACTTAGCGCTTGCTGCAACCCCACTTGATACCTTATCACCACCTAAAAGCTTTGGTAGTTTTGATACCCGGGAACTAGATTGCAGAGTCCTCGTGATTCATGGTTTACTACACAAACACGTGCAGGTACAACTGAGTTTGATGTAGGAGAGGAGCAAGACCTCCAATGGAAGTAAGACGAAGAGCGCGGGCGTGTGTATGTAACATACCCCGATGATCAATAGTGGTTCCTACTAGGGCCGATCGGGCATAGCATGGGTGGTTATCTTTTCATTTGGTTCCATCCGTAGCCGGATTTTGTGTGTACTCTGAATATTGTATGGATAATTTGATCATTGTGTGACGTGGCGATTGTAAGCCAACTATTTACTTCCTTGTTCATTTACATGGGAATGTGTGAAGATGACCCTTCTTGCATTCATAGTCGCCGTGTGCACTTGGTCACCACCATGATACTTCTAAGTCGTGCCTCGACACGTAGGAGATATAGTCGCATCTTGGGCGTTACACGCTCGCCGTGTGCACTTGGTCACCACCATGATACTTCTCTCTCATTGTTAATTGGTCGAGCTCCCTTGTGATGTGTTCAGTTGCACCAGAATCTACATACCAATTAGTATCAATACCATTAGAGTTTGTGCTGATGGCGTTTTCCCCTTTTTCTTCGTGATTGTCCTCATCGCATTAATGCCAGCATGCCCTAGCATCGTCAGCATGGTGCTTGTAGCAGATCTGACATTCTGGAAAGTCACGGTCATGTTGCTGATGTTGCTCTCGTGGGTGTGAGCCCTGGTGGTAGTCGTCGTCGCCCCCGCCACCACGGGCTTCAGAAGAGGACGTGCGATCCCCACACCCATGCCCTCTGGTGCCCCGACGACGAGGTCCCTTGCCCCGAGTCTAGTCGCGCCCTCGGAAAGGATTGAGAAGTGGGGCTAAAGGGTGGGGGGGGGGGGTTTAGTTTCTTCAAGTTAAGGTTGAGTTTAGCACAATTTAAAGCACACACATTACATTTCAAGCAAGCATGACGAGAGTATATGCAGCGGAAAGGTAAAGCATGCTATTTGCAATAATGTAAAGAGATGGGATTGGAGTGTGCAAACGGAAAGGACACACAGAGTCTTTGGCGTGGTTCCGATAGGTGGTGCTATTGTACATCCACGTTGATGGAGACTTCAACCCACGATGGGTAACTACTGTGCGAGTCCACGGAGGGCTCCACCCACGAAGGGTCCACGATGAAGCGACCTTGTCTATCCCACTATGGCCATCACCCACGAAGGACTTGCCTCACTCGGGTAGATCTTCCCGAAGTAGACGATCTCCTTGCCCTTACAAACTTCTTGGTTCAACTCCACATCACGACGGAGGCTCCCAAGTGACACCTGACCGATCTAGGAGACACCACTCTCCAAAAGATAATATACGGTGTGTTGATGATGAGCTTCTTGCTCTTGTGCTTCAAATGATAGTCTCTACAACACTTAACTCTTTCTCACTGATATGGATATGGTGGAAGAAGAATTGGAGTGGAAAGCAACTTGGGGAAGGCTAGAAATCAAGGTTCAAATGGTAGGAATGGAATCTCTTGATCTCAACACATGAGTTGGTGGTTCTCTCTCAAATTTTGAATGGTGGAAGTGTATGCACGTTCTGATGGCTCTCTCACAAATGTCAAAGGTGGTGGAGGGGTACATATAGCCTCCACACAAAATCCAACCGTTACACACATTTGACCAATCTCGATGAGACCAAATAGTTAAACTCGATGGCACCTATATGTTCAAATATATGAACGTTAGGAATCTCAATGGGAGCGACTGGAACAACTCGGTGGGACTGATGTGCTAGGGCTTGTAGCAAACATCATCTTGGTGGCGCCGATTGCATCAAGTCGGTGGGATCGAAGTGAAGCAATAAGCAACAGAGAATTTGTCAAGCCAACTCGGTGGGACCGATTGCATAAACTCGGTGGGACCGAAGTGGATGCAACATATCATAGAGAATTGGCAAGACCATCTTGATGAGAACGAGACCCGTGTCGGTCAGACCGATTGGTTAGGGTTTAGGTAGTGGCTATGTCAAATGAACTTGGTGGCGACAAGTAGGAAATATCAGTGGGGCCGAGTTTGGAAATTAGGGTTTGGACATATTTTGGATGGAGAAAGTGGTTGAGAGTTTTGGAGAAATATCACTAAGCACTTGAGCAACCGGATCATTAAGCAACACCTTATCCCCTTTTAATAGTATTGGCTTTCCTATGGACTAAAAGTGATCTTGGATCACTAAATTCGAAATGAAAAGTCTTGAACTTTTGCCAATCTTCTTTCCTTAGCATTAAGAAGGGGTTCTACAGCCTCTTCTCCTTGCCATGCGACAGTTGAATTTTCCTAAAATATACTAGATAAGACTATTAGCCCAACAAGAGATATGTTGACATTAATTACCAAAATCACCCAGGGAGCACTTTTGCTTTCAGCCCCCCTTTTTGGCAATTGATGACAATTTACATGAAAGCTTCCGGTAAATAAATGAAAGAGTAGTAACTAAAGCTTTGGAAGAACATATAACTTGCTGAGCTCCCCCGACATGTGTGCAATCATATACTGATAGAATTTGAACAACATGTGAATGCAAAACATGACAGAGTAAGTAATGAGTTACATGTATCTTGGCCATATGCATCAAAGCAAAAATTAATGTGACATGTATTTTCATATACATGGTTCTCTCTTGCAAACAATATGTGCAAAACCAAGAGATCATCATGAACATGAATGTGATGCATATACTTACCTTATTGTCCTTGAACTTATTCTTGAAGAAGCAAACTTGAGAAAACAAGGTTAAATAACACAACAAAACTTCAAACACAAAGGATTTCAAGATCCACACGATTACCTAGATTGGGATGACATGTAATAGGTAAGTATCACTGAGTGAGTACTTCATTTAGATATAGACATGTCCCCAAAGAATTAAAGATTTCTCCCCTAAGCTTGAACTTCCTCTCTCCCTGAATCTAGCATTGGATGATGGGAGTAGGTAGGGTGAGAAACAAGCAGATCAAGCTTAAACTAGTAGCAAATAACTAAATGAAAGCTGGCATGTCTTTCCCCTCTAAAATACATGCACATCCTCTCCTCTTATAAAATATGCATCTATAGTAACTTTGTAAGAATTAGCTTTGATGTGCTCTCTCTCTTTCAGAGATTTCTCCCCGCTTTGACATCAATTTCCAAGAGGGTCCTTCATGGATATGAGCCAAGTGAGTATGGTCCTGGAGATACACATTCAAGGCAGAGTGCAGCTTAGGATGCAGGCAGAGGAAAAGAATCATTGAGTGGAGCTAAAAGAAATATGCAATGCAAGATGACAAAAAGGTTTTCTCAGCAGTAAAATTGGTGGAGCCGATCCATTTCAATCGGTGACTCCGAGATGATAGAGCTACTGAAGGTGCTCATCGGTGAGACCGAGTGAGTCCGTTTCAGTACAACCGATGAACTACATACATGTAGAACTTGTATTTCGATCGGCCTGATAGGCTTAAATCGGTGGAACTGAGTCCAATGTAGAGGGAAATATTTTTTAACTCAACTCACTAGCAAATGTAATTTCACATGTATTTTCAAGGAATTCACATAAGGATTTGCTATGAATTTCACAGAAATGAAATGATAATAGAAAAGGTGGAAAGAATCTAGATGAAGCCTCTTTTTTTATAAAAAGAAAAATATTCTAATAAAAGTAGAAATACAAAATAGATGCAACCAAGAAATAAATCACTAGAGAACTTCATCTAGAGGAGGGGTTGGCCACAAGGTCACCTGTGTTAGAGTATATTGACTTAGGAGTCAAGCGAGATCACTTGATCATAGGTCATACTCATCGTTAAGCTCAAAATGGGGTTACCATTTTTCATTTAAACGTCTTGATGTATTCACATCTTGTTGAGTTGCTTTAACTCATGACTTGGAGTAAAGCTTCTCTAATATGGAAAATACGTATCTTGGGTTTGTTGTTGAACTTGATCATGCAGTTGAACTTGTTGTGTATGCTCAATGTTGATGTAGTTAATAAAAAATGGTAGCATCCTTATGAATGTGAAGTTCCATTGGGGAACGTTGCATGAAAAAAAACCTACGCACACACAAGATCAATCCAAGGAGATGCATAGCTAGAAGAGGTGGAGAGCATCTTCATACCCTTGAAGACCGCTAAGCGGAAGTGTTTATCAACACGGTTGATGTAGTTGTACACCTTCACGATCCGTCCCGATCAAGTACCGTACGTACGTCACCTCCGCGTTCAACACACGTTCAGCTCGATTACGTCCTCGCCTTCTCGATCCAGCAAGAGAGGCGAAGTAGTAGATGAGTTCCGGAAGCACAACGACATGGTGACGGTGGTGGTTATTCTATCCGCAGGGTTTCGGCAAGCACAACAGACGTGGACAGAGGAGGAACTATAACTAGAGGGAGACGGAGGACCATAGATGGCTTGGGGTTCATGGGTGTCTTGGCCCACTCCCTCCTCTCATATATATAGGTGCAGGAGAGGAGGGGAGGCAACCTAGGGCGCCTCAAAGTGGGCTGGCGGCCAGCCCTAGCCGCGCTCCCTTACCATATTTGCCCGAGGGGGAAAGGAAAGGGGAGGAGAGGAAGGCAGGGGGAGGCCGACTCCCCTCCTTACTGTTCTTCCCAAGGCCGGCGGCCATAGGAGGGGCACGCCAGCCTCTTGTGGGCTGGTGTGCTCCCCTCACTTGGCCCGTATGGCCCAATAACCTCCCGGGGCTTCCCGAAACTCTTTCCGTTGATCCAATAAATACCCGATGCATTCCAAAACCTTTCCGGAGACTAAATAATATCATCCTATATATAAATCTTTACCTCCGGACCATTCCGAAGCTCCTCATCATGTCCATGATATCATCTGGGACTCTGAACAATATTCGGTCACCAACTCCCATAACTCATATAATACTATATCATCAACGAACGTTAAGCATGCAGACCCTACGGGTTTGAGAATGATGTAGACATGGCTGAGATGACTCTCCAGTCAATAACAATAGCGGACCTGGATGCCCATATTGGTTCATACATATTATATGAAGATCTTTATTGTTTGAACCTTTATGACAACATACGTAGTTCCCTTTGTCTCTTGGTATGTTACTTGCCCGAGATTCGATCGTCGGTATCTCCATACCTAGTTCAATCACATCGCCAGCAACTCTGTTTACTCGTTCCGTAATACATCATCTTGTAACTAACTCCTTATTCACTTTGCTTGCAAGCATCTTGTGATGATGTATTACTGAGAGGGCCCACAGATACCTCTCCATCACACAGAGTGACAAATCCCAATCTCTATCCATGCCAACCCAATAGACACGTTTGGAGATACCTGTAGAGCATATTTATGATCACCCAGTTACGTTGTGATGTTTGATAGCACACAAGGTATTCCTCCGGTATCCGGGAGTTGCATGATCTCATGGTCGAAGAAACATGTATTTGACATTAAGAAAGCAGTACAATAAACTGAATGATCATATACTATGCTAACGGATGGGTCTTGTCCATCACATCATTCTCCTAATGATGTGATCCCATTATCAAATGACAACTCATGGCTATGGTTAGGAAACCTTAACCATCTTTGATCAACAAGCTAGTCTAGTAGTGGCTCACCAGGGAATTTGTTTATGTATTCACACATGTATTTAAGTTTTCAGTCAATACAATTCTTGCATGAATAATAAACATTTATCATGAATAAGAAAATATAAAATAATAACAACTTTATTATTGCCTCTATGGCATATTTCCATCAGTCTCCCACTTGCGCTAGAGTCAATAATCGAGATTACATAGTAATGAATCTAACACCCATGGAGTCTTGGTGCTGATCATGTTTTGCCCGCGGAAGATGTTTAGTCAACTGGTCTACCACAATTAGATATGTACTTTGCAAATTTCTATGTCTCCATCCTTGACCATTTCATGAATGGAGTTGACGTGTTTCTTGATGTTTTTTGTTCTCTTGTGAAACGTGGATTCCTTCGCTAAGGCAATTGCTCTAGTGTTGTCACAAAAGATTGACATTGGACCCGATGCACTAGGTATTACACCCAGATCGGATATGAACTCCTTCATCTAGACTCCTTCATGCGCTGCTTCTGAAGTAGCTATGTACACCTCTTCACACGTAGATCCCGCCATGACACTCTACTGGGAACTGCACCAACTGCCAGCTCCACCATTCAATATAAATATGTATCGGGTTTGAGACTTAGAGTCATCTATATCTGTGTCGAAGCTAGAATCGGCGTAACCCTTTACAACGAGCTCTTCGTCACCTCCATAGACGAAAAACATAGCCTTGGTCCTTTTCAGGTACTTTAAGATATTCTTGACCGCTGTCCAGTGATCCAATCCTAGATTACTTTGGTACCTCCCTGCCAAACTTATGGCAAGGCACACATCATGTTTGGTACACAACATGGCATACATAATAGAATCTATGGCTGAGGTATAAGGAATGACTTTCATTCTCTCTCTATCTTCTGCCATTGTCGGACTTTGAGTCTGACTCAATTTCACACCTTGTAACACATGCAATAACCCTTTCTTTGACTGATCCATTTTGCACTTCATCAAAATGTTATGAAGGTATGTTCTTTGTGAAATTCCTATTAAGCGTCTCGATCTATCCCGATAGACCTTGATGCCCAATATATAAACAGCTTCACCGAGGTCTTTCATTGAAAAGTTCTTATTCAAGTATCCTTTTATGCTATCCAGAAATTCTATATCATTTCCAATCAATAATATGTCATTCACATATAATATTAGAAATGGTACAGAGCTCCCACTCACTTTCTTCTAAATACATGCTTCACCATAATTCTGTATAAAACCATATGACTTGATCACCTCATCAAAGCGTATATTCCGACTCCGAGATTCTTGCACCAGTCCATAGATGGATTGCTAGAGTTTGCACACTTTGCTAGAACCTTTAGGATCGTCAAAACCTTCTGGTTGCATCCTATACAACTCTTCTTTAAGAAACCCGTTAAGGAATGCAGTTTTGACATCCATTTGCCAAAGTTCATAATCATAAAATGCGGCAATTGCTAACACGATTCAGACAGACTTAAGCAACGCTACGGGTCATAAAGTCTCATCGTAGTCAACTCCTTGAACATGGCAAAAACCTTTCGCAACAAGTCGAGCTTTGTAGACAGTGATATTACCATCAACGTCTGTCTTCCTCTTGAAGATCCATTTATTTTCAATGGCTTGCCGATCATCAGGCAAGTCCACCAAAGTCCACACTTTGATTTCATACATGGATTCTATCTCAAATTTCATGGCCTCAAGCCATTTGTCGGAATCTGGGCTCATCATAGCTTCTTCATAGTTCGAAGGTGCGCCGTTGTCTAACAACATGACTTCCAGGATAATATTACCATACCACTCTGGTGCGGGACGTGTTATTCAAGGTTAAGTAGTAAGTTGATCCGAAGTTTCATGATCATCATCATTAGCTTCTTCTCTAGTTGGCGTAGGCATCACATGAACGGTTGATGACCCACAAGTACAGGGGATCAATAGTAGTCCTTTTGATAAGTAAAAGTGCCAAACCCAACGAGGAGCAGAAGGAAACGACAAGTGGTTTTCAGCAAGGTAATGTCTGCAAGCACTGAAATTGTCGGTAACAGATGTTTGATAGCAGGATAATTTGTAACAAGCAAGTAACAGTAAATAGTATGCAGCAACTTAGCCCAATCCTTTTGTGGCAAAGGACATGCCAAGATGGTTCTTATAATAAGCAAAGCGTTCTTGAGGAGACACGGGAATTTCATCCAGTCACTTTCACCATGTTGGTTCGATTTGTGTTCGCTACTTTGATAATTTGATATGTGGGTGGATCGGTGCTTAGGTGTTGTTCTTACTCGAACAAACTCGTACTTATGATTAACCCCCTCGCAAGCATACACAACTACGAGTAAAGTATTAAGATAAAATATAATCATAGCATTAACCATTTGGATCCAAATCGGTCCCTTACGTAGTAGGGCGTAAACTAGGGTTTATGCTTCTGTCACTCTAGCAAACCATCATCTAATAACTACTCGACAATGCATTCTCTTAGGCCCAAATATTGTTAAGTGTCATGTAGTCGACGTTCACATGATAGCACTAAGGGAATCACAACATACATATCATCAAAATATCGAATACATATCAAGTTCACATGATTATTTGCAACAAGATTTCTCACGTGACCTCAAGAGCAAAAGTAACTACTCACAAATGATAAACGTGTTCAATATCAGAGGGGTATTAAATAGCATAATGGATCTGAACATATAATCTTCCACTAAATATACCATATAGTAATCAACTACAAGATGTAATCAACACTACTAGTCACCCACATGTAACAACCTAAGGTTCTGGTATACATATTGAACACAAGAGATGAACTAGGGTTTGAGAGGAGATGGTGCTCTTGAAGTTGTTGATGAAGATTGGCCTGCCAAAGATGAGAGGGTCGTTGGTGATGACGATGACGATGATTTCCCCCTCCAGGAGGGATGTTCCCCCGGGGGAATCGCTCTGCTGGAGGGTAAAGTGCTCCTGCCCAAGTTCTGCCTCGAGACGGCGGTGTTCCATCCTGAAAGTCCTCTCCTCATTTTTTCTAGGTAAAAATGACTTATATACCAGAAGAGGGGCACCGGAGGTGGGCCGAGGAGGGCACAACCCGCCAGGGTGCGCCTGGGGGCCCTGGCGCGCCCAGGTGGGTTGTGCCCACCTGGTGGGCCCCCTTTGGTACTTGTTTGCTCAATTATTCATCATATATTCCAAAATAATTCTTCGTAAAATTTCAGCTCATTTGGAGTTGTGCAGAATAGGTGGCCTGACGTAGCTTGTTCAGGTCCAGAATTCCAGCTGCCGGTATTCTCCCTCTTTGTGTAAACCTTGCATTTTATGAGATAACAGGATTAGAATTAATCCATCAAGAATTATTATGCAGAAAAACATTATAAATAAAAACAAGTAAACATGATGCAAAATGGACGTATCAACTACCCCAAGCTTAGACCTCGCTAGTCCTCAAGCGAAAAACCGAAATTGAAAAACATGTCCACATGCTTAGAGAGAGAAGTATCGATAAAAACAAAATACATACATAGAAGCATCACACATATTATTGTAACAACAACAAACTTTATTATAACACATTACCACATAGTTTTATCATATAACTTGTTATTGCTACCTCTCGAGCTTGCGTTGTATTCCCTCGAAGAGGAAAGGGTGATGCTGCACAGTAGCGTAAATATTTCGCTCAGTTTTTGAGAACCAAGGTATCAATCCAGTAGGAGACCACGCGCGAGTCCCTCGCACCTGCACAAACAAATAAGAACTTCGCAGCCAACGCGATAAGGGGTTGTCAATCCCTTTACGGTTACTTACGAAAGTGAGATCTGATAGATAGGATAGTTTGACATTTTTGGTATTTTTGGATATAAGAACAGAAAGTAAAAGCGGAAAAGTAAAGTAGATTGTAGAATGATATGTTGAGAATAGACCCGGGGGCCATAATTTTCTCTAGTGGCTTCTCTCATGATAGCGGTATTCTACGGCGGGTAAACAAATTACCGTCGAGCAATTGATAGAAAAGCGAATACTTATGAGACTATCTAGGGCATGATCATTATATATATGCATCACGTCCGAGACAAGTAGACCGAAACGATTCTGCATCTACTACTATTACTCCACACATCGACCGCTATACAACATGCATCTAGAGTATTAAGTTCATAAGAACAAAGTAACGCCTTAAGCAAGATGACATGATCAAATAACATGATATAAACCCCATCTTTTTATCCTCGATGGCAACAATACAATACATGCCTTGCTGCCCCTACTGTCACTGGGAAAGGACACCGCAAGATTGAACCCAAAGTCAAGCACTTCTCCCTGATGCAGGGTGGAACACTACATGGCCGATCTTTCACGAAAAGGAGGGGCCCTAGGAAGAACATGAGGGGCACAAGGAAAAACACAAGAGAGACAAGGAGAAAACACTCAAATCAACCAACTTAGGTCACACAAATGCTATATCCGGGTACACAAGGTGCGATACACGATACATGATCAACTAAGGACGACAGAAGTAGCGGTAGTCATCTCCGTGAGGAGGTCTTGATGTTCTTCTCCGTATAGGAGGTCTTGAATCCGGTGGATCTTTTCCGAAGAGGCCGCGGTCTTGTAGGAGAGGAACCACTAAGGTTTTTGGATGAGCTAACACAAAGCTGACCCGAGATAGTTTAGGTAGAGTGGTATATATAGGCTAGAAGGGGCAAAGGGGTACATGGGCCTTGGCCCAACATCATGCACGTAGGCATTGTCCGGATGATCTGGACGTTGGTCCGGATGATCCGGGCTTCGGGGGTCCGGATGATCCGGGGCGGCGTCCAGATGATCTGAACAAGCTTGATCTGCTGCAGGTGGCCCGGATGTCCGGGTCTTCGTCCGGATGTCCGGGTGCGTGCAGATGATCCGGGCCGGGGTCCGGATGATCCGGCTTCGGCGTGGAGCTTCGGGTCTCTTCGGGCACATTTGCCGGATCATCCGTACGTTTGTCCGGATCATCCGGGCTTCGGCCGGATTGTCCGAGAAATCGTCCGGATCGTCCGGGCTAGCTGAATCTTGGCTGTTTCTCTCCTCCTTCTTCCTCCTTCGATCCTTCTTGTTTCGTGGCTTCTCCATGGTTTCTCTCGAGGTGCCTGCGTATGCAAAGCATCTCTGATGAGGGTAGCAGCCATGTCTCATGTGAATCAAAGTGACATAGAGAGAGGAGTGAAGTCACCTCGGCCTCGAGACCTCGTGCTCGAGCACGTGTCATGGGTCCACTTGGCACTTTGTGAGATGAAGGTAGGTCCATGGGGATGACCTTGGGATGCTCCACATCATCTCCCCTCCGTTGGGAAAGATCCGACCTCGGATTGAAATCTTCATTACCATGGAAAGTGGAGAGATCCTTGACGTTGAATACATCGCTCACGTTGTACTTGTCGCGTGCAAGGTTGAGCTTGTATGCATTGTTGTTGTAGCATGCTAGCACCTTGAATGGTCCGTCGACCTGAGGTAGTAGTTTGGACTTGCGCTCGTGGGGGAAACGGTCCTTGCGAAGATGTAGCCATACGAGATCTCCCGGTTGGAACACCATAGACTTCTTGTTGGCGTTGAGCTTGGACGCTAGTCGATGTACTTGCCTCTCGATTGTTGCCCTTGTATCTTCATGCACCTTCTTGAGGTATTGTGGGGACCCCGACTTGGAAGTCGAGATCACCGAATGCATGTGTAAAGTGATCCCAGAGATCAATGCTCACTGAACACACAGAAGCTGAAATAACAAGAGTCTTACATCCATACAAAGAGTCTTACACGAATTAAGGCCATTATGGCCAAGTCTTACATAGATAGAGCCTCACGGGCTGAATAGCAAATAACTCAAGTAGCGGAAGTCTTCGATAAACGGGTAGAACCCATGCCATCTGCCTTAACCCTACAGGCATTCTGACTGGGATAGCGTCCTAGTTCGCATGGTCGTCTCCAAAGAACTCTTCCTCATAATCCTGCTCTTCCATGCCTGGTCAATTAAATAACCAGTGGCAAGCCAACGAGTACTTTGAATGTACTCGCAAGCAACCCATGATGTGGTTCAAGTAACAATGCAATTGAATAATAATGAACAATCTAGCAGGAGGCTAGAACAATATTCTACCATCAAGTTATGCATCAATAACCTCGCGTAACCTCGAAAACAGGTTACCGACATCAACATGAATATGATTCATCTCATCGACTTGTCACACACATACCAACACTGATGAAGTAAAATTCTGGACATAGTTTAAGTAGCACCACCCAACTGTCCATGACCGTGGACACGGCTATTCGAATAGTTTTACACTCTGCAGAGGTTGCGCACTTTACCCACAAGATCCGGGGAACTTCCGTGTCATCCACGACCCGCGGTACCTCAAGTACCCGGGGTAAGCACCCGGTCATTACCTTTCCTTAGACGACACTAACATAGAGTCCACTCGTTGGCACACGGCCCTCGGGTACAAACAATAGATCACGGGACTTGCCCTAATTTCAATGTTCACGCGTACCCGAAGGGACCAACGGTGTGTCCGGTGCCCTGTGAAAACAGTCATGGCCGCCTATCCAAGCACGACCCCGTCCCGGGAAAGACCTCAAGTCTTCCCGTCACTAGTAATGCGGGCACCATGCTAGTATCGACCTAAGTAATCAATAAAGCCCCGTCCCATAAGGGGTAGTGTGGTTGCACATGTTTGGTTGGGACGGTAGTCACACATAAATCTAATCCATCATTCCACCATGCTCATGATATTACAGGCACATCACTTCTTTCTCAAGTGATGACCTAACACTTCATCACCCTCGGGCATTAGGGGCACCCGATGGGTTCATGCAAAGTTTTCAACTACGGGGTTCATATCACACATGCATCATCAAGACCAACTATTTGCATGACATCTAGCACACAGCAAGATCAACAATAAGGCATGCATCATGTGGTGGTTCATCTAGGTTACCATCGTAACCCTAATCATCATGCATCGGAAACAAACGGGTTCCGAAGAACAAGTGTATCATGGTCAAAGGGCTGCTTGCCTGGATTGGCTTGGTCTTCAAAGTCTTCTAGTCCTTCTCCTTCTTCTTCCACAGCAACTTCATCAAATACGGGATCTATACGTCGCATATAACCACGGGAAAATAAGAATACAAATAAAACAGAAAAACCAAAGTGCTCAGAAAAATGTCAACTCATTTTTGTAAAATACTAGAGGGATTTCTAAGATGGGGAAAAATCTTAGTTGGAGTTTTGGAGTTACAGAATAGGATATATTGATTTTTGAACAGGAGTTATACTACTCAATTTGAATTTAAATTTGAACAGTACAGAAAAGTTTCATGGATTTGAATGAAAGTAGTACCATTAAATAGGTTGGAATATTACAAGATTTTAGGAGTTGGAAATATTTAATTTGGATCAATATTCTTTTCTGCATAAATGTTTAAAACATTAACAGAAAAGAAAAAGGAAAAAGGGTCCTGTGCACTGGGCCAGAAGAGGCCACAGTGCACGGCCCAGACGGGCTGGCCCAGCCGCACGGAGCCAGCGCGCGCGCACGTCAGGTTTTCAAACCTGACGGGCGGGGCCCGTGGGTCAGCGTCACAGAGGAGGGGGAGAGAGGTGGGGGGATGACAGGCGGGGCCCGCCTGTCATCTCTAACCCCTCGGCCACGGCGGCGGCGAGCCCACCGGCGACGATTCCGGCCACGGCAACGGCAACGGAGGCCAGGGACGGACTCAGTGGCGTGTTGCGGTTGCAGTGGTGGTAGCGCGGCACGGCGGGGAGCCCTGGTTCACCGGCGACGAGGTGCGACGGCGGAGGCTCGTCGGAGGACGGTGGTCGAGGTCGTTTCCGACTGCAAATGGAGGGGGAAAGAGAGGGGAAAGGGTCAGTGCGGTGCGGCAGTTCCAAAATGAGTGGAAGGAGAGGCAGGGGAGGCCTGTACCCCGAGATCGCCGGCGGCCCGACGCGGCGGAGCTCCGGTCGATCCCGAGCACTGGGGCTTCCTGGGGTCGAACTGAGGATGCTGGGGGTCTCAGAGGAGAGGTGTGAGGCTGTGGATGGTGCTGGAGAAGCTCGGG
>LR738710.1:295722501-295732651 GCA_902687465.1 Secale cereale | reverse complement strand
CTATTTATAGGGGCCCGACGAGGACCCGTGGTCCAGTGCGCCGGCGAGCTCACCGGTGAGGCTACAGCGCACGGGAGGCTAGGGGAATGGGTCTGGGGAGTTCCTGGACGAGCTCTATGTCCAGCTAAGGTAAGTGGAGGAGCGGGGGAGCGACAGAGAGGTGCGCGCGTGCGAGGCAGAGGAGTGGCTGCCGCGGGCGGCCAGCGCTCGTGCGACGGCGGCTACTGGAGGGCGCAGGAGGAGGGGGGACAGCGCCGGGGAGGTCGCGGACGTCGAGGGGCCTCGACTGGCGCGAGGGGGAGGCCCGAGGCTGTCGGGGAGCGGCGATTGGCCCGAGCCAGCGTGCGAGGTGCACTGTTCGCGCGCTCTGGAGCGTGCGTATGGCTGGCATCAGCATGGTCTCGCCGGCTTGGCCCGTTCCAGCGTGCCCAACAGTGTCTGGTGTGTAGAGGGAGGAGTAAAGAATTGCTCGGTGGCCTTGTATGCTCTGGGGTGCAGAGAGAGAGTGAGAGTGTTGGTAAAAAATGGTGAAAGTTGGTTGTACAGCAAGGTAAAGCTGGGGTTTCAGCTTCCAATCATGGAGCTGGGGTGCTGGGGGAGTTACTGGAGGTAGCTGGTAACTCAATGAGCCTGTGGTAAGAAGTTGAGGCTATGGAGAAAAGTGAAAGTGGTCAAGTTGGAGGTTTTAGAATTTCTGCAGAAGGTGTTTGATCTGTGTTTGATCAAGTAAATGAAGTTCACTTGACATGGCACTTGACAGGGTTAAAAGACATGAGAAAATAGGGTGCTTCACCAAATTTGGGCTCATTTGCAGAAACTAGCCAATGTAACTTTGGTGAACCCTAGAAATCAACAGAAACAGTTTCATCTTGATTGAGTCAAGCTAATCATCTCCCCTTGATGCACCACTTGGTGTAGCATCCTTATTTGGGGTATTGATCATGCTCACAAAGTTTGAGGCTCCAGATAAAAAGTTGGTAATGTAAAGTTGTTCAAATTTGCATTTGAACAGAAAGGGTTTTGAGGTGATCTGATCAAGTTGCTCTATTCCAAATCTTGTGCCATTTGGTCTAGGTGCCTTATTAGGTCATTCTAGCATGTGCACCAAGTTTGAGAGCATTTGGACAAGTTTGGCAATGTAAAGTTGCTCAAACTTCAAATATGGACAGAATGGTTATGAAGGGGTTTGAGGAGGTTTTCTTGCTTCCCAAGGCATGCGACTTGGCAAGATCATCAAATATGTCATAAATGACATGATAGAATTTCCCTGGAAGTTTTGGAGAAAGTTTCCTTTGTAAATATTTCAAAATCTTGAAATATCCAGAAAGGGTTTTAGAGGGTTTAGCCCATTATTTGAACATGACCAAGTGATGAAACTCTCATATATGGACAATATATGTCCTATGAGTCTCTCTGAATTTTGGCAAATATTTTTGAAATAGTTAAATAATTTTCCCCTATTAAAGACCATTTCTGGCCTTAAGAAAAAGCTTTTAAATAAAGTAGGAAAATAACTTTTAAAATTATACCTTTGTGGTTTCTGGGAGTCTTATATCTACTAGGTCTCAAATAAACCTTTTGAAATAATTTTTACACCCTTAATCAAGTACTTGAAGTGCAAATCTCAATTCAGGGGTTTTTGGAAAACTAAATTTATAAAATACTTTTTGGCCAAATTAATTTTGTAAGAAAATACTATACTGTTATATAACACTTGGCATGATCATTGGGCAGAAGTTTTGGGTAAGGAGATGAAATCTACAAGAGATCATAGTTGACTTTAATGAGCACATGAAAATGCAAATGAAGAAAACTCAATTCCAAATAAAAGACAAATGATGCTAAAAAATTTTGCTGGTCCAAATTTTCATGCTTCAAAGATACAAATAACATGTTACAAAATGCAGGGTGTGACAGACCTACCCCCCTTACAAGAATCTCGTCCCCGAGATTCCTAAACTAGGGCTTAAAAGAGGTCGGGAAACTCGGATCTAAGATAGTCTTCTCGTTCCCAGGTTGCTTCTGCTTCGGTGTGGTTGCTCCACTGGACCTTGAAGTACTTGATGGTACGGCTCCGCGTACGTCGTTCTGCTTCGTCTAGAATACGAATGGGCTTCTCGCGGTAGGTCAGATCAGGCTGCAGATCAATGGCTTGGTGATCCACATCCTTGTAGAGACTGGGCTTGTCTGGAACCTGGAGACATTTCCGGAGTTGTGACACATGGAACACATTGTGTACATCGGATAGCTCAGGTGGTAGTTCCAACTGGTAAGCCACTTCTCCCCGTCGTGCAGTGATCTCAAAGGGTCCAATGAACCTTGGTGCGAGCTTCCCTTTGACATGGAAACGCTTGGTTCCCTTCAGAGGAGTTACCCGCAGGTACACATGGTCCCCAACATGGAAACTCATGTCTCGGCGTCGAGTGTCAGCATAACTCTTCTGCCTTGACTTGGCTGCCTTTAATCGCTCTCTGACTAGTTGGACTTGCTCTTCTGCTGCGCGGAGAATATCCGGTCCAAAGACTAGTCCTTCTCCAGTCTCTGACCAGTTGAGGGGTGTGCGGCATCTGCGTCCGTACAACACCTCAAATGGTGCCATCTAAAGGCTTGACTGGTAACTGTTGTTATAGGAGAACTCGGCAAAAGGGAGACAGTCTTCCCACTTGGCTCCATATGCCAGGACACAGGCTCGGAGCATGTCTTCGAGAATCTAATTGACTCGCTCAGTTTGTCCTCCGGTCTGTGGGTGGAAAGCTGTGCTGAAAGACAACTTGGTTCCCAAGGCTGCTTGGAACTTCTTCCAGAACCTTGAGGTGAACTGGGTTCCTCGATCTGACACAATCTCCTTGGGAACACCGTGAAGACTTACGATTCGGTCAATGTAGAGAGCTGCCAGCCGGTTGCCATCATAAGTGGTCTTGACAGGAATGAAATGGGCCACCTTCGTCAAATGATCGACTATGACCCAGATAGAGTCATGTCCTTTACTCGACCTTGGTAATCCAGTGACGAAGTCCATTCCGACTTTATCCCAATTCCACTCAGGAACTCGGAGTGGTTGAAGCAATCCAGCAGGTCGCTGATATTCAGCCTTGACCCTTTGGCACACATCACACTTTGCAACATAGGTTGCAATCTCTCTCTTCATACCGTGCCACCAGAATCGTGCCTTCAAGTATTGGTACATCTTGGTTCCTCCGGGGTGGATGGAATACGGGGTGTCGTGGGCTTCTTGCAGAATCAGCGTCTTCAGCTCGGTGTTGTTTGGTACGCAGAGGCGGCCTTTGTACCAAACAATCCCGTACTCGTCTTCGGAGAATCCTGGGGCCTTGCCCAGCTTCATCTTCTTCTTGATACCTTCGATGATTGCGTGTCCATCTTGAGCCTTCTTGACGTCGTCCATCAGGGTCGGTCTGACTTCCAAATGATCCAGAAATCCGGGGGTGACCAATTCCAAACTGAATTGTTCGATCTCCTTAAACAAGGCTGGCTGCCTTTCTTGAATAATGACATTCAAAGAGCAAGCCTTCTTGCTTAAGGCATCGGCCACCACGTTGGCCTTCCCAGGGTGATATTGAACACTGAGGTCATAATCCTTGATGAGTTCCAACCATCTCCGCTACCTCATGTTCAACTCTTTTTGGGTGAAAATATACTTCAGACTTTTGTGGTCTGTGTAAATCTCACACCGTTTCCCTAGGAGGTAATGCCGCCATGTCTTCAAGGCATGAACTACTGCCGCTAACTCAAGATCGTGCGTAGCGTAGTTCTCCTCATGGGGTCGTAGCTGCCTGGAGAGGTATGCTATGACGCGGCCTTCTTGCACCAGAACACTTCCCAATCCGGTTTGAGAGGCATCACAATATATCACGAACTCCTTGTGAATATCAGGTGTTGCCAGAACTGGGGCGGTGGTCAATCTCTTTTTCAGCTCTTGGAAGCTCTCTTCGCATTTTGGCGTCCACTCGAACTTCTTGTCCTTCTTGAGGAGCTGAGTCATTGGCCGTGCAATGCTAGAGAATCCTTCCACGAACTTGCGGTAATAGCCCGCCAATCCGAGGAAACTTCTGACTTCCTTGACGGTCGTTGGAGATTGCCATTGGGTCACAGCTTCGATTTTTGCAGGATCAACAGATAAGCCTTCCTCGGTCAAGACATGACCTAAGAATCCAACTTTGTGCAGCCAAAACTCACACTTGCTCAATTTGGCATAGAGTTGGTGCTCACGAAGCTTGTCTAGGACCATCCTCAGGTGCTGCTCATGCTCTTCCTCCGACTTCGAGAACACAAGGATGTCATCAATGAAGACAACAACGAACTTATCCAAATATTCCATGAAGACTTTATTCATGAGATACATGAAGTAAGTTGGGGCATTGGTTAACCCAAAAGACATGACCGTGCACTCGTACAGGCCATATCTGGTTACGAATGCCGTCTTCGGAATATCTTGGGGTCTGATCCTCAGCTGGTAATACCCAGATCTGAGGTCGATCTTGGAGAATACCTTGGCTCCGCTGAGTTGATCAAACAGATCTTTGATCTTGGGAAGTGGGTACTTGTTCTTGATTGTAACTTCATTGAGGGAACGATAGTCAATGCATAAGCGGATGGTACCGTCCCTCTTTGCCACAAACAGAACAGGAGATCCCCAAGGGGAGGCACTTGGGCGGATAAATCCCTTCCTTAGCTGTTCTTCTAGCTGCTTCTTCAACTCGGCTAATTCTTCCGTCCCCATTTTGTAAGGCTTCTTATAGATGGGTCCTGCTCCGGGCACGAGCTCGATGATGAACTCAATGTCACGGTCAGGGGGCATTCCCGGTAGTTCATCCGAAAAGACATCAGGATACTCACATACCACCGGTACTTGATCTAGCCCAACTTCAGACAGACAGTTGACTTTAGCGGCTTGAGCGGAAGAGGAGTTGGGGGCAAACTTGACTTCTACTCCTTGGTCATTGGTCACAGTGACTGTCCGATTGGCACAGTCTAACAAGCCTTGGTGCTTGCTGAGCCAATCCATCCCTAAGATCACATCCAAGCCTTGCGATCTCAGGATGATAAGGTCTGCTAGGAAGTCAACACCGTTAATGGTAATACCGACTCCTTTACAGCCTATCTTGGCTCTCATCTCGGCTCCGGGGGTTTGTACCACCATAGGGTTATTCAGGGGTGTAGGGGTCATGCCACTTTTTAATGCAAATCTTTGAGTGACAAATGAATGCGTTGCTCCAGAATCAAACAAGACAGTTGCAGGTGCTGAGTTGACAAGGAACGTACCCAGCACGACGTCCGGGTCTTCCTGGGCTTCTTCAGGAGTGACGTGATTCACACGCCCCTTCCCATAGTTCGGTGGATTGCGAGGAGCTGGGTTCCTTGGTGGCATACCACGGCCTTGACCCTGGTTCTGCGCATTGGGGCGCGGGGCATCAGGCTTCTTGTTGGGGCACACCCTGGAGATGTGTCCGGGCTGACCACATCCAAAGCAAGTGACTTGGTTTGGAGTGTTGATCTTGTTGCCACCACTGGTATTGGGGTTGAAAGTTGGCCTGGGGTTGGCATACTACTGAGGCTGAGGATTGGCACGAGGTGCAGGAGCTCTTGGCTGCTGATAGGTTGGCTTGGCCGGGGCTGACTGCCACGGACGAGGCTTCTGGTTGCTGGAACTTCCCTTACTGACCAACTTGCACTTGCGAGTGTCTTCCAAAGCACGCCACTTGTCTTCAAGCATAAGTGCCTTGTTCACCAGGTCAGGGAAAGATGGGCAGTCGCACACGACAAGCGAATATTGCAGAGTCTGATTAAGGCCTTCCATGAAGCGCTCCCTTTTGGCAGCATCAGTGCTGACATCCTCAGGGGCATACCTTGACAGAATACTGAACTTCTGCATGTACTCCTTGACAGTGCCACTTCCTTGCTTCAGGGCTCGGAACTCACGCTTTTTTATAGCCATGACTCCAGTGGGAATGTGGGCCTTGCGGAATTCTGCCTTGAAGTTAACCCAAGTGATGTCTTGTTCAGCATGCATGACCTTGAATCCATCCCACCAAGCTCTTGCGGTTCCCCCGAGGCAGTGGGCTGCATAAGCCACTTTCTCGCGGTCTTCGGTGCATTCGACTAGTTCCAGGATCTCCTCAATGGAACGGACCCAGTCGTCAGCATCTAGGGGTTCAACAGTCTCGATGAAAGTTGGCGGTGCATGCTTCTTGAACTCTGCCAACGTGGAACGTCCATTGCCATTCCCCGCCGGCTGGCGGTTGTTGGCGACAGCTTGAGCAATCAGCTGAAGAGCTGCAGTGTTGGCTTGGCGTTCCTCTCGGAAAGCTTGGAGAAGCTGAGCCATGTCCATGCTTGGAGGAGGTGGTGGTGGAGCTTGGTCGTTGGTTTGGTCTTGGTCTGCCTCTAGCTGAGAGGATGCTCCGGCTTCGGGCTGCTGGGTAGAGGTACCAGTACGAGTTACAACAGGCATCCTGTTGGAGCGGTAAAAGGTCTCATGACTCGGAAGAGGGAAAGCAAGAAAGATAGGTGCCTAGTAAGGGGGTGGGTGTGACACTAAATCAAATCATGCAAGGGCCGTAAGGCCAAAACATATTCATTAAAATCCAAACGGGTGATGTAGTCGTTTACACCTTCCCGAAGGAAGAATACGACATACATCCAGACACGACAAAAGCAAACACTAGATGGTTTCATATGAACCATACAAGGACTCGACTGCGCATAGGGGTTACACGACCTATCCTACCGTAGGGGTTACAACTGGCATATTCGAGTAGCGAATAATGCCTAAGCGGCGGAATGCTCGGTCGCGTATTCCGGCTCTTCTGGGTCTTCCTCCTTGTCTTCATCTGCCTGGGCTCCCTTGTCACCGGAGGGAGTGGGGGAGTGGAGGAGTTGGATACGATGGTGCTTCGACGGTGGTGCAGGGAAAAGCTTGCGGTATTCCCTTGCTGTCATCCGGCGTCGCCGAGGTGGTTCTTCACCCTTGGAAGACACATCCTCGGCGGGCCTTCCGCCTCGATATGCGATAGCGGATTGTCCAGAAGGTGCTCCTTCCTTCTTGATCCTGTTTGCCTTCTCTTGAGCTTGACGAAGAAGTGCCTTGGTCTTGTAAAGTTCTTCTCGAAGCTTCATTGATTCCGAGGCCAAGTCTTGTGCCAAGCTGTCGGCACATAGACTGAAGTAGGTCTGGAACCGAAGCGAGAGTCCTTCCTTCAGTGGAGGAGCTAGTGCGCTGCTTTCTTCGTCACCTTCCTTCCGATAAGGTAAGAAGCGAGTTGCCATCTTGGCTGCCATCTCCGGAAGAAGCTCGCGGAGACGGGTTAGTGCCTTGAGTGCAGCAGCCTCGGCAGCGAGTGGTAGTGTCGCCATCTGGGGTCCCTCGAAGAACCAACTTGTGGGAGGATCGTTTGCCTTCACGATCACTTCCACATGGTACTCCACCTCAGTATCGCTCACCCAATGCTCAAGGTAGGTGAGGATGGGTGCTCGGTGGAACTGACACTCCTGGAGGCTATCCTCGAGAAGTAGGGGAAACCCAGTGGTCAGGTGCTCTTCGGGAACAGCGGCCATCTACAAAGGTGGAATAGGAGGGGTTAATAAACTGAGGAAATCTCGGGTTTAGAAAAGAAGAGAGGTTCAGAAGGTTTTGAAAAAGGGGTCTCAACTAACTAACGCCCATGCTAACTAAGGCTTCCTACAGTCAGGATGGCTCTGATACCAGCTCTGTGGGGACCCCGACTTGGAAGTCGAGATCACCGAATGCACGTGTACAGTGATCCCAGAGATCAATGCTCACTGAACACACAGAAGCTGAAATAACAAGAGTCTTACATCCATACAAAGAGTCTTACACGAATTAAGGCCATTATGGCCAAGTCTTACATAGATAGAGCCTCACGGGCTGAATAACAAATAACTCAAGTAGCGGAAGTCTTCGATAAACGGGTAGAACCCATGCCATCTGCCTTAACCCTACAGGCATTTTGACTGGGATAGCGTCCTAGTTCGCATGGTCGTCTCCAAAGAACTCTTCCTCATAATCCTGCTCTTCCATGCCTGGTCAATTAAATAACCAGTGGCAAGCCAATGAGTACTTTGAATGTACTCGCAAGCAACCCATGATGTGGTTCAAGTAACAATGCAATTGAATAATAATGAACAATCTAGCAGGAGGCTAGAACAATATTCTACCATCAAGTTATGCATCAATAACCTCGCGTAACCTCGAAAACAGGTTACCGACATCAACATGAATATGATTCATCTCATCGAGTCAAGTCACCATCCTTGACTTGTCACACACATACCAACACTGATGAAGTAAAATTTCTGGACATAGTTTAAGTAGCACCACCCAACTGTCCATGACCGTGGACACGGCTATTCGAATAGTTTTACACTCTGCAGAGGTTGCGCACTTTACCCACAAGATCCGGGGAACTTCCGTGTCATCCACGACCCGCGGTACCTCAAGTACCCGGGGTAAGCACCCGGTCATTACCTTTCCTTAGACGACACTAACATAGAGTCCACTCGTTGGCACACGGCCCTCGGGTACAAACAATAGATCACGGGACTTGCCCTAATTTCAATGTTCACGCGTACCCGAAGGGACCAACGATGTGTCCGGTGCCCTGTGAAAACAGTCATGGCCGCTTATCCAAGCACGACCCCGTCCTGGGAAAGACCTCAAGTCTTCCCGTCACTAGTAATGCGGGCACCATGCTAGTATCGACCTAAGTAATCAATAAAGCCCCGTCCCATAAGGGGTAGTGTGGTTGCACATGTTTGGTTGGGACGGTAGTCACACATAAATCTAATCCATCATTCCACCATGCTCATGATATTACCGGCACATCACTTCTTTCTCGAGTGATGACCTAACACTTCATCACCCTCGGGCATTAGGGGCACCCGATGGGTTCATGCAAAGTTTTCAACTACGGGGTTCATATCACACATGCATCATCAAGACCAACTATTTGCATGACATCTAGCACACAGCAAGATCAACAATAAGGCATGCATCATGTGGTGGTTCATCTAGGTTACCATCGTAACCCTAATCATCATGCATCGGAAACAAACGGGTTCCAAAGAACAAGTGTATCATGGTCAAAGGGCTGCTTGCCTGGATTGGCTTGGTCTTCAAAGTCTTCTAGTCCTTCTCCTTCTTC
This sequence comes from Secale cereale, assembly GCA_902687465.1. Taxonomy (NCBI): domain Eukaryota; kingdom Viridiplantae; phylum Streptophyta; class Magnoliopsida; order Poales; family Poaceae; genus Secale; species Secale cereale. The sequence continues at coordinate 295,723,472 of LR738710.1, read as the reverse complement.
TTCCACAGCAACTTCGTCAAATACGGGATCTATACGTCGCATATAACCACAGGAAAATAAGAATACAAATAAAACAGAAAAACCAAAGTACTCAGAAAAATGTCAACTCATTTTTGTAAAATACTAGAGGGATTTCTAAGATGGGAAAAAAAATCTTAGTTGGAGTTTTGGAGTTACAGAATAGGATATATTGATTTTTGAACAGGAGTTATACTACTCAATTTGAATTTAAATTTGAACAGTACAGAAAAGTTTCATGGATTTGAATGAAAGTAGTACCATTAAATAGGTTGGAATATTACAAGATTTTAGGAGTTGGAAATATTTAATTTGGATCAATATTCTTTTCTGCATAAATGTTTAAAACATTAACAGAAAAGAAAAAGGAAAAAGGGTCCTGTGCACTGGGCCAGAAGAGGCCACAGTGCACGGCCCAGACGGGCTGGCCCAGCCGCACGGAGCCAGCGCGCGCGCACGTCAGGTTTTCAAACCTGACGGGCGGGGCTCGTGGGTCAGCGGCACAGAGGAAGGGGAGAGAGGTGGGGGGATGACAGGCGGGGCCCGCCTGTCATCTCTAACCCCTCGGCCACGGCGGCGGCGAGCTCACCGGCGACGATTCCGGCCACGGCGACGGCAACGGAGGCCAGGGACGAACTCAGTGGCGTGTTGCGGTTGCAGTGGTGGTAGCGCGGCACGGCGGGGAGCCCTGGTTCACCGGCGACGAGGTGCGACGGCGGAGGCTCGTCGGAGGACGGTGGTCGAGGTCGTTTCCGACTGCAAATGGAGGTGGAAAGAGAGGGGAAAGGGTCAGTGTGGTGCGGCGGTTCCAAAATGAGTGGAAGGAGAGGCAGGGGAGGCCTGTACCCCGAGATCGCCGGCGGCCCGACGCGGCGGAGCTTCGGTCGATCCCGAGCACTGGGGCTTCCTGGGGTCGAACTGAGGATGCTGGGGGTCTCAGAGGAGAGGTGTGA
>LR738710.1:295540188-295722441 GCA_902687465.1 Secale cereale | reverse complement strand
TCTATTTATAGGGGCCCGACGAGGACCCGTGGTCCAGTGTGCCGGCGAGCTCACCGGTGAGGCTACAGCGCATGGGAGGCTAGGGGAATGGGTCTGGGGAGTTCCTGGACGAGCTCTACGTCCAGCTAAGGTAAGTGGAGGAGCGGGGGAGCGACAGAGAGGTGCGCGCGTGCGAGGCAGAGGAGTGGCTGCCGCGGGCGGCCAGCGCGCGTGCGACGGCGGCTACTGGAGGGCGCAGGAGGAGGGAGGACAGCGCCGGGGAGGTCGCGGACGTCGAGGGGCCTCGACTGGCGCGAGGGGGAGGCCCGAGGCTGTCGGGGAGCGGCGATTGGCCCGAGCCAGCGTGCGAGGTGCACTGTTCGCGCGCTCTGGAGCGTGCGTATGGCTGGCATCAGCATGGTCTCGCCGGCTTGGCCCGTTCCAGCGGGCCCAACAGTGTCTGGTGTGTAGAGGGAGGAGTAAAGAATTGCTCGGTGGCCTTGGATGCTCTGGGGTGCAGAGAGAAAGGGAGAGTGTTGGTAAAAAATGGTGAAAGTTGGTTGTACAGCAAGGTAAAGCTGGGGTTTCACCTTCCAATCATGGAGCTGGGGTGCTGGGGGAGTTACTGGAGGTAGCTGGTAACTCAATGAGCCTGTGGTAAGAAGTTGAGGCTATGGAGAAAAGTGAAAGTGGTCAAGTTGGAGGTTTTAGAATTTCTGCAGAAGGTGTTTGATCTATGTTTGATCAAGTAAATGAAGTTCACTTGACATGGCACTTGACAGGGTTAAAAGACATGAGAAAATAGGGTGCTTCACCAAATTTGGGCTCATTTTAAGAAACTAGCCAATGTAACTTTGGTGAACCCTAGAAATCAACAGAAACAGTTTCATCTTGATTGAGTCAAGCTAATCATCTCCCCTTGATGCACCACTTGGTGTAGCATCCTTATTTGGGGTATTGATCATGCTCACAAAGTTTGAGGCTCCGGATAAAAAGTTGGTAATGTAAAGTTGTTCAAATTTGCATTTGAACAGAAAGGGTTTTGAGGTGATCTGATCAAGTTTCTCTATTCCAAATCTTGTGCCATTTGGTCTAGGTGCCTTATTAGGTCATTCTAGCATGTGCACCAAGTTTGAGAGCATTTGGACAAGTTTGGCAATGTAAAGTTGCTCAAACTTCAAATATGGACAGAATGGTTATGAAAGGGTTTGAGGAGGTTTTCTTGCTTCCCAAGGCATGGGACTTGGCAAGATCATCAAATATGTCATAAATGACATGATAGAATTTCCCTGGAATTTTTGGAGAAAGTTTCCTTTGTAAATATTTCAAAATCTTGAAATATCCAAAAAGGGTTTTAGAGGGTTTAGCCCATTATTTGAACATGACCAAGTGATGAAACTCTCATATATGGACAATATATGTCCTATGAGTCTCTCTGAATTTTGGCAAATATTTTTGAAATAGTTAAATAATTTTCCCCTATTAAAGACCATTTCTGGCCTTAAGAAAAAAGCTTTTAAATAAAATAGGAAAATAACTTTTAAAATTATACCTTTGTGGTTTCTGGGAGTGTTATATCTACTAGGTCTAAAATAAACCTTTTGAAATAATTTTCACACCCTTAATCAAGTACTTGCAGTGCAAATCTCAATTCAGGGGTTTTTGGAAAACTAAATTTATAAAATACTTTTTGGCCAAATTAATTTTGTAAGAAAATACTATACTGTTATATAACACTTGGCATGATCATTGGGCAGAAGTTTTGGGTAAGGAGATGAAATCTACAAGAGATCATAGTTGACTTTAATGAGCACATGAAAAAGCAAATGAAGAAAACTCAATTCCAAATAAAAGCCAAATGATGCTAAAAATTTTTGCTGGTCCAAATTTTCATGCTTCAAAGATACAAATAACATGTTACAAAATGCAGGGTGTGACAGGTATCTTGCTCGAGCACTTGTGTCCAAGTTGATGCGATCTTGTAGAGGTAGAGGTAGGATGTCCAATGGAGACAACAGGTTGAAGCCGTAGACGACCTCGAAAGGGGACTTGCCGGTAGTCAAATGTCTTGCGCGGTTGTAGGCGTACTCGGCGATGGGCAAGCATTGCTCCCATTCCTTGATGTTCTTCTTGATCAACACACGAAGAAGCGTCGAAAGCGTGCAGTTTGTCACCTACGTTTGGCCGTCGGTTTGTGGATGATATGCCGAGGAGAAGAGGAGCTTGATGCCGAGTTTGGCGCATAGAGTCTTCCAAAAGTAGCTCAAGAACTTCACGTCCCGATCCGACACGATCGTCTTGGGCACTCCATGTAGACGAATGGTTTCCCTACAAAAGAGATTGGCCACATGTGAAGCATCGTCGATCTTGTTGCAAGGAATGAAATGAGCCAGTTTAGAGAATCTATCCACGACAACAAACACATAATCTTTTCCATTTTGAGTCCTAGGCAATCCAAGTATAAAGTCCATGCTTATGTCTTCCCATGGATGGAATGGAATAGGGAGTGGCATGTAAAGACCATGAGATTGAGTTTTTGACTTAGCTTTGCGACATGTAGAGCATCAGTTGGTGAGGCATGAGACGTCACGTAGCATCTTGGGACAAAGTAGTTCTTGGAGAGCGTAGCAAATGTCTTGTCACGACCAAAGTCTCCCATTAGTCCTCCTCCATGAGATTCCTGCAAAAGGAGCAAACGAAGCGAAGACTCGGGAATGCAAAGTTTGTTAGCTCTCATAAGATATCCATCCTTGATGTAGTAATGTTCCCAAGAAGTGTGAGTCAAACACTTAGCATAAGGATTTGCAAAGAAAGGATCATGCTCATATAAGTATTTTATGTGCTCAAAGCCAATAACATTCAACTCAAGTTTTGTGACAAGCATGCATTTGCGGGAAAGCGCATCCACCACAACATTTTCTTTGCCTTTGATGTACTTGATGACGTAGGGAAAAGACTCGATGAACTCACTCCACTTAGCATGATGCTTGTTCAACTTAGTTTGACCCTTGAGATACTTGAGTGTCTCATGGTCCGTATGAAGAATGAATTCATGAGGTCTAAGGTAATGTTCCCAAACACGTAAAACTCTCACCAAGGCATAGAGCTCTTTATCATAAATGGGGTAGTTAAGTTGTGCTCCGGATAGCTTCTCGCTAAAGTACGCAATTGGGTGCTTTTCTTGCATGAGCACGCCACTTGTGCCAGTACCACTAGCGTCACAATGAATCTCAAAAGGTTTATCAAAGTTGGGTAGGGCAAGAGGTGGTGCGTGTGTGAGCAAGTCTTTGAGCTTAATGAACGCGGTATCTTGCGAAGGGCCCTAAACAAAGGGCGCGTTCTTCTTGCTCAAGGAATGTAGAGGCATAGCAATTGTGCTAAAGTCCTTCACAAAACGTCAATAGAAACCGGCTAAACCAAGAAAGCTACGCACTTGTTGGAGGTTCGTTGGTTGACGCTAAGTTTTAATTGCTTCAATTTTAGTTTCATCAACTTGAACACCTTGGGAAGAAACGACGAATCCTAGGAAAACGACCTTGTCAACGCCAAAAGTGCATTTTCCAAGTTAGCATATAAGCTCTCTTTCTTAAGGGTTTGCAAAACCATACAGATGTGTGTCACATGGTCCTCAAGCGACTTGCTAAAAACGAGGATGTCATCAAAGTAAACCACTACAAAGACACCTATGTAGGGTCGTAGAACAAAATGCATGAGACGCATAAATGAACCGGGCGCTTCCGATAAACCCATTGGCATAACAAGCCACTCATATAACCCAAACTTGGTTTTGAAAGCCATTTTCCACTCATCACCCTCTTGAATGCGAATTTGGTAGTAGCCACTTTTAAGATCAATTTTCGAAAAGATGGTGGCACCACATAATTCATCAAGCATGTCGTCTAAGCGTGGGATAGGGTGACGGTATGTAACAGTTATCGCATTTATTGCGTGACAATCAGAGCACATGCGAGAAGTTCCATCTTTCTTAGGCACGATAATAACCGTAACGGCACAAGGGCTCAAGCTTTCACGTACATGACCTTTGCCGATGAGTTGTTCTACTTGTCGTTGTATCTCATTAGTTTCCTCGGGGTTGACGCGGTAGGGAGCCTTGTTCGGAAGTGGTGCGCCGGGTATGAGGTCGATGCGGTGTTCGATTCCGCGTAGTGGAGGTAGACCCGGAGGTAGCTCATCGGGAAAGACGTCCGAGAATTCCTGCAACAATTGAGACAACACTAAAGGTGGAGGTGGTAAAGTGTTAGTAGGTATGGCTTCCCCTTTGCATAAAAGCACAAGGTGAAAGACACTCGAGGGGTTCTCACACACTTCTCGCATCTCACTTTTGGTGGCGAATAGCACTAGTTGTTTCTTGTCACTCATCGTGGAGTCACTCATATTTGGCTTGTGGATCTCACTTTCCTTTTGGTGGCTCGCTCTCTCACCATTCTCTCCACGATGGTTGGTAGGTAAGTGTTTGTCGGCGGCTACTTGACTTGGAGACATTGGACGTAGCACGAATTCCTTGCCCTTCATCTTAAAGCTATAGTGGTTGGTCCGTCCATTGTGTGTGACTCCACGATCGTTTTGCCATGGTCGTCCAAGTAGAAGGTGGCACACGGACATAGGGACCACATCACACTCAAGTGTGTCCTCGTAGGCTACTATCTTGAAGGAGACTTGCACGGTATGCTCGACTCTAAGAATTCCGGCATCGTTAAGCCATTGGACCTTGTAGGGTTGAGGGTGCTTCGTCTTGACCAATTGTAGTTTGTCGCATAGATCTTTGCTTGCCAAGTTATGACAACATCCTCCATCGATGATAACCTTGACGGAGCGTCCATTGATGCCGGCCTTGGTATGGAAAATGTGACATCATTGGTCGTCATCTTGTTGATGTTGTAGTGTCAAGACCTTGGAAACAATGAGATTGGGACTCGAGTCATTGTCGCAAAACACTTGATGGTCTTCATCTTCATTCACTTGTCGATGCATAGCCACATGCTCAAGGGCTTCCATCTCATCGTCGCTCGTTGAGTCATAAGATCCGTCATCATTGAAGATCATGGTACGAATGGTCTTGCACTCAAATGACTTGTGCCCTCGCCCTTGGCACTTGAAGCATTTGATGGAACTCGTCTTGGAGTTGTCATCGGTTGGAGTTGTAGATGATGAAGCTCTTGGCTTGAAGTTGTTTGTAGAAGGTGGCCGACTTGATGTAGTCGCATTCTTGTAGCTTGACTTGTCGCCGAAGTTTGTAGATGGCTTTGTAGAGGTAGGAGGAGCCGAAGTCGTTGAAACTTGGTTGTAGGAGCCGAAGTTCTTGGAGTTGAACTTGGAGTACTTGTAGTCCTCTTGAACTTGTTGCTCCGCTTTGGTTGCTTGGTGTACTAGCTCGAGGAGAGTCGTGTAGGGTTGAAAGTCCGCAATCTTCTTGATAGGATAGTTGAGTCCATTCAAGAATCTCGCCATTTTCTATTCGTCATCTTCCGTGATGTTGGCTCTTATCATGGCAATCTCCATCTCCTTGTAGTACTCTTCAACGGACTTGGTACCTTGCTTGAGTAGTTGTAGCTTCTTGAACAAGTCACGGTTGTAGTGTGTTGGCACAAAGCGTGCTCTCATGACTTACTACATTTTAGCCCAAGTAGTGATGGGAGGTTCGCCTTTTGCTTCTCTTCTCTCAATGATTTGTTCCCACCAAATGAGAACATAGTCTTGGAACTCAAGGGAGGCCATAGCAATTTTCTTCTCTTCATCAAAGTTGTGGATGTTGGGGAACGTAGCAGAAATAAAAAATTTCTACGCTTCACCAAGATCAATCTAAGGAGTCATCTAGCAGCGAGGGAGAAAGGAGTGCATCTACATACCCTTGTAGACCGCGAGCAGAAGCGTTCAAGAGAACGTGGATGATGGAGTCGTACTCGTCGTGATCCAAATCACCGATGATCCCAGCGCTGAACGGACGGCACCTCCGCGTTCAACACACGTACGGTGCAGTCAAGTCTCCTCCTTCTTGATCTAGCAAGGGGGGAGGAGAGGTTGATGGAGATCCAGCAGCACGACGGCGTGGGGGTGGATGCAACGGTATTTCCGCAGGGCTTCGCCAAGCGCTGCGGGAGGAGGGAGAGGTGTAACGGGAGGGAGAGGGAGGCGCCAGGGGCAAGGGTGTGGCTGCCCTCCCTCCCCCCACTTTATATAGGGGGCCTAGGGGGTGCGCCAGCCTTAGAGATGGGATCTCTAGGGGGGCGGCGGCCTAGGGGGGGGACTTGCCCCCCAAGTCATAAGTGGCGCCCCCCACCCCTAGGGTTCCCAACCCTAGGCGCAGGGGGAAGGCCCAAGGGGGGCGCACCAGCCCACCATGGGCTGGTTCCCTTCCCCTTTCAGACCATGGGGCCCTCCGGGATAGGTGGCCCCACCCGATGGACCCCCGGGACCCTTCCGGTGGTCCCGGTACACTACCGGTGACCCCCGAAGCTCTACCGATGGATGAAACTGGACTTCCTATATATAATTCTTTACCTCCAGACCATTCTAGAACTCCTCGTGACGTCCGGGATCTCATCTGGGACTCCGAATAACATTCGGGTTACCGTATGCATATATCTCTACAACCCTAGCGTCATCGAACCTTAAGTGTGTAGACCCTATGGGTTCGGGAGACACGTAGACATGACCGAGACGACTCTCCGGTCAATAACCAACAGCGGGACCTGGATACCCATGTTGGTTCCTACATGTTCCTTGATGATCTCATCGGATGAACCACGATGTCAAGGATTCAATCAATCCCGTATACAATTCCCTTTGTCTATCGGCATAGTACTTGCCTGAGATTCGATCGTCGGTATACCGATACCTTGTTCAATCTCGTTATGACAAGTCTCTTTACTTGTTCCGTAATACATCATCCCGTGACCAACATCTTAGTCACATTGAGCTCATTATGATGATGTCTTACCGAGTGGGCCCAGAGATACCTCTCCGTCATACGGAGTGACAAATCCCAGTCTCGGTTCGTGCCAACTCAACAGATACTTTTGGAGATACCCGTTTCATACCTTTATAGCCACCCAGTTACGTTGTGACGTTTGGCACACCCAAAGTATTCCTACGGTATCCGGGAGTTGCACAACCTCATGGTCTACGGAAAATATACTTGATACTGGAAAAGCTTTAGCATTACAAACTACACGATCTTGTGCTAGGCTTAGGATTGGGTCTTGTCCATCACATCATTCTCCTAATGATGTGATCTTGTTATCAATGACATCTAATGTCCATGGTCAGGAAACCATAACCATCTGTTGATCAACGAGCTAGTAACTAGAGGTTTACCAGGGACACGTTGTGGTCTATGTATTCACACATGTATCACTATTTCCGGATAATACAATTCAAGCATGAATAACAGACAATTATCATGAACAAGGAAATATAATAATAACCATTTTATTATTGCCTGTAGGGCATATTTCCAACAGTGGAGGCGAAAGATTTTTTCAACTTTCAATGCCCATGAGTGGTAGTCTTCGGGATAAATGCTTCCGGAGAACTTTGGCATGGTGAACTTAAGCTTGCCATAGCGATGCTCTTAATTGTTGGCTTGCCTATTGGGAGGGCGTTCTTGATTTGGACGGTTGTCAACCTCATGTTGCTATTGGCAAAGTAGATGTTCATTGTCATGGTGTACTTGCCGAGCTTGCGGTCCTTGCGGGGGTTGTTGTTCTTGTCGCGCTTGAGGAGGAACTTCTTGTTGCATTCGTGCTTGGTGGCGCCTCTCTTGCATCTCATCGCGAAGGAAATCCTCTTCTTGACGAGTGTGTCGATTGCGAGTTGCCACATTGCGATGTGCATCATGTAATGCTCGTTGCACCTCAAGAGCTTGAGCTTCTCGGCGGTGTTGTGCTTGATGATGAGCTTCAGCATCTTGTTCTTCTTGGTATTGGCGTGCGCGCTCTTGTTGTTGTTGGCATAATCTTTGCCGTTCTTGTGCTTGCTCAAGTGTAGCTTGGTTTTGACGATGTCGACTTTCTTGCTTGTCGAGTAGGGCTTGAGAACTCTTGTCATGAAGTGGATTCCGGTTGTCATGTTGAGCTTGACGTGCGGCTTGTCGAAGAGTGTTCGATGTAGGGGTACTTGAGCCGTCCGTGGAGTCGATTTGGCGACTTGAGCGGCTTCGTCTTTGAGAAGATGTGGAAGAAGAGCGTCGGTTGACTATCAAAGTCCATAGCGCATCGAATTGAGCAGCCATGTTGGTGTTGATGATGTCGAATTGCTATCTTGTTCTTGCTTCGAATTGTCGCGCGTCGGCGGCGACTTGCTCAATGTGCTCTCGCATAGTTTCACTTTCTTGATGTAGAGCTCGTTGGACACCGAAGAGATGTAGTTTGGTGACGTAGTTGTTCGATTCTTGAGGATCATCGAAGAGCAGGTTCGTAGATGTACTTGGCCTATCCATCGTCACAAGCAAGTATGTGAGAGGGAGATAGGAGAAGACAATACCAAATGTACCTTGACCGAAGTTGACAATGGATCAATGATCACTCAATAATGTAACACGGAAATAGCACTATCGGTACCAAGTCTTGTCGATTCTCACACCTACACAAGTAAAGCTTTTAGAGGATCTTGGTTAGGATGGTGGCAAAAATCAATGCAAAAAGTGAGTAAGATTCAATGATGTTGAAAATGATTCACAATTGGCTCATGCAACAAGTAGATCACAAGCAAGAAGTAGGACACGGAACACACACACAGATAGATAGATGTGGTTGTGCAACCAAAAGTGAGCGAAAATGTGGAATCCACAGAAAATGTTCGTGTTGCACAATGCTAGAGAGACGCTAACCGATTGCTTAAAAGGCGGATACGCACTTGTGCACGACCTATAAGAGCAATGTAACGACATCCTATCACAACTATGCTATGAGTGTATGATGTGCCGATGCTTTGAGCACAAGATGAAGTATTGCTATCTCATATGATCTCTTTTGATGCAAGGTGTTTGATGCTATTGTGCCTTTTCTTATAAGCTTTGGATGGCTCTTTTGCTTAAAAGCTTGTGAGCTCTTTCATTGGCCACTTATGCATGCTTCTTGGATCAAGGTAGTTATTGTGTACGCGGAACACTCTTGTGTCACACGTAGATATGATGATATAGTATGCAATGTCTATGAGTATGACTAATGTGCACAAGTGTCGTGGTCCGACAATACTCAAATGGCTAGTCTCGGTAGGAAAGCTACGCAAAATGGTCAATGAGGGTCTATCAATGCAATTGCAAGGTAGTAAACAAAGTGTCGTCGATGTTACCGTCCTTGTCGAGGTTGAGAGGTGGTCTTGTCGATGTCGTTCCGCTCCGAGATAGCCGAAACACAAACGGAAACGGAGAAAACCACAACTCAATTGATCCAAGACACAAAGAGGTAAAACCGTAGGGTCTAGGGTAGGCAAAGATGGTGGTGGTAGGTTATATAGCGGGGTGTTGCGAAAGGGGGGGGTCTAGGGTAGTTGCGGTGGCGGAAACAGTGTCGCAAAAAACTGCAGAATGCAGTTTCATCAGGGTTGGCCGGATGATCTGGACGTCTGGCCGGATGATCCGGATGGAGGTCCGGATAATCCGGGTTTGTCAAACCTTGCGAGATGAGCTCGGGGAAGAGGTGGAAAAAGTATTTTTCTCGGATTTTCGATGGTTTTTGAGGGTGGGGGGTGTGGAAAAGGAGAACCCACTTGTCACACAATCCAACCACAGATCACAATCAACAAAATCTCATCAAAACACACAAATCACAAAAAAAATTGTGGGGCTATTTTTGTGGGGATTTTATAATTTGGACGAAAACCAACAAAAACAAGCTGGAAAACAAGGTGTGGGGCTCCAAATTCATGATCAACCAAGGCTCTGATACCATAGATGATGTAGGGTGGAACCCTACATGGCCGATCTTTCACGAAAAGGAGGGGTCCCGACAAAGAACACGAGGGGAACAAGGAAAAACACAAGAGAGACTAGGAGACAACACTCAAATCAACCAACTTAGGTCACACAAATGCTAGATCCGGGTACACAAGGTGTGATACACGATACACGATCAACTAACGACGATACAAGTAGCGGTAGTCATCTCCCTGAGGAGGTCTTGATGTTCTTCTCCGTAAAGGAGGTCTTGAATCCGGTGGATCTTCTCCGAAGAGGCCGCGGTCTTGTAGGAGAGGAACTACTAGGGTTTTTGGATGAGCTAACACAAAGCTGACCCTAGATAGTTTAGGTAGAGTGGTATATATAGGCTAGGAGGGGCGAAGGGGTACATGGGCCTCGGCCCAACATCATTCACGCAGGCATTGTCCGGATGATCCGGACGTTGGTCTGGATGATCCGGGCTTCGGGGGTCCGGATGATCCGGGGCGGCGGCCGGATGATCCGGACAGGCCTGATCTGCTGCGGGTGGCCCGGATGTCCGGGTCTTCGTCCGGATGTCCGGGTGCGTCCGGATGATCCGGGCCGGGGTCCTAATGATCCGGCTTCGGCGTGGAGCGTCAGGTGTCTTCGGGCACATTTGCCGGATCGTCCGGACATTTGTCCGGATCATCCGGGCTTCGTCGGATTGTTCGGGATATCATCCGGATCGTCCGGGCTGGCTGAATCTCGGATGTTTCTCTCCTCCTTTTCCCTCCTTCGATCCGTCTTGTTCCTTGACTTCTCCATGGTTGCTCCCGAGGTGCATGAGTATGCAAAGCGTCTCTGATGAGGGTAGCAGCCATGTATCATGTGAATCAAAGTGACGTAGAGAGAGGAGTGAAGTCACCACGGCCTCGAGAGCTCGTGCTGGAGCACGTGTTATGGGTCCACTTGGCACTTGGTGAGACGAAGGTAGGTCCATGGGGATGACCTTGGGATGCTCCGCATCACTCCCATTGCAAGAACTATAGATCTAGTAGGCCAAACCAAACCAATAATTCAAAGAGATTTCCAAGGATATTATAATCACACATAAAGAGTTCAGAAAAGAACCAAATATTTCTCATAGATAATCTTGATCATAAACCCACAATTCATCGGATCTCGACAAACACACCGCAAAAAGAGATTACATCGAATAGATCTCCTCAAAGACCGAGAAGAACTTGGTATTGAGATCCAAAGAGAGAGAAGAAGACATCTAGATACTAGCTATGGACCCGAAGGTCTGTGGTAAACTACTCACAACTCATGGTGAGGCGATGATGATGATATAGAAGCACTCCGTGGTAGATCCCTCCCTCCAGCGGAGCTCTGGAACAAGCCCCAAGATGGGATCTCACGGGAACAGAAGGTTGCGGCGGTGGAACTAGGGTTTTCTCTATTGTTCTGATAGTTTCAGGGTACGTAGGTATAAGTAGGAGGAAGGAGGGCACCGGGGGCCAGACGTAGGGCCCGCGAGGCAGGGGGCGCCCCCACCCTCGTGGATGCCACGTGTGCCCTACTCTGTGGTTCTCAAGTCTCGCATGCGTATTTTGCTCCAAAAATATCTCTCCTGAAGTTTCATTCCGTTTGGACTCATTTGACATTCCTTCTATGTAAAACCCTGAAATAGGCCAAAAACAGCAATCTAGACTGGGCCTTTGGGTTAATAGGTTAGTCCCAACAATAATATAAAAGTGTATAACAAAGCCCATTAAACATCCAAAACATCATAATTAATAGCATGGAACAATAAAAAATTATAGATACGTTGGAGACGTATCAAGCATCCCCAAGCTTAATTCCCGCTCGTCCTCGAGTAGGTAAATGATAAAAACAGAATTTTTGATGTGGAATGCTAACCACCATAGTTTTCAATGTAATTCTCTTAATTGTGGTATGAATGTTCAGATCTGAAAGATTCAAGACAAAAGTCTATATTGACATAAGAAATAATAATACTTCAAGCATACTAACAAAGCAATCATGTCTTCTCAAAATACTATGGCTAAAGAAAGTTATCCCTACAAAATGATATAGTCTGGCTATGCTCCCTCTTCATCACACAAAATATTCATATCATGCACAACCCCGGTTTCAGCCAAGCACTTGTTTTCATACTCTATTCTTTCAAACCTTTGAACTTTCACGCAATACATGAGCGTGAGCCATGGATATAGCACTATGTGGAATAGAGTGGTGGTTGTGGAGAAGACAAAAAGGAGGGAGATAGTCTCACACCGACTAGGCATATCAATGGGATATGGAGATGCCCGTCAATAGATATCAATGTGAGTGAGTAGGGATTGCCATGCAACGGATGCACTAGAGCTAAATATGTATGAAAGCTCAACAAAAGAAACCAAGTGGGTGTGCATCCAACTTGCTTGTTCACGAAGACCTAGGGCATTTGAGGAAGCCCATCGTGGGAATATACAAGACAAGTTCTATAATGAAAATTCAAACTAGTATATGGAAGTGACTAAACATGAGACTCTCTATCATGAAGAACATGGTTCTACTTTGAAGCTCAAGTGTGGAAAAAGATAGTAGAAATTTTCCCTTTTCTCTTTTCTCTCATTTTTTTGGAGGGGCTCTCTCCCTTTTTTTCATTTAGCCCCTCTCTATATTTTTTTGGGACATATTTTCTTTTATTTGGCCTTTCCTCACATGGGACAATGCTCTAGTAACGATGATCATCACACTTATATTGAATTACAACTCGATATTACAACTCGATACTAGAACAAATTATGCCTCTATATGAATGCCTCCGGCAGTGTACCGGGATGTGCAATGAATCAAGAGTGACATGTATGAAAAATTATGTATGGTGGCTTTGCCACAAATACGATGTCAACTACATGATCATGCATGGCAATATGACAATATGAAGCGTGTCATATGAACGGAACGGTGGAAAGTTGCATGGCAATATATCTCAGAATGGCTATGGAAATGCCATGATTGGTAGGTATTGTGGCTGTTTTGAAGAAGATATATGGTGGCTGTTTTGAGGAAGGATATATAGTGGGTGTTTTGAGGAAGGATATATAGTGGGTGTATGGTACCGGCAAAAGTTGCGCAGTACAAGAGAGGCTAGCAATAGTGGAAGGGTGAGAGTGTGTATAATCCATGGACTCAACATTAGTCAAAAGAACTCATATACTTATTGCAAAAATTTACGAGTCATCAAAACAAAGCAATCAACGCATGCTCCTAGGGGGGAGGTTGGTAGGAGTTAACTATCGCGCGCCCCGACCTCCACACAATGGATGACACTCTAAAAATACCTCATGCTCTAACTTCGTCACATAGCGGTTCACCATACGTGCATGCTACGAGAATCACTAACTTTAACACAAGTATTTCTCAATTTCATAATAACTCGACTAGCATGACTCTAATATTACTATCCTCATATCTCAAAACAATTATCAAGCATCCAACTTCTCTTCGTATTCAATGCACTTAATGTGAAAGTTTTTACTACATTGATCTTCGATGCCTATCATTTGAAGGCTAGTTTTATAGCCAAAGCACATTACCATGCTGTTTTAATAGACTCTCAAAAGGATATACGTGAGGCATGAGAGATCAACAATTTCTACAAAATATAATTACCACCGTGCTCTAAAAGATATAAGTGAAGCACTAGAGCAAAAACTATTCGACTCAAAAGATATAAGTGAAGCACATAGAGTGTTCTAACAATTCCTAGGCCATATTTCTCTCTCTCAAAAAGGTGTGTCCAGCAAGTATAATTGTGGAAAACTAACAAGCAAAGACTCAAATGATACATGACGCTCGAAGTAAAACTCATATCATGTGGTGAATAAAAATATAGCTCCGAGTATAGTTACCGATAGATGAAGACGAAAGAGGGGATGCCTTCCCGGGGCATCCCCAAGCTTAGGCTTTTGGTAGTCCTTGAATTTTACCTTGGGGTGCCTTGGGAATCCCCAAGCTTAGGCTCTTGCCACTCTTTGTTCCATAGTCCATCAAAGCAATACTCAAAACTTGAAAACTTCACAACACAAAACTTAGACAAAAATCTCGTGAGCTCCGTTAGTATAAGAAAATAAACCACCGCTCAAAGGTACTGCAATGAACTCATTCTTTGTTTATATTGGTGTTAAACCTACTGTATTCCAACTTATCTATGATTCATATCCTCCAATACTACTCATAGATTCATCAAAATAAGCGAACAACACACGAAAAACAGAATTTGTCAAAAACAGAACAATCTATAGTAATCTGTAACTTTCACATACTTCTGTAACTCCAAAAAAATTAAATAAATTGGTAAACGTGAGGAATTTGCCTATTAATCATGTGCAAAAAGAATTAACTAAATAGCACACTCCAGCAAAATCTGGTGACCATTCTAGCGAGCGCTAATGATTCTGTTTTTCACAGCAAGATCATATAAACTTCGCACAAGTCTTCCCAAAGGTTCTACTTGGCACAAACACTAATTAAAAACACAAAACCACATCTAAACAGAAGCTAGATGCAATATTTATTCCTAAACAGAAGGAAAAAAAATATAAAATTGGGTTGCCTCCCAACAAGCGCTATCGTTTTACGCCCCTAGCTAGGCACGATACAAAGATAGATCTATGTATTGCCATCTTTGGAAGGCAATTCTTTAATTAAGCACTTGTGATTCTTAGGATCTTCTTTATCTCTATTGATAATCAAACTTTTGGGCAAGAAATCAAGAAATTCGATTGTGTCAAAAGGTTCTCTTGCAAAAGTAAGAAAATTGGGATGAACACTTATAGATTTAAGATCAGCGATTCCTTTACTAGATGGTTCACCCTTGTTCTTAGGAACATACATGAACTTAAAAAATTTAGAGGTAGAAGGATTTGAAGTAGTTTTCACAGCAGAAAGAGCAGAACTCACATTAGTAATGATACCCTCAAGTTTATCGATTCTAGTAGAATCTTGATCTAATTTTTCTTTCACTATGGGTTCCTTTTCTTTAATTTTTTTCAGAATAACTCCTACCTTGGATCCATATTGGGTAATTTTATTGTGGATCTTTCTATCCAAATTCTCTACCAACTCTATTGTAGCAACTTTGTTTTCAATGATTTCTAGGATTTGTATAACATGCTCCAAAGTTAAAACAGTCCCATTAACCATAAGAGGTGGGGAGCCAAATAATTCAGCCATAGCATTATAACAATCAAAAGTATGGCTACCCAAGAAATTCTCTCCGGTAATGGTATCTAAAATATATCTATTCCAAGGAGTTATGCCAACATAAAAAATTGTGAAGAAGCACGAAAGTGGAAAGCTTCCTAGTAGATCTATTTTGAGCATTAAAAATTCTATACCTGGCATCTTTTAAGTTTTCTTCATCCCTTTGTTTAAAATTAAGAACCTCACTACTAGGAGTATTGATAATGATAGGTGTGCTAGACATGATGACAAACAAGTAATCCAACACACAAGCAAACAAGAAGCAAGCGAACAGTAAACACACGGCAAAAAGAAGGGCAAATAAAACGGCAAGGGTGAAGTGGGGGAGAGGAAAACGAGAGGCAAATAAATGTAATGCGAAGGATAAGGTTTGTGATAGGTACTTGGTATATGACTTTTGCGTAAGCCTCCCCGGCAACGGCGCCAGAAATTCTTCTTGCTACCTCTCGAGCTTGCGTTGTATTCCCTCGAAGAGGAAAGGGTGATGTAGCACAGAAGCGTTACTATTTCCCTTAGTTTTTGAGAACCAAGGTATCAATCCAGTAGGAGACCACGCGCGAGTCCGTCGCACCTGCACAAACAAATAAGAACTTCGCAGCCAACGCGATAAGGGGTTGTCAATCCCTTTACGGTCACTTACGAAAGTGAGATCTGATAGATAGGATAGTTTGATTTTTTTTTTTGGTATTTTTGGATATAAGAACATAAAGTAAAAGTGGAAAAGTAAAGTAGATTGTAGAATGATATGTTGAGAATAGACCCGGGGGCCATAGTTTTCTCTAGTGTCTTCTCTCATGATAGCGGTATTCTACAGCGGGTAAACAAATTACTGTCGAGCAATTGATAGAAAAGCGAATACTTATGAGACTATCTAGGCATGATCATTATCTATAGGCATCACGTCCGAGACAAGTAGACCGAAACGATTCCGCATCTACTACTATTACTCCACACATCGACCGCTCTCCAACATGCATCTAGAGTATTAAGTTCATAAGAACAGACTAACGCCTTAAGCAAGATGACATGATGTAGAGGGATAAACTCAAATAACATGATATAAACCCCATCTTTTTATCCTCGATCGCAACAATACAATACGTGCCTTGCTGCCCCTACTGTCATTGGGAAAGGACACCGCAAGATTGAACCCAAAGCCAAGCACTTCTCCCATTGCAAGAACTACAGATCTAGTAGGCCAAACCAAAACAATAATTTGAAGAGACTTGCAAGGATATTATAATCACACATAAATATTTCAGAAAAGAACCAAATATTTCTCATAGATAATCTTGATCATAAACCCACAATTCATCGGATCTCAACAAACACACCGCAAAAAGATATTACATCGAATAGATCTCCTCGAAGACAGAGGAGAACTTGGTATTGATATTCAAAGCGAGAGAAGAAGCCATCTAGATACGAGCTATGGACACGAAGGTCTGTGGTAAACTACTCACAACTCATGGTGAGGCGATGATGATGATGTAGAAGCACTCCGTGGTAGATCCCTCCCTTCGGCGGAGCTCCGGAACAAGCCCCAAGATGGGACCTCATGGGAACAGAAGGTTGCGGCGGTGGAACTAGGGTTTTCTCTCTTGTTTTGATAGTTTCGGGGTACGTACGTATATATAGGAGGAAGGAAGGCACCGGGGGCCAGACGTGGGGCCCACGAGGCAGGGGGCACGCCCCCCACGCTCGTGGACGCCACGTGTGCCCTACTCCGTGGTTCTCAAGTCTCCTGTGCGTATTTTTCTCCAAAAATTCTCTCCCGAAGTTTCATTCCGTTTGGACTCCGTTTGATATTCCTTTTGTGTAAAACCGTGAAATAGGAAAAAAACCAGCAATCTGGACTGGGCCTTTGGGTTAATAGGTTAGTTCCAAAAATAATATAAAAGTGTATAACAAAGCCTATTAAACATCCAAAACATCGTAAATAATAGCATGGAATAATAAAAAATTATAGATACGTTGGATACGTATCAGTTATGCACAAGTAACAATTCATCACAATATCAAAGTAGAAGCATAAACTCTATTGAAAACCAACAAACTATGTTCTCAGTCACATTTGCAACTACAATTCATCATCTTTACAGGAAGGGTCTCGTATCAAAGCCTTTAGGCAATTCCACATACTCAACCATCATATAGTCTTCTATGATTGCTAACACTCACCGCATACCCATGAACAAAAAGTTTTAGACGTACACATAGAAAGATAGGGGCTTGTAGTTGTAAGGGCATATTTCTCCCTGAGTAGTTTTGGTGATTGATGACAATGCATTTACGGACTAATCGTGTGCTCTAAGCTCCTGCAGGTATATCTCTCTTAGGCACAAGACGATTGCTTGCCCCTCGGATTCAATGGAAGACGTGTTTCCATTTTGCTCCCTGTCGGTGGCTTTGAGTAATAGGGAAGTCGTACTATTAAGAGGGGGTCCATTTCAGAAAGGTTTGGGTGGAATCAACACGTACACATCTTTCTCTCACACCACTTTTCCCTTGCTTCTCTAGAGCTCCAACCGTTTCTTATCTTATATGCAAACCATGGCTTCTTACTAGTACATCTGCCTGGCAAGCGGTAGTACCGCTCCATAAGCGGTAGTACCGCACAGCCACACGGTAGTACCACGACTCCAGAATGGTAGTACCGTGTACCTGGCCCGGCACTGCACCAAGTGCGGAGGTAGGTGCGGAAGTAATTTTTACTTCCGCATCCTATGCGGTAGTACCGCTTGCTCCAAGCGGTAGTACCGTGCCGTGTTTTGCTACTATCGTATTTCCGCGGATGTAGCTACGGATGTAATTTATTTCATCTGTGCTTGTCCTCGACATGCATGTTTCTGCCCAGCGGTAGTACCGCACCCAGAGCGGTAGTACCGCTCTCCAAGCGGTAGTACCACAACTTACGTGTGGTACTACCGCTCTCTACGGGCAGAAAACGTGGATAACGGTTGGATTTGCTCTCGCACTATATATAGGGGGTCTTCTTGCCCAAGAAGACTCACCTCTTCCCCCACATACTCCATTGTTGCTCCAAAGCTCCATTTTCGCCCGATCTCTCTCCCTAGCCAATCAAACTTGTTGATTTGCTCGGGATTGCTTGAGAAGGCATCGATCTACACTTCCACCAAGAGATATTTTATTCCCCCCACTAATCCCTAGCGGATCTTGTTACTCTTGGGTGTTTGAGCACCCTAGACGGTTGAGGTCACCTCGAAGCCATATTCCATTGTGGTGAAGCTTCGTGGTTTCGTTGGGAACCTCCAATTTAGTTGTGGAGATAGCCCCAACCTTGTTTGTAAAGGTTCGGTTGCCTCCTTCAAGGGCACCACTAGTGGAATCACGGCACCTTGCATCGTGTGAGGGCGTGAGGAGAAAACGGTGGCCCTAGTGGCTTCTTGGGGAGCATTGTGCCTCCACACCGCTCCAACGGAGACGTATTTCCCCTCAAAGGGAAGGAACTTCGGCAACACATCCTCGTCTCCACCGGTTCCTCTTTTGGTTATTTCTTACCTTTACTTGTGCAAGCATTACTTGTTTATCTCCTATAGCTTGCTTGTGAATTTGTTATCTTTACTTTCTATTAGTTGTCATCTTAGTAGCATATCTAGACAACTTAATTTGTCGCTTAATTTAAAGTGGTTAAGAAAAGCTAAAAATTGTTAGTTGCCTATTCACCCCCCCTCTAGTCAACCATATCGATCCTTTCAATTGGTATCAGAGCCTCGTCTCTTTTTAAGGACTTTACCGTCCAAAGAGTATGGGTGACAACGTAGTCGAGACGGAGGATCATTCCGGTGGAACTCCGTCCTTGCCTACGTCAGATGGGGGAGCCTCGGTCTCTCGTGAGGAGTTCAATGTGGCCTTGACCACATTGAAAGAGTCACTAGCGAGCGAGGTCAAAGGCATGTTTAAAGATTTGCTTGAGGGGCTTAAATTATCCACCGCACCGTTGGAAGTGGTTCGTCCCGCTACCAATGTGTCGGAGGCTAATCCCGACAAGGGAGAAGCTAGTAGTGAACAAACCCCTGTTACTAAGAATGGGAGTGGGATCTTTGCCCACTCCGCTCCTCCTACTCACTATGGAGGACCCGTTCCCGCACCGCATTTAAATTCCGTTGGGCCTCCTCCCAAGTTTATCAAAAATTCTGATTTTGCTACTTGGGTGTTTCGTTTCAAACGTCATATAAATCATTGTTCTACTAATCTTTGGAGAATCATTGAGCAAGGTTTTTATCCGCGTGATCCCGACAACATGACTCCAAGAGAAAGTGCGGATCATCAATTCAACGAGTCCGCTCTTTGCATTCTTCAAGATGCCATCCCTCTTGAAGACATTGCACATCTTCGACCCTTCACTGTGGCCAAGGAAGCTTGGGAGCATGTTGGCACGATGTACAAGGGAAGCACTAGTACTCAACGCTCCAACTATGAAGTTGTGCAAGATGAAGCCGATGAGTTTGCTATGATCGAAGAAGAAGATCCTCGTGAACTTTATCGGAGATTAACTACCCTTGCGGTCTCTCTTCGAGATCATGGCAGTAAGGACACGGATGACAATTGGATCAAGCGCAAGTTCCTCAAGGCCATGATGCCCTATCATAAGGCTATGTCCTCTGTCATTCGTCAGAGACCGGACTTCCACCACTTATCCTCAAATGAAGTGTTGGATGAGTTTGTTGCCATGAGGATCTTGGATATGACCGCCGACAATGCGGTCATAAGAGCTCAACGATCGAAGAAGCCCAATCTTGCCCTGGAGGCCAAGGCGTGTGTGGAAGAAGAGGAGGTGGAGGATGATGATGAGTGTAGCCCCGAGGACACCAAATATGCCTATCATGAGCACATGGCTCTTGCTTCAAGGCAATTATGGGGCAACAAGAAGAACACAAGACCCAACTTCAACAGGAACAACTCAAGTGGAAACAAGGGCAAGCAACGAGTGAGGATATGCTTCAACTGTGGAAATGTAAGCCACTTCGTTGCGGATTGCCCATATGAGAAAAGAGAAGACTTTGGAGGCAAGCTTATCCGGAAGGACAAGTCAAAGTCATATCCCAACAAGAACAACTTCAACAAGAAGACTCCTCCTAAAGGGTTGGTGGCCCAAGAAGAATATGTTGAGGATGATGATAACGATGAAGATGATGAGGTGGTCACCATGGCCACAATTGCTATTGCTACTACTTCGCACTCATCTCTATTCGACTCACCAAATGAGAACATCACCGCCAAGTGTCTCATGGCCAAGGCCACCAACAAGGTAACCCCAAACATCAATAGTACTATCTCTTCTAATCCTTCATTGACGAATTGTATTGATGAGAGTGAGGGTACTAAGGAGGGAGAGAATGAATTTGAGTTGTTCAATCTCAAGGGCAAACCCAAGAAGCATTTTGTTGCTCTCTTGGAACAACTCGGTGAGGCCAACGACATGATCGAGGCTCACGAGGAAACCATTACTAAAATGGAAGGGCATAGTCGAGACTATGCCGACGAGATATCGGATCTCTCTAACGCCCTAGAGGAAGAGCGTGGTCTTCGTTTGGCTCTTGAGGAGTCACACAACGATGATCATGCTAAATTAAAGAAAGATCTTGATCATGCTTTAGTTGTCTCTCGTATGCTTAATTCCGAGAAGGCAAAACTTGAGGTTGACCATGCTAAACTCTAAGAAGAGTTTGTCATACTCGACAAGGCTCACAAGGCCTTGAAAGGTATGCATGCTACTCTCAAGGAGTCTCATGATCAACTCCAAGTTTCGCTAACCAAGGAAAAGGCTATTTTTCCTCGCATGGTATTATGATAATGCAAATGCTACTAACCCATGTTGCGAGCATGTGCATCTTGTTGAAGAAAATGCCGAGTTGAAGAAGCAACTTGAGAAAGGTCTTGTGACATGTATACAAGGTGAGAAGAACCTCAACAACCTTTTGAGAAATCAAAAGGAGGTTGTGGCAAAGGAAGGAATTGGGTTTGTTCCTAATCCCAAGAAGAAGAAGAATGACAAGACCAAGCAACCACCCCCTCTCCGACAAACTTTTGTGAAAGAAGGAGAGGGCACATCAAAGAAGCAGAAAATGGTGAAAAGTGGTGGTGTCAAGAAAAACTCCACCATACCATCAAACATGGCCGGCGACTTTAATCCTTCATATGTTTTATGTCGTGCTAGTGATGGTCATGTGTTTGCTAAATTTGTTGGTTCTTCTTATGAGTACATTGAATGGTCCATTTGGGTTCCTAAGACCCATGTTACTAACCTCAAAGGACCCATTACCAAATGGGTACCTAAATCCAAGCATTGATCTCTTGTAGAAGTTTGCTTTCGGTGGGGGATCATGGTTGCTCGATAGCGGAGCCACAAATCATATGACCGGAAGAAAAGACTTGGTGGTGGACGTGCATCTAGGTTCATCTATGGCCACCAATGTCGAATGGGGTGATGCTTCATCTTCTAAGGTATTGGGGCTAGGCAAGGTTGTTGTCTCTCATGATCTCAGGATCGAGAAAGTCATGCTTGTTGAGTTTTTTGCATACAATTTACTTTCTGTTCGCCAACTTGCACTCATGGGCTTTGCTACATTCTTTGATATTGATACCGTGGCCCTCTTGTGGAGCAAGACTCTTAAAGTAGCCTATGTTGGGCATGTCGAGAACGGTCTTTATGTGGTAAACTTCTCGAAGCAACCCACTAAGGTCGCGACATGCTTCATGGCTAAAGTTGATGTGGGATGGCTTTGGCATCGCCGTTTGGCCCATGTCAATATGAGATCTTTGCAAAGTCTTCTCAAGGGGGACCATGTCCGTGGACTAACAAATGTTAGCTTTGCCAAAGATCGTGCTTGCAGGGCTTGCATTGAAGGAAAGTTACATGAGATGGCTCACCCTCCCACGACTATCATCTATACAAAGAGACCCCTAGAGCTCCTTCACATGGACCTCTTTGGGCCTCCATCTTTTGATAGTCTTGGAGGTAGAAAGTACTGCTTGGTGATTGTGGATGATTACTCAAGATACACCTGGGTATACTTCTTCAAGAAGAAGAGTGAGACCCAACAAACCATCATCAACTTTGCAAATGAAGCTCAATGACAACATGAAGGAAAGATTTTGATGATAAGAAGCGACAACGGCACCGAGTTCAAGAACTACACCTTGGATGAGTTTCTTAGTGATGAGGGGATCAAACATCAATATGCAGCTCCCTATACCCCTCAACAAAACGGTGTAGCGAAGAGAAAGAACCGAACTCTGATGGATGTAGCGAGAACCATGATGGGAGAATTCAAATCTCCATACAACTTTTGGGCCGAAGCCATCAACACCGCTTGCCATGCATCAAATCGGCTCTACCTCCGCAAAGGCTTGAACAAAACTCCATATGAGATACTTACCGGTAACAAGCCCAATCTCAAGTACTTTCGGGTATTCGGGTGTAAGTGTTTCATTCTCAAGAAAGGTGTTCACTTGTCTAAATTTGAATCTAGAGCTCACGAGGGCATATTTGTTGGTTATGCTGCAAACTCTCATGCTTACCGTGTCCTCAACAAGTCCAATGGACTCATTGAGGAGACGAGTAACGTAGAGTTTGATGAAAATAACGGCTCCCAAGTGGAGCAAAGTGGTACTTGTGATATAGGTGATGAAATTCCTCCTCAAGCCATAAGAAGAATGGGTGTTTGTTATATCCTAAAAATTGAGGAATCCCTTGTGGCCGAAGGAGAAGGACAATGTTCCACTCGAGTGGAACCATCACCAACCCAAGACCCACACGCTTCCGAAGAACAAAGTGAAGGCCCTCAACCGGACGAACAAGGCCAAGTGCAAGATCAATCACAAGATGGTGGAGAGTCACCAAATGATGCACAAGGCCAAGTTCTGTCCTCCGAGCAAGATCAAGGTCAAGAGGAAGCTCAAGATCAAGATCAAGCTCCTGACGACGCTCAAGATGATCAACTCAATGCTCCTCAGTTATCTCTTGAAGAGCAATTAGAGCGTCGTGCTGCAAAAGTTGCCTCCAGGCTTGCTTCCAGAGAACATCACATGGAGAACATTCTAGGAAGCATCAAAAGGGGGGGGGTAAGCACTCATAGACAATTAGCAAACTATTGTGCTCATCAAGCTTTTGTCTCCTGTGTTGAACCTCAGAAGGTTTATGAGGCGCTCGAAGACCCTGATTGGCTCAATGCCATGCATGAAGAACTCCATAAATTCGAGTGCAACAAGGTGTGGCGTCTGGTGCCAGGGCCAAAGGAGAACCATAATGTCATTGGAACCAAGTGGATCTTTAAGAACAAGAAAGATGCTCATGGCATTGTCATCCGCAACAAGGCGCGTCTGGTGGCTCAAGGCTACTCCCAAGTCGAGGGTATCGACTACGGTGAAACCTTTTCCCCCGTTGCCCGTCTTGAATCCATTCATTTATTGCTTGCCTATGCTTCCCATCATAACTTTAAATTGCAACAAATGGATGTGAAGAGTGCATTTCTTAATGGTCCTATTAATGAGTTGGTATATGTTAAACAACCCCCGGGGTTTGAGGATCCTAAGCTCCCCAATCATGTGTATCAACTCAATAAGGCACTCTATGGCCTTAAACAAGCCCCACGTGCGTGGTATGAGCATCTTACCGAGTTGTTACAAGATCGTGGGTTTGAAATTGGGAAAATCGACCCCACTCTTTTTACTAAGAAGGTCAAAGGGGAGTTGTTTGTATGCCAACTTTATGTTGATGATATTATCTTTGGTTCTCCTAACAAAGCTTTCGATGATGAGTTCGCCACACTCATGACCACACATTTTGAGATGTCCATGATGGGAGAGTTGAAGTATTTCCTTGGGTTTGAGATAAAGCAAAGAAGAGAAGGGATCTTCATCAGACAATCCAAGTATAATCAAGACATGCTCAAGAGGTTCAATCTAAGTGATGTCAAGCCGGCTTCTACTCCAATGCCAACCAAGTGCCAACTTGACATTGATCCCAATGGTAAAGCGGTGGATCAAAAGGTATATCGCTCTATGATCGGTTCCTTGCTCTACCTTTGTGCATCTAGACCGGATATTATGTTAAGTGTGGGAATCTGTGCACGGTTTCAAGCCTCACCTAAGGAAAGTCACTTTGTGGCTGTCAAGCGAATCTTTTGATATTTGGCTCATACCCCAAACTTTGGCTTATGGTACCCAAGAGGAGCAAACTTCAACCTTGTAGGTTTCTCTGATTCTGACTGGGCGAGAGACAAAGTGGATAGGAAGTCCACTTCTGGAGGGTGCCAATTTCTTGGTTGCTCTCTTGTTAGTTGGTCTTCCAAAAAGCAAAGTTGTGTGTCTCTCTCGTCCACCGAAGCAGAGTATGTGGCTGCTGGCAGTTGTTGTGCTCAACTCTTATGGATGAGGCAAACTTTAAAGGATTACGGTGTCACTTGTGACAAAGTGCCTCTTTGGTGTGACAATGAAAGTGCCATCAAGATTTCTCTCAATCCGGTGCAAGACTTCAAGATGAAGCATATAGAGATTCGGTATCACTTCATCCGAGATCACATAAGGCAAGGAGAGATCGAGCTTCACTATGTCAACACTCATGATAACCTTGCAGATATCTTCACGAAGCCGTTGGATGAAGCAAGATTTCGCGAGTTAAGGCATGAGCTAAATATCATCGATTTGAGCAATGTGGCTTGAGTCTTTGCACACACTCCTCACACTCAATATAGTTATCTTGTCTAGATGTAGGCATGGACATAGGGGGAGTATTGTTCTCTCAATGAACCATTCCTCCCCCCATTATGCATAAATTGATCTAGTCTTTGTCATTTGCCATACATAGTTGGTATAAGTGCTTCAAGACGAGTATTGGTCATGGGCCCAAGGATAGTTCTTTGCGGTTCCATACCAAAGAACTCAAACATAGGTGGCCTCGGCCACCGCCCTCCTCTGTGGAGTTGCGTTTTTGCCTCACTTGTGCGTCCTTTTGTTTTTCTTCTCTCCTTTGCTAAAAGCCTCGTGTCGAAACGTGCAAGTTCTTGGAGAAGCGGTACTACCGTGCTCAGTCACGGTACTACCGCAAAGGAGATTACGGTACTACCGCAAGTCCAGCACGGTAGTATTTGTTTACTGCCGCTGGTAGAGCGGTACTACTGCTTAGTGTGCGGTACTTCCGCCCAAGTGGTACTACCGCGATGACCGCGGTACTACCGTACATATTCGAACGGGTGGGGGTTATAAGCGGGCAGGGGGAGTTCCAACTCCCCCATACCCATTCATCTCCTAACCCCACGCCGTCTCTCTCTGTCCCTCTCAAGAACGCCGCCGGAGGACCTCGCCGGATCTCCTCCCTCGGCCACTCTCCTCGCATTCCGACCGGTGGGATCGCTCCCCACCTCGCCCTCTTGCCATGGATGAAGGTTTCTCCCCTTTTCCCCTCTTCTTGTTGCCTTGTTGTTGTTTTAGGGTTAGGGGAGATGCTTAGTGTTCTTGCGTTCTTCGTGTTCTTATCCATGGAAGATTAGGATGTAGGAGAGTGCTTTTGCTCTAGAAATGCTAGTATGTATGTTGCTACCAAGTTACTATGATCAGCCGTAGTACCGTTGTTCAATCTGCGCGGTCTTGTCCAGATCCTTTCTTTTCAGATCTGATCCGAGCGGTACTACCGCTGGCGAACCGCGGTACTACCGCTCGATCTGGTCCAGATCCGTTCGTCAGATCTGTCCCGGGCGGTACTACCGCTGTCCTTCGTGGTACTACCGCTCTGAAGCGGAAGTAAAATATTACTACTGCATACCGAGCGGTACTACCGCAACCCCAATGCGGTACTACCGCTCCGTAAGCAGTACTTTTTTTTTACTTCCATCTCTGTTCACGGAAGTAAACTTTTACTACCGCAGAGTGTGCGGTACTACCGCATCCATCAAGCGGTACTACCGCTCACTAAGCGGTACTAATTTTTTACTTCCGCGTCTGTCAGGCAGTACTACCGCTTGTGTCATAGTTCCTTCGTAGCACGTACATATTCCCCTTTCTACTCGTTTCTTGTGCTTTTTGAGGCTTTTGCATTGATTCTCTTTGTGCTTTCGTCGTGTTCTTGTGTTTGTGTCTTAGGTGGTGGCTCCGGTTCCGATGTTCGTCTTGCCAATCCAGTCCGCAACACCGGATCCAAGCGTCTGCGCAACCCCAGTGATGTGCCAGAGGGCTCCAATCCCCAACGCAAGTTCAAGACCGCTGCCAACAAGCAAAAGGAATCCTCTATGACTATGGAAGAAATGCCAGCTAATGAGTTCATGGCACGGAGGAAGCACAACCCTTATGGAAAACCCCGCGCTCAGTTTCATGGGGATGAACTTTTGTGGACTAAGCAGCAGTATCGCATCTACACAGAGGTGCTCAAAAGCAAGACCAACCTGTACGTGGATGCTCATTGGGTGGAATTGGACCACATGCGAAGGGACACCAACCGGGGTTACTTTGCCGAGGCTCTGGATCTGGTCGAGCAGTTTGGGCTTGAGCACTTCATGACCTTTCAGCATGATTTTGATCCAGATATCATTGCTCAATTTTATGTGTCAGTCCACTTCCACACCAAGGAAGATCGCCCAATGACTTGGATGACCAATGGTCACAAGATGACTGCAACTTGGAAGGAATTCATGGATCTTTTACAGATTGCTGACGAGGGACTCCACAACCTAGTTGGAGCTC
Organism: Secale cereale; assembly: GCA_902687465.1. Lineage (NCBI taxonomy): Eukaryota > Viridiplantae > Streptophyta > Magnoliopsida > Poales > Poaceae > Secale > Secale cereale. The sequence goes on along the minus strand of LR738710.1, from coordinate 295,695,605 downwards.
GGCCTCATGACAATCTGCCAACAAAGACAAATTGCTACCATTCTATGTGGAGAAGACTCTTGCAAGTGGCAAGAAGACATGGGTGTTGAACCCATTTTTGGACATCATGCATCGGATCATTCGCAACACCTTGTTTCCTCGCGTTGGGGACAAGGATAAGATCCATGCATACCTAGTTGACATGCTGCTGATGTGTGAAGAGGCTCTCACGGCGCAGTCTCCACCACTTGACATATCCCATATCATGTGGTGTGAGCTCCGCTTTGCGATCTACACTCGCAAGGTACCCATTTATGGTCCGTTCCTGTTTCTGCTCATCTCCAAGACTTGGGAGAAGTTGTACCCTGATGAGGAGTTCGAGGCCGACTGTATCCGTCATGATCCCATTCGTCTTCGCGTCAAGACTCGATGGGCCAACACTACCACTCGTGCACAAGCTGCTGCGGCTCAGATGGGTACGGATGAGAAGCCTGTGGACGAGGCAGTTGAGGAGAGCCCTGGAAGATATGCTCCTTCCTCTTCTGAGCCCTCTTGGGCTAAAAAGCTGAAGAAGAAGATGAAGGCCCTCTTTTGCATGCAAGCTCAAGGTCAGTACAGGGATCATGTCACTCACAAGGAGTCTCGCTAGCGTGACAAGAAGATCATGAGGATCGTCGGTGAGAACGTGTCCAACGGATCCGAGGACAACATCACCCCTGAGGCAGCATGGATGGCTCGACAAGGGTACAAGTGGTCTGAGTCTGACGAGGAGCAGCAGGAGGAGCAGCAGGAGTCCGATGGAGAGCACGATGACTGAGTTCCTCTGCCAGAGCTACCACCCCTCTTTGTGTCCTCTTTCCCTTTGTGGTGTCTCGATGCCAAAGGGGGAGAGAGTGATTTGCGTCTTGTGCCGTCTCCTTGTGTTTTTTCGTTGGTCGAACTCTGTCTGTTTGGTTGCTTTTGTGTCGTGTGCGTGAGACTATCGTATGGTGTAAGACATATGCTTCTCTGTCGTTAAACTAATCATTATGTCTTTACTATTATGTCATGAGCAGTTAGTTTACCTTCCCTTGATTATGTGCTCACATTTATATATTCTTGTAGAATATAGGGGGAGCATTGAACCTAGTATGTGTGTTGTGCAGTCCAAAGCACTCTCTCGTGTAGGCACACATCTAGGGGGAGCTCACCTATATTCTAGTCTTTAGGATTGCATACTCTCTTATTTATCCCTGTGCAAATCCCGTATTGTCATCAATCCACCAAAAAGGGGGAGATTGTAAGGGCATATTTCTCCCTGAGTAGTTTTGGTGATTGATGACAATGCATTTACGGACTAATCGTGTGCTCTAAGCTCCTGCAGGTATATCTCTCTTAGGCACAAGACGATTGCTTGCCCCTCGGATTCGATGGAAGACGTGTTTCCTTTTTACTTCCTGTCGGTGGCTTTGAGTAATAGGAAAGCCGTACTATTAAGAGGGGGTCCGTTTCGGAAAGGTTTGGGTGGAATCAACACGTACACATCTTTCTCTCACACCACTTTTCCCTTGCTTCTCTGGAGCTCCAACCGTTTCTTATCTTATATGCAAACCATGGCTTCTTACTAGTACATCTGCCAGGCAAGCGGTAGTACTGCTCCATAAGCAGTAGTACCGCACAGCCACACGGTAGTACCGCGGCTCCAGAACAGTAGTACCGTGTATCTGGCCCGGCACTGCACCAAGTGCGGAAGTAATTTTTTACTTCCGCATCCTATGCGGTAGTACCGCTTGCTCCAAGCGGTAGTACCGTGCCGTGTTTTGCTACTACCGTATTTCTACGGATGTAGCTATGGATGTAATTTATTTCATCCGTGCTTGTCCTCGGCATGCATGTTTCTGCCCAGCGGTAGTATCGCACCCAGAGCAGTAGTACCGCAACTTACGTGCGGTACTACCGCTCTCTACGGGCAGAAAACGTGGATAACGGTTGGATTTGCTCTCCCACTATATATAGGGGGTCTTCTTCCCCAAGAAGACTCACCTCTTCCCCCACATACTCCATTGTTGCTCCAAAGCACCATTTTCACCCGATCTCTCTCCCTAGCCAATCAAACTTGTTGATTTGCTCGGGATTGCTTAAGAAGGCATCGATCTACACTTCCACCATGAGATATTTGATTTCCCCCACTAATCCCTAGCGGATCTTGTTACTCTTGGGTGTTTGAGCACCTAGACGGTTGAGGTCACCTCGAAGCCATATTCCATTGTGGTGAAGCTTCGTGGTTTCGTTGGGAGCCTCCAATTTAGTTGTGGAGATAGCCCCAGCCTTGTTTGTAAAGGTTTGGTTGCCGCCTTCAAGGGCACCACTAGTGGAATCACAGCACCTTGCATCGTGTGAGGGCGTGAGGAGAATACGGTGGCCCTAGTGGCTTCTTGGGGAGCATTGTGCCTCCACACCGCTCCAACGGAGACGTACTTCCTCTCAAAGGGAAGGAACTTCGGCAACACATCCTCGTCTCCACCGGTTCCTCTTGTGGTTATTTCTTACCTTTACTTGTGCAAGCATTACTTGTTCATCTCCTATAGCTTGCTTGTGAAGTTGTTATCTTTACTTTCTATTAGTTGTCATCTTAGTAGCATATCTAGACAACTTACTTTTTCCCTTAATTTAAAGTGGTTAAGAAAAGCTAAAAAAAATTAGTTGCCTATTCACCCCCCTCTAGTCAACCATATCGATCCTTTCAGTAGTCTCGCCTCCCAACATATTCACCTCAAGGGAGATGCCAACAATAATAACTCATGCTCACCCATATCCAACTTGATATATGTTCCTAGATCTTTCCTCACCACATGATGCTTGCAAAAAGAGAAAATAAAAATGAATAGGGAAGAATACTTTGACTCTTGCATAAAAGTAATACATAAAAGTAAAAAATAGGCCCTTCATAGAGGGAAGCAGAGGTTGTCATGCGCTTTTTGGTTTGCATGCTCAATCTCTTAGTGCAAGAGAACGTCACGTTGTATTCCTCCTTGTGATAGCAACCTTTATTATGCAGTATGTCGCTTTTATTATTTTGCCATCAGAAGTTTGCACTAAGTGACCCAACATATTTAGAACCAATTTTTATTGTCTTATTGCACCAATGACAACTTACTACTCAATCCATAGGTAGGTATGGTGGACTCTCGAAAAAAATATTTTGGGTTTAAGGGGTTTCGTATGCAGAAGTAGTATCTCTACTTAGTGCGGAATTTCGGCTAGAAAAGATATTGAGCAAGCACCACATGTTAAAGGATCTATGAGAATATAACTTTTGTGTGAATATGAACAAACATAAGTCATTACGTTGTCTTCCTTGTCCAACATCAACATTTTTGGCATATAATATTTTGGTGGGAGGTCACAATCATAAAAGATGTCCAAGATAGTGGATTTTGCATGTGAATCTTCTCTTACCTTATTAATTCTTTCATGAATTGCATCATTGACCAATGCTATGTTTGTCAATCTCCAGTAAATTTTACTACTTATACTTTTCCTTATGTGATGTCATTACTTAACATAAGATTATCATATGATCTTTTTCATTTATTTTCCGTTATTTTGATTGGAACATAAAAGTAAAGCAAGCAAAACTCGAACTAAGCTTTATTATATATCTCGCACACCATGACATACATATATAGAGTGATCACTAAGAAAACTCTCGAAGAAGGATCAAACTAAACTTTTATTCAACTAATGCAAAAGATAACTACAGATTGAACTAAGATAAATAAAGGCAAAAGAGGTGGTGTGATATGATACCGGGGCACCTTCCCCAAGCTTGGCACAAGCCAAGGGGAGTGCCCATACCTGATACTCAAGTCTCCTTTGGTGGTGATGGTGAGGTAGCGAGCTTATCCTCTAGCTTCCATGGCAGCGGCTCACCATCATAAGAAGAAGCATGGGTCTCACGAGTCCTGCAACCGGCGGCCAAACTCATACCTTTAAATCTCGCCTCATATTCAAATACTTGATTCTGGAGATCATAGATCTGGCATTATGGGAAGTTGATTTGCTCTTTGAAGGTGATGATGACGTCCTTCATAGGCCGGCCATCCACCTTGTAATCCCGGGTGAAATCTGTAACCATGAGGTGGTTGGCGTTGAGTCCGCGTTCCACCATCCCCTTGCACTTGAAGACCTCCTGCTCCATGTCTTCGATCCTGGCCTCCATGGTTCCCTTCCCATTGGTCCCTTGAACATCCCAGATGTGGAGCACCACCTCATGCATCTCGATAGTTTGAGGGTGATTCATCACTTCCGACAAAGTAGTGGTTAATTACCCTCTCGAGGAACTTGTCCTTGGAGGAGCTCGGAGTGACCATGGTGATCTAGATCTATTAGAAAAGCAATGAGAAAAGAGAACATAAGTTTTCTCCGCGGTACGGTGGTCAATAGGTTTGGGGAGTATATAAATATTTTTATCTGGGGGGACAAGCAAACGGGAGAAAAACAGAGTCCGGAAGGTACCCGAGGTGGGCACAACCCACCTGGGGGCGCATGGCAAGCCAGGCGCGCCATGGTGTCTTGTGCCTACCAGGTTTGCCTTCCTGGTTGTTTCTTATTTTCCTAAAAAAAATTAATATTCTGAAACTGATAAAAAATATTTTTGTAGATTTTTCGAAGTCCGTTTACTTACCGTATCACATACCTCCCTTTTTACAAGATTATGGAGTATTCCAGAACGTTTCTGTTATGTGTTCCTCCAGTGTCATGGTTTGGATAACATTGCTTCCAACATTCATAGGCGTACCTATGATATAAAATTTAATTCTTTGACCATTGACCACCTTCAGATTAGTACCTTCGGCATTATTTGTTTTGATAGCTCCGCCTCTTCGATAATATATGGTCCTTCCCATTTAGAGAGAAGTTTTCCTACAAAGAATCCGAAACGAGAGTCGTATGAAATAACATATTAACCAACTCTGAACTCCCGCTTTTGGATTCTCTTATCATGCCATCTTTTAACTATTTCTTTGAATAGTTTTGCATTTTCATAAGCCTGGGTTCTCCATTCATCTAGTGAGCTAATATCAAATAACCTCTTTTAACCGGCAAGTTTGTAATCATAGTTGAGTTCTTTAATTGCCCAATACGCTTTATGTTCTAACTCATGATGCAGAGGACAAGCTTTTCCATAAACCATTTTATAGGGAGACATACCCATAGGATTTTTATAAGTAGTTCTTTAGGCCCAAAGTGCATCATCCAATTTATTAGACCAATTCTTTCGAGACCTATTGATAGTCTTTTGTAATATTAATTTTATTTCTCTATTACTAAGTTCAACTTGACCACTGGACTGAGGATGATAGGGTGATGCAATTCTATGGTTGACATCATATTTAGCAAGCATTTTTCAGAAAGCACCATGAATGAAGTGTGAACCACCATCAGTCACTAAATATCTAGGGACTCCAAACCTTGGGAAAACAACTTCATTAAGCATTTTAATGGAAGTGTTGTGATCAGCACTACCAGTTGGAATAGCTTCTACCCACTTAGTAACATAATCAACAACAACCAAAATATGAGTATACCCATTAGACGAAGGAAAAGGTCTGTCACACCCTGATTTTCATGTCACATTGCTTAAGCTAATTACCATGTTAAAAATGTGGATTTACAAAAACTTTTGAGTGTTTTTGACTTTTGTCTGCTGTTTGCTAGTGCTCTAAAAATCAAACAAATCCTCCAACTCTTATACTTCATCTCCTTGATCCAAAACCTTCACCCAATGATCATGCCATGTGTATAGAACATTATAGAATTTTCTTATAAAAATATTTTGGCCAAATAGTATTTTCTAAAAATTAGTTTTCCAAAAACCCCTGAATTGAGGTTTGCACTACAAGTACCTTATTTAGGGTGTGAAAAATCTTTCAAAAAGTATATTTGAATCCTATTAGGTATAGGACTCCCAGAAACAACAAAATTATAATTTTAAAAGTTATTTTTATATTTTATTTAAAAGCCCTTTCTTAAGGCCTGAAATGGTCTTTAATAGGGAAAAATTATTTAATCATTTCAAAAATATTTGCCAAAATTCAGGGAAACTCATAGGACATATATTGTCCATATATAAGAGTTTCAGCACATGGTCATGTTCAAAATATTGGACAAATCCTTCCAAAACCCTTTTTGGATATTTCAAGCTTTTGAAATATTTACAAAGGAAATATTCTCCAAAAATTATAGGGAAATTCTATCATGTCAGATCTGACATATTTGATGATCTTGCAAAGCCTCATGCCTTGAAGATCAAGGAAACATCCTCTAATCCCTTCAAAACCATTTCTGTCCATTTTGAAGTTTGAGCAACTTTACATTGCCAAACTTGTCCAAATGCTCTCAAACTTGGTGCACATGCTAAAATGATGTGATTTTGCATCTATGCCAAATGGCACAAGTTTTGGAGAAGCATAACTTGATCTAAGTGCCCCAAAACCATTTCTGTTCAAATTCAAATTTGAACAACTTTACATTGTCTACTTTTTATCTGGAGCTTCAAACTTTGTGGGCATGATCATAACCCCAAATGATGACACTACACCAAGTGGTGCATCAAGGGGAGATGATTAGCTTCACTCAAACAAGGTGAAACCATTTCTGTTGATTTCTAGGGTTCACCAAAGTTACATTGGAAACTTTTCCCAAATAAGCTCAAATTTGGTGGAAGGGCCTAATTGTGTGTAACATTCCATCCTGTTGAGTCCCATGTCAAGTGGAAGTCATTTGCCTTCCCAAAACCTGATCAAACACCTTCTGCCATTTTTCTTAAACCATTGTTTTGACCACTTTTACTATTCCCCTTGAGCTCAATTTTCTACCACAACTTCTCCTAGTCCTATTCTACCTCCAGTAACTCTCCCCTGCCTCAGCTCAATCATTGGAGGGGGGTAAAACCCCAATTCACTCTTCTAGATAGCAGTTTTCACCTCCTCCTTCACCTCCCTCCTCATTCCAGTGGCTCCCCAGAGCATCCAGGGCCATCACTCAATTGTTTACTACCCCCTCGACCCCCCAGATAGCTTTGGGCATGATGGACGCGTCCAGAGCAGCGAGGGCACGGCCATGCCGGCCAAACAGGTGCTCTGGAGCGCACTACAATGCCCTGGCGCACTGTAGCCGCCCCCAATCACCGGCCCCGACCACCTAGGGCCTCCCCCCTCGTGCCCCCCGAGGCTGCCTCGGCGTCCGGAACACGCTGGGCGGTCGACCCCCTCCTCTCTCTTCCTCTCTGACCCCTGCTCGCACGCGCGCCATGGCCGCCCGAGCGCTCCAGTGAGCAAACTCTCATGCGCGACACTCTGGCACCTCCCCGCTCCTCCTCTCTCTTTCTGTAGGCCTGGACCAATCCCACAAGCACCCCAGACACGCTGCGGCAAGCTCACTTGACCCGTGGCGACGGCAACAGGCTCGCCGGCGCACGGCGCCTCGGTGGACCGTCGCCCACCTACTTATAGGGCACCCCCGAGCCCCCTTGCACCTCCTTTGGCACTCTCCCTCTCGCGTGCGTCTCCCAAGCCAACCCCCTGCTCCTCCCGTGCCTCCACTCTACTCCATGGCCGGGAACCCTGCCGCCGGCCACCACTCAAATTCGCGTCGTGGGAAGCCCCTCCTTCCCCCTCTTTGCTCCGGAGCAACACCAGGACCACCACCAATGCTCCCTGCACGACGGCCCTCCCTCCCCGTGCCTTCCTCGCCGTGCCCATACCTCACCGCCAGCCTAGTCCACCGCGGCCAACCTCCTTCTCCATTCGGTGCTCCTGGGCGACCGTGCCACCCACTGCTGGATCCCCTGATCACGCCGACAGGCCGAAGGTCGCCGGAGATGCCCTGCAGCGCCGGTAAGCCGCCGTCGAGCATCGCCTCTGTTGCCCCTCGTCGCGTCGCGCGGGAGGAAGGGGATGAACCTGAGCGCTGGGCCCCGCGCGTCAGCGACCAAGTGGCTGGGCCCCGTCGTTTGAGTGGAGACGGCTTCGGCCGAAACCACCTAGCCGCCGCAAAGGCGTAATCCCCACGGGCTTCTTCGACGTGGCCAGGCCCCCTGCGCGTGGCTGTGCAGTTGGGCCGGCCCAGTACACTACGGTGTTATAGTACGCGCAAAACGCAGTATAGGTATAAACCCTTTCTCTTTTTCCTTTTTCTTTTCTCAGTCAACTTCAAAAACCCACAAATGATTCATCTGAACTCCAAATTGCATGATTCAAATTTCTGTTAGTCTCTAAAATCATGCTCTAGCACATGGTGCAACATGCACATTATTCCAGAGACTTTCCCTTCACAAATAATTATCAAATGCCAATATTTCATTTTTTGTGATGAACTTTAGAAAATCACAGAGGGCTCAAATTTAATCCAAATGCAGTAGTTCAAATTCCTAGATGCTTGTCATATCCAAACTTAGTTTTGGAACATTTTTATTAATACTTTCTGTACCCCACCAAATATTGAGCCATTTCTTCATATTTATCAGCTTTGCAAAATCCTAGGAAATTCATTTGAATTCCAAATCCAGTGAAACCAACTCCTAGATGCTTCTAAAATCATGACTTGTTGATGGGTGCCTTTGCTCATCATTCAAGAAAATATTTCTGTATACTTCTTTCAAATCCATAAACCCCTTGGTTCCATCATATTGAAATGATCCAAACTATCTATTGATCCAATACCTATGTAAGCACCTTGGTCATTTCTAATATGCCCAGTGGTATCCTAGAAAAGTCCAACTCCCATTTTTAGAGAACTTTTATTTTTGCTTTGATTATGTTGCTTATTAAGATTGTTTCCCTCGTTAGTTGACGAAATAAACGAAGTACTCGGAGATGGACCAGAAGGTTTGAAGACTCGGAAGAATAAAGCAAGCAGCCCTTTGACCATGTTCGAGAAACTTTTTATGCATGTCTCATAGCACCCTATTATCAATGCATCAGAATCATGTAGAAGAGGTGACCACTTTGGTTGGTTCCTTTGTTACTTTGCTATTGAACTTGCATCAAACATGACCCTACCTTCCTATGAGGGTTATGTGGGTGGGAGTAGATAGATGTATGCTATAGTAGTTGGCTACGCAAAATGGGTCAGGGATATGCATTGAGTGAAACAAGTGTGGTTTGACATACTTGCAAATGACCCAGTGGGTGCCACTAATGCCCCTGGGAGTTGATGAGGAACTAGGGCACTACTTGGTGAAGAAGTAGTGTGCCGAGGCTTGACGAAAGTGTTGTTTACAGAGATGGATTAGATTTATGTGTGACTACCGTCCCAACCAAACATGCGCAACCACTCTACCCTTATATGGGAAAAGGGCATTATTGATTACTTAGGTCGATACTAGCATGGTGCCCGCATTACTAGTGACGGGGGTGACATGAGGTCACTCTCGGGACCGGGTCGTGCTTGGATAGGCGGCCGTGACTGTTTTTACAGGGCACCGAACACACCGTTGGTACCCCGTGTCAGTGGTATGTGATGAATATGGGAGCAAGTCTCCACAATTTTAAGATGTGAAATGTTGGCACGGGGCTGTACCAATCGAGTGGACTCTATGTTAGTGTCGTCTAGGGAAAGATAGTGATCGGGTGCTTACCCCGGGTACTTGAGGTACCGCGGGTTGTGGATGTCATGGAAGTTCCCCGGATCTTGTGGGTAAAGTGTGCAACCTCTGCAGAGTTTCAAACTATTCGAATAGCCGTGTCCGCGGTCAAGGACAGTTGGGTGGTGCTACTTAGACTATGTCCATAAGCTTCTGGAAAACAACACGGTATGGTGGATCTGTTGATGTGATTGTGCGAAAGTCACAATGAGCTTGAGCATGAGTTGATTACAACTCTTTCTAGATAATGATGTCTGTGACCTCCAGATACTTGTTGCAGACACATGCATGTCCATGTTATACGTTGATCATACTTGCATATGAAAAACTAGCTTTCCGCAAAACTGCCAATCTAGCAGTAGAGCCTTGCATAATTATTCTGTCATCACACTTGGGTTGCTTGCGAGTACATTCAAAGTACTCATTGGCTTGCCACCGGTTATTATATTGGCCAGGCATGAAAGAACAGGTTAGGATGAAGATTTCTTGGTGACGGGCATGCGAGCTAGGACGCTTCCCAGTCAGAATGCCTGTAGGGTTAATGCAGCAGGCATGGGTCCAAGTTGTTATTGAAGATTTCCGCTGCAACGTTATACTCAAGGCTTGACCTTAATGGTCCTATTTGTGTAATACGGTATGTATGGATGTAAGACTCTTGTTATTCAGCTTCTGTGTGTTCAGTGAGCATTGATCTCTGGGATCACTGTACACGTGCATTCGGTGATCACGACTTATGAGTCGGGGTCCCCACAGAGCTGGTATCAGAGCCGTCCTAACTGTAGGAAGCCTTAGTTAGCATGGTCGTTAGTTAGGGTAAAACTATTTTCAAAACTATTACTAGATTTCAAAACTATCTATACTTCTCTTCCCTTCTCAGTTTTTCAAAATCTAGGCTATACTTGATCTCTTCCCCTTCAAAACCTTGGTCGCTAGAACCCTTATGCCCCTGACCACTGGATTTTCAGTAATCCTCGTGGAGTGCACCTTGCCGAACACTCACCCACCTCTTCTGGACGCAAGATTGGTGACACCACGACAAGACGATACCAACGTAAATTACATCCTCGATGGATGAGGACATGAAGACCCAGAAGAAGGTGATACCCTTGACAGTGCCCCAAGAAGATGCAACATTGGCCTATGATGACCAGGGTGTAGGTTATGCAAAATCATGATATGCATTGCTAATAGAGTAATCATGTCACTACCGTTGTTGTATCGGCAACCACCGGTGGATGAGAACATTGCCATTTGGTCCGCCTCACTATAGTGAGCAGGAAAACGGTTCTCTTCATCCCCCGCTCTTGGTGTCGATGTTGTCACCAACGAAACCGACATGTTGGACCTCTATTATGCGTTGATATTGTCATTGCATACGGATTGCCCACCTGGTACCCTCGACGTCCCAGAAGGCACAAGGGGTCGTCATGATTAAAGAGACAAGAAAAGACCAAGTCAATGCCAGCTGTAAGGAGACACCTTCACAGCATCACCTCATCAGGCGAGAAGTTGTTGAAGATTCTTCAGGCTCAACCCGGATCATTCATCAAACAACTACAAGGGACATAGCAACACCCGAGGAAGCTCAAAAGACTGCACGAGGCACAAGTCACGACACTGAGTCCGAGAACCCCTAGGGTAGGATGAGTCGTGTACCCCCTATGCACAGTCGAGTCCGTATGATGGTTCGAATAGAACCATGATTGTGTGTTGTTTGCTTTTATTTGTTTGTGTTTTGATATAAGTTGCACTTTTGCCCTAGGCAACAAGTGCATGGCTATGTCATCTTCCTCGCGTTGTTTCTTTTGTTTCAGTCTTTTGGCACCTGTTTGTTTGCACCTGCACTATAGAACCCCCTTTTTAGGCATTTCCCTCCTCTACACTACTTTTTCCTCTCTTCTCTCTTTCCCCAACTGAAGACCCGCAATACAAGATGCACCAAGGATTCTAACTCGGCGACCAACTGGCACTGAAGACCTCTGCTACAACCTCCGTGACCAAGTGCAACCCCGTAGAATTATGTTTAACCCTCCAGACCAGTAACCCTCTTCCTAGACCCTTTGAGACTCCACAAGACACTCCAGCACGAACCCTTAACCATGTGCTTAACCCATAGAATCGCGAGAGAACCTGTTAAGTCTTTATAACCTTGCACAACACTGGGTTCGTAAAGGAGCTAGTGGACACAGTGAACGAGCACATTCTCATCCTAATATAGCACAAGAACTGACGATGCCATAGATAGACTAATTTGAGGATATGACACAGGTGACTTGGTGGCTTTATATCAATGACTTCGAGGAATTATTTGAGACCTTGATGGATTGTGAGATTTCATATTGGTGGGATCATGACTTTGGGGAAGCATGTATGAATTCTTGTCGGGCATGATATTTGGATTTATGTAGGTGATTCTGGTTGGTATAAATGCTTGATATGCCTGCATGGTTCGGAGTAAATTGGATTTAGACCTATGATCCTGATTATGATATCATGCTTCTTGGTGGACAATAAACTAGGAGATTGGATTATTTGTCGGAGTTGATTTAGGGATCTATATAATCATGACCCTGGAGTTCACTTGACCCGGATGATGGGAATTTGGTGGACTTACTATCGTAATGCATAGTCCTTCCAAGTATTTGGGTATCAAAGGGACTTGAGATCTTGTGGAACACCGTAGACATCGAATTTCTAGAGTTGTTGGATTATGTGGTGATTGATGGAAAATTACCGGGCTATTGGAGTTGATCTATAGGAAGGAAACAAAATCTTGGAGTGGCATATGACGTGTTTCCTTAGAATAGAGATGCAATATCGTGAGCCTTGCAAGAATAGGCTGAGTGCTTGGATTGTGGAGTTTAATTTAAGCTCAGCAGCATGTGTGACCTACCCATGGGTTTTAGGGGTAGACATACATATGGATTTGGGGATCGTAGACAAGTATAATTTTGTTAGACCATCTCTTGAGAGTCATGAGGATATGTATGGCGTGAGTGGTGATTGAAGTTGGTCTATGCGAGAAGATGCTTTTTCGTTCGGAGTACTAGATAGAGCTATTGGCATCTCAGAAACCGTGCTTAAGGATAGGATGATAAACGTTCACTCACTCACTAAAATCCTTGAAACCCTTAAGCCCCACCGAGCCACAACTTGGTCAGATTCTGACCACGGGCCTTCGCTCTAAGTCAGGAAGATCTTGCAAATACTCAACGGAGGCCACCACCAATACCCTAGCCTACCTTGCGTACCCCATAGACCTCATGGAGTAATTGGACAAGATGGGTAACATCGTTAGTTGATGGCCTACTTGTCTGCCCGAAGACAAAAGAAGAGACAGACAGCTGGATAGAAGACATTTGAAGACCGCCCTGTCAAGAAGGAAGAACTACACCGACCACCATCATCAAGAAGTAAACTTCCGTGTCGAAGACCGGGCGTATCTGCAAACCACTCCTCCCGAAGAGACCAAGCCTTTCCGTGTCGAAGGGACGCTCATACCAAGATTTATCGACCCTTCTTCAAGACCACTGCAAGACAAATAGTAGACATCTACCAGCTAGATTTACCACCTGAGATACCCTCCGTGCACCAAATCTTCCACGAGTCCCCACTCTGGAAGTACTTCTTACCTCCTAACTAGCCCGGTGCCCGCAAGGACATCGATCACCGATCCTTTGACAACTAACCCAACCTAACCTATGCAAGAGACCCGTCAGCAACCTGCATCAAGGAGGGCATTAAGCAAGAAGCCACACTACCAAGTACTTCAAGATTCCATGGAGCACCACTCGGAAGCAGAACCAACACGAAGAAGTGAAGACTACCCCGTATCCAAGACCCCGTATTCCTTTCCACGCCTAGTCTGGGAATCTCGGGGACGAGATTCTTGTAAGAGGGGTAGGTCTGTCACACCCTGATTTTCATGTCACATTGCTTAAGCTAATTACCATGTTGAAAATCTGGATTTACAAAAACTTTTGAGTGTTTTTGACTTTGCTTGATTTGACTTTTGTCTGCTGTTTGCTAGTGCTCTAAAAATCAAATAAATCCTCCAACTCTTATACTTCATCTCCTTGATCCAAAACCTTCACCCAATGATCATGCCATGTGTATAGAACATTATAGAATTTTCTTATAAAAATATTTTGGCCAAATAGTATTTTCTAAAAATTAGTTTTCCAAAAACCCCTGAATTGAGATTTGCACTACAAGTACCTTATTTAGGGTGTGAAAAATATTGCAAAAAGTATATTTGAATCCTATTAGGTATAGGACTCCCAGAAACCACAAAATTATAATTTTAAAAGTTATTTTTATATTTTATTTAAAAGCCTTTTCTTAAGGCCAGAAATGGTCTTTAATAGGGAAAAATTATTTAATCATTTCAAAAATATTTGCCAAAATTCAGGGAAACTCATAGGACATATATTGTCCATATATAAGAGTTTCAGCACATGGTCATGTTCAAAATATTGAAAAATCCTTCCAAAACCCTTTTTGGATATTTCAAGCTTTTGAAATATTTACAAAGGAAATATTCTCCAAAAATTCCAGGGAAATTCTATCATGTCATATGTGACATATTTGATGATCTTGCAAAGCCTCATGCCTTGAAGATCAAGGAAACATCCTCTAATCCCCTCAAAACCATTTCTGTCCATTTTGAAGTTTGAGCAACTTTACATTGCCAAACTTGTCCAAATGCTCTCAAACTTGGTGCACATGCTAAAATGATGTGATTATGCATCTATGCCAAATGGCACAAGTTTTGGAGAAGCATAACTTGATCTAAGTGCCCCAAAACCATTTCTGTTCAAATTCAAATTTGAACAACTTTACATTGTCAACTTTTTATCTGGAGCTTCAAACTTTGTGGGCATGATCATAACCCCAAATGATGACACTACACCAAGTGGTGCATCAAGGGGAGATGATTAGCTTAACTCAAACAAGGTGAAACCATTTCTGTTGATTTCTAGGGTTCAGCAAAGTTACATTGGCAACTTTTCCCAAATAAGCTCAAATTTGGTGGAAGGGCCTAATTGTGTGTAACATTCCATCTTGTTGAGTCCCATGTCAAGTGGAAGTCATTTGCCTTCTCAAAACCTGATCAAACACCTTCTGCCATTTTTCTTAAACCATTGTTTTGACCACTTTTACTATTCCCCTTGAGCTCAATTTTCTACCACAGCTTCTCCTAGTCCTATTCTACCTCGAGTAACTCTATCCCTGCCTCAGCTCAATCATTGGAGGGGGGTAAAACCCCAATTCACTCTTCTAGACAGCAGTTTTCACCTCCTCCTTCACCTCCCTCCTCATTCCAGTGGCTCCCCAGAGCATCCAGGGCCATCACTCAATTGTTTACTACCCCCTCGACCCCCCAGATAGCTTTGGGCATGATGGACGCGTCCAGAGCGGCGAGGGCACGGCCATGCCGGCCAAACGGGTGCTCTGGAGCGCGCTACAGTGCCCTGGCACACTGTAGCCGCCCCCAATCACCGGCCCCGACCACCTAGGGCCTCCCCCCTCGTGCCCGCCGAGGCTGCCTCGGCGTCCGGAACACGCTGGGCGGTCGGCCCCCTCCTCTCTCTTCCTCTCTCACCCCTGCTCGCACGCGCGCCATGGCCGCCCGAGCGCTCCAGTGAGCAAGCTCGCACGCGCGACGCTCTGGCACCTCCCCGCTCCTCCTCTCTCTTTCTTTAGGCCTGGACCAATCCCACAAGCACCCCAGACACGCTGCGGCTAGCTCACTTGACCCATGGCGACGGCAACAGGCTCGCCGGCGCACGGAGCCTCGGTGGACCGCCGCCCACCTACTTATAGGGAACCCCCGAGCCCCCTTGCACCTCCTTTGGCACTCTCCCTCTCCCGTGCATCTCCCAAGCCAACCCCCTGCTCCTCCCGTGCCCCCACTCTACTCCAGGGCCGGGAACCCTGCCGCCGGCCACCACTCAAATTCGCGTCGTGGGAAGCCCCTCCTCCCCCCTCTTTGCTCCAGAGCAACACAAGGACCACCACCAACGCTCCCTGCACGACGGCCCTTCCTCCCCGTGCCTTCCTCGCCGTGCCCAAACCTCACCGCCAGCCTAGTCCCCCGCGGCCAACCTCCTTCTCCATTCGGTGCTCCTGGGCGACCGTGCCACCCACAGCTGGATGCGGCTGGATCCCCTGATCACGCCTACAGGGCGAAGGTTGCCGGAGATCCCCTGCAGTGTCAGCAAGCTGCCGTCGAGCATCGCCTCTGTTCCCCCCCGTCGCGTCACGCGGGAGGAAGGGGATGAACCTGAGCGCTGGGCCCCGCGCGTCAGCGACCTAGTGGCTGGGCCCCGTCGTTTGAGTGGAGACGGCTTCGGCCGAAACCGCCTAGCCGCCGCAAAGGCGTAATCCCCACGGGCGCCTTCGACGTGGCCAGGCCCCCTGCGCGTGGCTGTGCAGTTGGGCCGGCCCAGTACACTGCGGCGTTATACTACGCCCAAAACGCAGTATAGGTATAAACCCTTTCTCTTTTTCCTTTTTCTTTTCTCAGTCAACTTCAAAAACCCACAAATGATTCATCTGAACTCCAAATTGCATGATTCAAATTTCTGGTAGTCTCTAAAATCATGCTCTACCACATGGTGCAACATGCACATTATTCCAGAGACTTTTCCTTCACAAATAATTATCAAATGCCAATATTTCATTTTCTGTGGTGAACTTTAGAAAATCACAGAGGGCTCAAATTTAATCCAAATGCAGTAGTTCAAATTCCTAGATGCTTGTCATATCCAAACTTAGTTTTGGAACATTTTTATTAATACTTTCTGTACCCCACCAAATATTGAGCCATTTATTCATATTTATCAGCTTTGCAAAATCCTAGGAAATTCATTTGAATTCCAAATCCAGTGAAACCAACTCCTAGATGCTTCTAAAATCATGACTTGTTGATGGGTGCCTTTTCTCATCATTCAAGAAAATATTTCTGTATACTTCTTTCAAATCCATAAACTCCTTGGTTCCATCATATTGAAATGATCCAAACTATCCATTGATCCAATACCTATGTAAGCACCTTGGTCATTTCTAATATGCCCAGAGGTATCCTAGAAAAGTCCAACTCCTATTTTTAGAGCACTTTTATTTTTGCTTTGATTATGTTGCTTATTATGATTGTTTCCATTGTTAGTTGACGAAATAAACGAAGTACTCGGAGATGGACCAGAAGGTTTGAAGACTCGGAAGAATAAGGCAAGCAGCCCTTTGACCATGTTCGAGAAACTTTTTATGCATGTCTCATAGCACCCTATTATTAATGCATCGGAATCATGTAGAAGAGGTGACCACTTTGGTTGGTGCCTTTGTTACTTTGCTATTGAACTTGCATCAAACATGACCCTACCTTCCTATGAGGGTTATGTGGGTGGGAGTAGATAGATGTATGCTATAGTAGTTGGCTACGCAAAATGGGTCAGGGATATGCATTGAGTGAAACAAGTGTGGTTTGACATACTTGCAAATGACCCAGTGGGTGCCACTATGTCACACCCTGCATTTTGTATCATGTTATTTGTAACTTTGAGGCATGAAAATTTGGACCAGCAAAATTTTTAGCATCATTTGGCTTTTATTGGAATTGAGTTTTCTTCATTTGCTTTTTCATGTGCTCATTAAAGTCAACTATGATCTCTTGTAGATCTCATCTCCATACTCTAAGCTTCGGCCCAGTGATCATGCCAAGTGTCATATAACAGTATAGTATTTTCTTACAAAATTATTTTGGCCAAAAAGCATTTTATAAATTTAGTCTTCCAAAAACCCCTGAATTGAGATTTGCACTGCAAGTACTTGATTAAGGGTGTGAAAATTATTTCAAAAGGTTTATTTGAGACCTAGTAGTCATAGGACTCCCAGAAACCACAAAGGTATAATTTTAAAAGTTATTTTCCTATTTTATTTAAAAGCCTTTTCTTAAGGCCAGAAATGGTCTTTAATAGGGAAAAATTATTTAACTGTTTCAAAAATATTTGCCAAAATTCAGAGAGACTCATAGGACATATATTGTCCATATATAAGAGTTTCAACACTTGGTCTTGTTCAAATTAATGGGCTAAACCCTCTAAAACCCTTTCTGGATATTTCAAGCTTTTGAAATATTTACAAAGGAAACTTTCTCCAAAAATTCCAGGGAAATTCTATCATGTCATTTATGACATATTTGAAGATCTTTCCAAGTCCCATGCCTTGGGAAGCAAGAAAACCTCCTCAAACCCTTTCATAACCATTCTGTCCATATTTGAAGTTTGAGCAACTTTACATTGCCAAACTTGTCCAAATGCTCTCAAACTTGGTGCACATGCTAGAATGGCCTAATAAGGCACCTAGACCAAATGGCACAAGAATTTGAATAGAGCAACTTGATCAGATCACCTCAAAACCCTTTCTGTTCAAATGCAAATTTGAACAACTTTACATTACCAACTTTTTATCTGGAGCTTCAAACTTTGTGGGCATGATCAATACCCCAAATGATGATGCTACACCAAGTGGTGCATCAAGGGGAGATGATTAGCTTGACTCAATCAAGATGAAACTGTTTCTGTTGATTTCTAGGGTTCACCAAAGTTGCATTAGCTAGTTTCTCCAAATGAGCCCAAATTTGGTGAAGCACCCTATTTTCTCATGTCCTTCAACCCTGTCAAGTGCCATGTCAAGTGGACTTCATTTACTTGATCAAACACTGATCAAACACCTTCTGCAGAAATGCTAAAACCTCCATTTTAACCACTTTCACTTTTCTCCATGGCCTCAACTTCTTACCACAGGCTCATTGGGTTACCAGCTACCTCCAGTAACTCCCCCAGCACCTCAGCTCCATGATTGAGGGGTGAAACCTCTGTTTTACCTTGTTGTACAGTAGGTCTCTACCATTTCACCAACTCTCTCTCTCTCTCTCTCTGCATCCCCAGGGCATCCAAGGCCTCAAGGCATTTCTTTACTTCTCCTACAACGTGCTAGCCACTGTTGGGCACGCTGGAACGGACCAAACCGGCGCGAGCGCGTCGATGCCAGTCAAACGCATGCTCTGGAGCGCGCGAACAGTGCACCTCGCACGCTGGCTCGGGCCAATCAGCCTCCCCCGACAACCTCGAGCCTCCCCCTCGCGCCAGTCGAGGCGCCTCGACGTCCGCAACCTCCCCGGCGCTGTCCCCCCTCCTCCTGCGCCCTCCAGTGAACGACGTCGCACGCGCACCGGCCGCCCGCTTCTGCCATTCCTCTGCCTCACACGCGCGCCCTCCTCTGACGCTCCCCCGCTCCTCTTCTCACCTCAGCTGGACGTGGAGCTAGTCCACGGACCTCCCCGGCGTGTTCCCAGGCTCCAGAACCCTCCACAGCCTCGCCTGCAACCTCGCCGGCGCACGGGTCCACGGTGAACCACGGGCGCGGCTATATAAGGCCCTCCCGAGCTTCTCCAACACCCTCACCAGCCTCACACCTCTCCACTGAGACCCCCAACACCCTCAGTTCGACCCCAGGACGCCCCAGTGCTCGGGATCGACCGGAGCTCGGCCGCGTCGGGCCGCCGGCGATCTCGAGGTACAGGCCTCCCCTGCCTCTCCTTCCCCTCGTTTCGGAACCGCCGCACCTCACAGATCATTTCCCCCCTGTTTCTCCTCTCTGTGGCAGCCGGAAACAGCCGCAGCCACTACCCTCCGACGAGCCTCCGCCGTCCCACCTCGCCGCCGGTGAACCAGGACCCCCCGCCGTGCCGCACTACCACCACTACAACCGCAACTCGACGCTGAGCTCAACCCTGCCCTCAGTTGCCGTCGCCGTGGCCGGAGTCCTCGCCGGTGAGCTCGCCGCCGCCGTGGTCGTGGGGTTAGAGATGACAGGCGGGCCCCGCCTATCATCCCCCCACCTCTCTCCCCCTCCTCTGTGCCGCTGACCCACGGGCCCCGCCCGTCAGGTTTGAAAACCTGACGTGCGCGCGCGCTGGCTCTGTGCGGCTAGGCCAGTCCTTCTGGGCCGTGCACTGTGGCCTTCTCTGGCCCAGTGCACATGACCCCTTTTTCTTTTTCTTTTCTGTAAATGATTTAAACATTTATACAGAAAAGAATATTGATCCAAATTAAATATTTCCAACTCCTAAAATCTTGTAATATTCCAACCTATTTAATGGTACCACTTTCATTCGAATCCATGAAACTTTGCTGTACTGTTCAAATTTAAATTCAAATTTGAGCAGTATAACTCCTGTTCAAAAATCAATATATCCTATTCTGTAACTCCAAAACTCCAACTAAGATTTTTTCCCATCTTAGAAATCCCTCTAGTATTTTACAAAAATGAGTTGACATTTTTCTGAGCACTTTGATTTTTCTATTTTATTTGTATCCTTATTTTCCCGTGGTTATTATGCGATGTATAGATCCCGTATTTGACGAAGTTGCTGTGGAAGAAGAAGGAGAAGGACTTGAAGACTTTGAAGACCAAGCCAATCCAGGCAAGCAGCCCTTTGACCATGATACACTTGTTCTCGGAACCCGTTTGTTGCCGATGCATGATGATAGGGTTACGATGGTAACCTAGATGAACCACCACATGATGCATGCTTTATTGTTGATCTTGCTATATGCTAGTTGACATGCAATAGATGGTCATGATGCTTATATGATGCATGTGTGATATGAACCCTCATAGTTGAAATCTTTGCATGAACCCATCGGGTGCCCCTAATGCCCGAGGGTGATGAAGTGTTAGGTCATCACTTGAGAAAGAAGTGATGTGCCGGTAATATCATGTGCATGGTGGAATGATGGATTAGATTTATGTGTGACTACCGTCCCAACCAAACATGTGCAACCACACTACCCCTTATGGGACGGGGCTTTATTGATTACTTAGGTCGATACTAGCATGGTGCCCGCATTACTAGTGACGGGGAGACTTGAGGTCTTTCCCGGGACGGGGTCGTGCTTGGATAGACGACCATGACTGTTTTCACAGGGCACCGGACACACCGTTGGTCCCCTCGGGTACGCGTGAACATTGAAATTAGGGCAAGTCCCGTGATCTATTGTTTGTACCCGAGGGCCGTGTGCCAACGAGTGGACTCTATGTTAGTGTCGTCTAAGGAAAGGTAATGACCGGGTGCTTACCCCGGGTACTTGAGGTACCGCGGGTCGTGGATGACACGGAAGTTCCAAGGATCTTGTGGATAAAGTGCGCAACCTCTGCAGAGTGTAAAACTATTTGAATAGCCGTGTCCACGGTCATGGACAGTTGGGTGGTGCTACTTAAACTATGTCCAGAATTTTACTTCATCGGTGTTGGAATGTGTGTGATAAGTCAAGGATGGTGACTTGACTCGATGAGTCGAATCACTCATATTGATATCGGTAACCTGTCTTCGAGGTTACGCGAGGTTATTGATGCATAAACTTGATGGTAGAGTATTGTCCTAGCCTTGCTAGATTGATCATTATTATTCAATTGCACTGTTACCTTGTACCACATCATGGGTTGCTTGCGAGTACATTCAAAGTACTCATTGGCTTGCCACTGGTTATTTAATTGGCCAGGCATGGAAGAGCAGGATTACGAGGAAGAGTTCTTTGGAGACGATCATGCGAACTAGGACGCTATCCCAGTCAGAATGCCTGTAGGGTTAAGGCAGATGGCATGGGTTCTACCCGTTTATCGAAGACTTCCGCTACTTGAGTTATTTGCTATTCAGCCCGTGAGGCTCTATCTATGTAAGACTTGGCCATAATGGCCTTAATTCGTGTAAGACTATTTGTATGGATGTAAGACTCTTGTTATTTCTGCTTCTGTGTGTTTAGTGAGCATTGATCTCTGGGATCATTGTACACGTGCATTCGGTGATCTCGACTTCTAAGTCGGGGTCCCCACACACTAATGCCCCTGGCAGTTGATGAGGAACTAGGGCACTACTTGGTGAAGAAGTAGTGTGCCGAGGCTTGACGAAAGTGTTGTTTACAGAGATGGATTAGATTTATGTGTGACTACCGGCCCAACCAAACATGCGCAACCACTCTACCCTTATATGGGAAAAGGGCATTATTGCTTACCTATATCAATACTAGCATGGTGCCCGCACTACTAGTGATGCGGGTGACATGAGGTCACTCTCGGGACGGGGTCGTGCTTGGATAGGCGGCCATGACTATTTTTACAGGGCACCGAACACACCGTTCGTACCCCGTGTCAGTGGTATGTGATGAATATGGGAGCAAGTCTCCACAATTTTAAGATATGAAATGTTGGCACGGGGCTGTTACCAATCGAGTGGACTCTATGTTAGTGTCGTCTAGGGAAAGATAGTAATCGGGTGCTTACCCCGGGTACTTGAGGTACCGCGGGTCGTGGATGTCACGGAAGTTCCCCGGATCTTGTGGGCAAAGGCTGCTGCACTCAAGGCGTTAACCCGTCTCCGCGAGCTTCTTTCAGAGATGGCAGCCAAGATGGCGACTCGCTTCTTACCTTACCGGAAGGAAGGTGACGAAGAAAGCAGCGCACTAGCCCCTCCACTGAAGGAAGGACTCTCGCTTCGGTTTCAGACCTACTTCAGTCTCTGTGCCGACAGCCTGGCACAAGACTTGGCCTCGGAATCAATGAAGCTTCGAGAAGAACTTTACAAGGCCAAGGCACTTCTTCGTCGAGCTCAAGAGAAGGCAAACAGGATCAAGAAAGAAGGGGAACCTTCTGGACAATCCGCTATCGCATATCGAGGCGGAAGGCCCTCCGAGGATGTGTCTTCCAAGGGTGAAGAACCACCTCGGCGACGCCGGATGACAGCAAGGGAATATCGCAAGCTTTTCCCTGCACCACCGTCGAAGCACCGTCGTATCCAACTCCTCCACTCCCCCACTCCCTCCAGCGACAAGGGAGCCCAGACAGATGAAGACAAGGAGGAAGACCCAGAAGAGCCGGAATACGCGACCAAGCATTCCGCCGCTTAGGCATTATTCGCTACTCGGATATGCCAGTTGTAACCCCTATGGTAGGATAGGTCGTGTAACCCCTATGCGCAGTCGAGTCCTTGTATGGTTCATATGAAACCATCTAGCATTTGCTTTTGTTATGTCTGGATGTATGTCGTATTCTTCCTTCGGGAAGGTGTAAACGACTACATCACCCATTTGGATTTTAATGAATGAGTTTGGCCTTACGGCCCTTGCATGATTTGATTTAGTGTCACACCCACCCCCTTACTAGGCACCCATCTTTCTTGCTTTCCCTCTTCCGAGTCATGAAACCTTTTACCGCTCCAACAGGATGCCTGTTGTAACTCGTACTGGTACCTCTACCCAGCAGCCCGAAGCCGGAGCATCCTCTCAGCCAGAGGCAGGCCAGGACCAAACCAACGACCAAGCTCCACCACCACCTCCTGCAAGCATGGACATGGCTCAGCTTTTCCAAGCTTTCCGAGAGGAACGCCAAGCCAACACTGCAGCTCTTCAGCTGATTGCTCAAGCTGTCGCCAACAACCGCCAGCCGGCGGGGAATGGCAATGGACGTTCCACGTTGGCAGAGTTCAAGAAGCATGCACTGCCAACCTTCATCGAGACTGCAGAACCCCTAGATGCTGACGACTGGGTCCGTTCCATTGAGGAGATCCTGGAACTAGTCGGATGCACCGAAGATCGCGAGAAGGTGGCTTATGCAGCCCACTGCCTCGGGGGAACTGCTAGAGCTTGGTGGGATGGATTCAAGGTCATGCATGCTGAACAAGACATCACTTGGGAGAACTTCAAGGCAGAATTCCGCAAGGCCCACATTCCTTCCGGAATCATGGCTATCAAAAAGCGCGAGTTCCGAGCCCTGAAGCAAGGAAGTGGCACTGTCAAGGAGTACATGCAGAAGTTCAACATTCTGTCAAGGTATGCCCCTGAAGATGTCAGCACTGATGCTGCCAAACGGGAGCGCTTCATGGAAGGCCTTAATCAGACTCTGCAATACTCGCTTGTCGTGTGCGACTGCCCGTCTTTCCCTGACCTGGTGAACAAGGCACTCATGCTTGAAGACAAGCGGCGTGCTTTGGAAGACACTCGCAAGCGCAAGTTGGTCAGTAAGGGAAGTCCCAGCAACCAGAAGCCTCGTCCGTGGCAGTCAGCCCCGGCCAAGCCAACCTATCAGCAGCCAAGAGCTCCTGCACCTCGTGCCAATCCCAGGCCAGCTTTCAACCCCAATACCAGTGGTGGCAACAAGATCAACACTCCAAACCAAGTCACTTGCTTTGGATGTGGTCGGCCCGGACACATCTCCAGGGTGTGCCCCAACAAGAAGCCTAATGCCCCGCGCCCCAATGCGCAGAACCAGGGACAAGGCCGTGGAATGCCACCAAGGAACCCAGCTCCTCGCAATCCACCGAACTATGGGAAGGGGCGTGTGAATCACGTCACTGCTGAAGAAGCCCAGGAAGACCCGGACGTCGTGCTGGGTACGTTCCTTGTCAACTCAGCACCTGCAACTGTCTTGTTTGATTCTGGAGCAACGCATTCATTTGTCACTCAAAGATTTGCATTAAAAAGTGGCATGACCCCTACACCCCTGAATAACCCTATGGTGGTACAAACCCCCGGAGGCGAGATGAGAGCCAAGATAGGCTGTAAAGGAGTCAGTATTACCATTAACGGTGTAGACTTCCTAGCAGACCTTATCATCCTGAGATCGCAAGGCTTGGATGTGATCTTAGGGATGGATTGGCTCAGTAAGCACCAAGGCTTCTTAGACTGTGCCAATCGGACAGTCACTGTGACCAATGACCAGGGAGTCGAAGTCAAGTTTGCCCCCAACTCCTCTTCCGCTCAAGCCGCTAAAGTCAACTGTCTGTCTGAAGTTGGGCTAGATCAAGTACCGGTGGTATGTGAGTATCCTGATGTCTTTCCGGATGAACTACCGGGAATGCCCCCTGACCGTGACATTGAGTTCATCATCGAGCTCGTGCCCGGAGCAGGACCCATCTATAAGAAGCCTTATAGAATGGGGACGGAAGAATTAGCCGAGTTGAAGAAGCAGCTAGAAGAGCAGCTAAGGAAGGGATTTATCCGCCCGAGTGCCTCCCCTTGGGGATCTCCTGTTCTGTTTGTGGCAAAGAGGGACGGTACCATCCGCTTATGCATCGACTATCGTTCCCTCAATGAAGTTACAATCAAGAACAAGTACCCACTTCCCAAGATCGAAGATCTGTTTGATCAACTCAGCGGAGCCAAGGTATTCTCCAAGGTCGACCTCAGATCTGGATATTACCAGCTGAAGATCAGACCCCAAGATATTCCGAAGACAGCATTCGTAACCAGATATGGCCTGTACGAGTGCACGGTCATGTCTTTTGGGTTAACCAATGCCCCAGCTTACTTCATGTATCTCATGAATAAAGTCTTCATGGAATATTTGGACAAGTTTGTTGTTGTCTTCATTGATGACATTCTTGTGTTCTCGAAGTCGGAGGAAGAGCATGAGCAGCATCTGAGGATGGTCCTAGACAAGCTTCGTGAGCACCAACTGTACGCCAAATTCAGCAAATGTGAGTTCTGGCTGCATAAAGTTGGATTCTTAGGTCATGTCTTGACCGAGGAAGGGTTATCTGTTGATCCTGCAAAAATCGAAGCTGTGACCCAATGGCAATCTCCAACGACCGTCAAGGAAGTCAGAAGCATCCTCGGATTAGCGGGCTATTACCGCAAGTTCGTGGAAGGATTCTCTAGCATTGCACGGCCAATGACTCAGCTCCTCAAAAAGGACAAGAAGTTCGAGTGGACGCCAAAGTGCGAAGAGAGCTTCCAAGAGCTCAAGAAGAGATTGACCACCGCCCCAGTTCTGGCAACACCTGATATTCACAAGGAGTTCGTGATATATTGTGATGCCTCTCGAACCGGATTGGGAAGCGTTCTGATGCAAGAAGGCCGCGTCATAGCATACCTCTCCAGGCAGCTACGACCCCATGAGGAGAACTACGCTACTCACGATCTTGAGCTAGCGGCAGTAGTTCATGCCTTGAAGACATGGCGGCATTACCTCCTAGGGAAACGGTGTGAGATTTACACAGACCACAAAAGTCTGAAGTATATTTTCACCCAAAAAGAGTTGAACATGAGGCAGCGGAGATGGTTGGAACTCATCAAGGATTATGACCTCAGTGTTCAATATCACCCTGGGAAGGCTAACGTGGTGGCCGATGCCTTAAGCAGGAAGGCTTGCTCTTTGAATGCCGTTATTCAAGAAAGACAGCCAGCCTTGTTTAAGGAGATCGAACAATTCAGTTTGGAATTGGTCACCCCCGGATTTCTGGATCATTTGGAAGTCAGACCGACCCTGATGGTCGATGTCAAGAAGGCTCAAGATGGACACGCAAGCATCGAAGGTATCAAGAAGAAGATGAAGCTGGGCAAGGCCCCAGGATTCTCCGAAGACGAGCACGGGATTGTTTGGTACAAAGGTCGCCTCTGCATACCAAACAACACCGAGCTGAAGACGCTGATTCTGCAAGAAGCCCACGACACCCCGTATTCCATCCACCCCGGAGGAACCAAGATGTACCAAGACTTGAAGGCACGATTCTGGTGGCACGGTATGAAAAGAGAGATTGCAACCTATGTTGCAAAGTGTGATGTGTGCCAAAGGGTCAAGGCTGAGTATCAGCGACCTGCTGGATTGCTTCAACCACTCAAGGTTCCTGAGTGGAAGTGGGATAAAGTCGGAATGGACTTCATCACTGGATTACCAAGGTCGAATAGAGGACATGACTCCATCTGGGTCATAGTCGATCATTTGACCAAGGTGGCCCATTTCATTCCTGTCAAGACCACTTATGATGGCAACCGGCTGGCAGCTCTCTACATCGACCGAATCGTAAGTCTTCACGGTGTTCCCAAGGAGATTGTGTCAGATCGAGGAACCCAGTTCACCTCATGGTTCTGGAAGAAGTTCCAAGAATCCTTGGGAACCAAGTTGTATTTCAGCACAGCTTTCCACCCACAGACCGGAGGTCAAACAGAGCGAGTCAATCAGATTCTCGAAGACATGCTCCGAGCCTGTGTCCTGGCATATGGAGCCAAGTGGGAAGACTGTCTCCCTTTTGCCGAGTTCTCCTATAACAACAGTTACCAGTCAAGCCTTCAGATGGCACCATTTGAGGTGTTGTACGGACGCAGATGTCGCACACCCCTCAACTGGTCAGAGACTGGAGAAGGACTAGTTTTTGGACCGGATAATCTCCGCGCAGCAGAAGAGCAAGTCCAGCTAGTCAGAGAGCGATTAAAGGCAGCCAAGTCAAGGCAGAAGAGTTATGCTGACACTCGACGCCGAGACATGAGTTTCCATGTTGGGGACCATGTGTACCTACGGGTAACTCCTCTAAAGGGAACCAAGCGTTTCCATGTCAAGGGGAAGCTCGCACCAAGGTTCATTGGACCCTTTGAGATCACTGCACGACGAGGAGAAGTGGCTTATCAGTTGGAACTACCACCTGAGCTATCCGATGTGCACAATGTGTTCCATGTGTCACAACTCCGGAAATGCCTCCAAGTTCCAGACAAGCCCAGTCTCTACAAGGATGTGGATCACCAAGCCATTGATCTGCAGCCTGATTTGACCTACCGCGAGAAGCCCATTTGTATTCTGGACGAAGCAGAACGACGTACGCGGAGCCGTACCATCAAGTACTTCAAGGTCCAGTGGAGCAACCACACCGAAGTAGAAGCAACCTGGGAACGAGAAGACTATCTTAGATCCGAGTTTCCCGATCTCTTTTAAGCCCTAGTTTAGGAATCTCGGGGACGAGATTCTTGTAAGGGGGGTAGGTCTGTCACACCCTGCATTTTGTATAATGTTATTTGTAACTTTGAGGCATGAAAATTTGGACCAACAAAATTTTTAGCATCATTTGGCTTTTATTGGAATTGAGTTTTCTTCATTTGCTTTTTCATGTGCTCATTAAAGTCAACTATGATCTCTTGTAGATCTCATCTCCATACTCTAAGCTTCTGCCCAATGATCATGCCAAGTGTCATATAACAGTATAGTATTTTCTTACAAAATTATTTTGGCCAAAAAGCATTTTATAAATTTAGTCTTCCAAAAACCCCTGAATTGAGATTTGCACTGCAAGTACTTGATTAAGGGTGTGAAAATTATTTCAAAAGGTTTATTTGAGACCTAGTAGTCATAGGACTCCCAGAAACCACAAAGGTATAATTTTAAAAGTTATTTTCCTATTTTATTTAAAAGCCTTTTCTTAAGGCCAGAAATGGTCTTTAATAGGGAAAAATTATTTAACTGTTTCAACAATATTTGCCAAAATTCAGAGAGACTCATAGGACATATATTGTCCATATATAAGAGTTTCAACACTTGGTCATGTTCAAAATAATGGGCTAAACCCTCTAAAACCCTTTCTGGATATTTCAAGCTTTTGAAATATTTACAAAGGAAACTTTCTCCAAAATTTCCAGGGAAATTCTATCATGTCATTTATGACATATTTGAAGATCTTTCCAAGTCCCATGCCTTGGGAAGCAAGAAAACCTCCTCAAACCCCTTCATAACCATTCTGTCCATATTTGAAGTTTGAGCAACTTTACATTGCCAAACTTGTCCAAATGCTCTCAAACTTGGTGCACATGCTAGAATGGCCTAATAAGGCACCTAGACCAAATGGCACAAGAATTTGAATAGAGCAACTTGATCAGATCACCTCAAAACCCTTTCTGTTCAAATGCAAATTTGAACAACTTTACATTACCAACTTTTTATCTGGAGCTTCAAACTTTGTGGGCATGATCAATACCCCAAATGATGATGCTACACCAAGTGGTGCATCAAGGGGAGATGATTAGCTTGACTCAATCAAGATGAAACTGTTTCTGTTGATTTCTAGGGTTCACCAAAGTTGCATTAGCTAGTTTCTCCATATGAGCCCAAATTTGGTGAAGCACCCTATTTTCTCATGTCCTTCAACCCTGTCAAGTGCCATGTCAAGTGGACTTCATTTACATGATCAAACACTGATCAAACACCTTCTGCAGAAATGCTAAAACCTCCATTTTGACCACTTTCACTTTTCTCCATGGCCTCAACTTCTTACCACAGGCTCATTGGGTTACCAGCTACCTCCAGTAACTCCCCCAGCACCTCAGCTCCATGATTGAGGGGTGAAACCTCTGTTTTACCTTGCTGTACAGTAGGTTTCTACCATTTCACCAACACTCTCTCTCTCTCTCTGCATCCCCAGGGCATCCAAGGCCTCAAGGCATTTCTTTACTTCTCCTACAACGTGCTAGACACTGTTGGGCACGCTGGAACGGACCAAACCGGCGAGAGCGCGTCGATGCCAGTCAAACGCATGCTCTAGAGCGCGCGAACAGTGCACCTCGCACGCTGGCTCGGGCCAATCAGCCTCCCCCGACAACCTCGAGCCCCCCCTCGCGCCAGTCGAGGCGCCTCGACTTCCGCAACCTCCCCGGCGCTGTCCACCCTCCTCCTGCGCCCTCCAGCGAACGACGTCGCACGCGCACCGGCCGCCCGCTTCGGCCATTCCTCTGCCTCACACGCGCGCCCTCCTCTGACGCTCCCCCGCTCCTCTTCTCACCTCAGCTGGACGTGGAGCTAGTCCACGGACCTCCTCGGCGTGTTCCCAGGCTCCAGAACCCTCCACAGCCTCGCCTGCAACCTCGCCGGCGCACGGGTCCACGGTGAACCACGGGCGCGGCTATATAAGGCCCTCCCGAGCTTCTCCAACACCCTCACCAGCCTCACACCTCTCCACTGAGACCCCCAACACCCTCAGTTCGACCCCAGGACGCCCTAGTGCTCGGGATCGACCGGAGCTCCACCGCGTCGGGCCGCCGGCGATCTCGAGGTACATGCCTCCCCTGCCTCTCCTTCCCCTCGTTTCGGAACCGCCGCACCTCACTGATCATTTCCCCCCTGTTTCTCCTCTCTGTGGCAGCCGGAAACAGCCGCAGCCACTACCCTCCGACGAGCCTCCGCCGTCCCACCTCGCCGCCGGTGAACCAGGACCCCCCGCCGTGCCGCACTACCACCACTACAACCGCAACTCAACGCTGAGCTCAACCCTGCCCTCCGTTGCCGTCGCCGTGGCCGGAGTCCTCGCCGGTGAGCTCGCCGCCGCCGTGGTCATGGGGTTAGAGATGACAGGCGGGCCCCGCCTGTCATCCCCCCACCTCTCTCCCCCTCCTCTGTGCCGCTGACCCACGGGCCCCGCCCGTCAGGTTTGAAAACCTGACGTGCGCGCGCGCTGGCTCCGTGCGGCTGTGCCAGTCCGTCTGGGCCGTGCACTGTGGCCTTCTCTGGCCCAGTGCACAGGACCCCTTTTTCTTTTTCTTTTCTGTAAATGATTTAAACATTTATATAGAAAAGAATATTGATCCAAATTAAATATTTCCAACTCCTAAAATCTTGTAATATTCCAACCTATTTAATGGTACCACTTTCATTCGAATCCATGAAACTTTGCTGTACTGTTCAAATTTAAATTCAAATTTGAGCAGTATAACTCCTGTTCAAAAATCAATATATCCTATTCTGTAACTCCAAAACTACAACTAAGATTTTTTTCCCATCTTAGAAATCCCTCTAGTATTTTACAAAAATGAGTTGACTTTTTTCTGAGCACTTTGATTTTTCTGTTTTATTTGTATCCTTATTTTCCCGTGGTTATTATGCGACGTATAGATCCCGTATTTGACGATGTTGCTATATGCTAGTTGACATGCAATAGATGGTCATGATGCTTATATGATGCATGTGTGATATGAACCCTCATAGTTGAAATCTTTGCATGAACCCATCGGGTGCCCCTAATGCCCGAGGGTGATGAAGTGTTAGGTCATCACTTGAGAAAGAAGTGATGTGCCGGTAATATCATGTGCATGGTGGAATGATGGATTAGATTTATGTGTGACTACCGTCCCAACCAAACATGTGCAACCACACTACCCCTTATGGGACGGGGCTTTATTGATTACTTAGGTCGATACTAGCATGGTGCCCGCATTACTAGTGACGGGGAGACTTGAGGTCTTTCCCGGGACGGGGTCGTTCTTGGATAGACGACCATGACTGTTTTCACAGGGCACCGGACACCCGTTGGTCCCCTCGGGTACGCGTGAACATTGAAATTAGGGCAAGTCCCGTGATCTATTGTTTGTACCCGAGGGCCGTGTGCCAACGAGTGGACTCTATGTTAGTGTCGTCTAAGGAAAGGTAATGACCGGGTGCTTACCCCGGGTACTTGAGGTACCGCGGGTCGTGGATGACACGGAAGTTCCAAGGATCTTGTGGATAAAGTGCGCAACCTCTGCAGAGTGTAAAACTATTTGAATAGCCGTGTCCACGGTCATGGACAGTTGGGTGGTGCTACTTAAACTATGTCCAGAATTTTACTTCATCGGTGTTGGAATGTGTGTGATAAGTCAAGGATGGTGACTTGACTCGATGAGTTGAATCACTCATATTGATATCGGTAACCTGTCTTCGAGGTTACGCGAGGTTATTGATGCATAAACTTGATGGTAGAGTATTGTCCTAGCCTTGCTAGATTGATCATTATTATTCAATTGCACTGTTACCTTGTACCACATCATGGGTTGCTTGCGAGTACATTCAAAGTACTCATTGGCTTGCCACTGGTTATTTAATTGGCCAGGCATGGAAGAGCAGGATTACGAGGAAGAGTTCTTTGGAGACGATCATGCGAACTAGGACGCTATCCCAGTCAGAATGCCTGTAGGGTTAAGGCAGATGGCATGGGTTCTACCCGTTTATCGAAGACTTCCGCTACTTGAGTTATTTGCTATTCAGCCCGTGAGGCTCTATCTATGTAAGACTTGGCCATAATGGCCTTAATTCGTGTAAGACTATTTGTATGGATGTAAGACTCTTGTTATTTCAGCTTCTGTGTGTTCAGTGAGCATTGATCTCTGGGATCACTGTACACGTGCATTCGGTGATCTCGACTTCTAAGTCGGGGTCCCCACACACTAATGCCCCTGGCAGTTGATGAGGAACTAGGGCACTACTTGGTGAAGAAGTAGTGTGCCGAGGCTTGACGAAAGTGTTGTTTACAGAGATGGATTAGATTTATGTGTGACTACCGGCCCAACCAAACATGCGCAACCACTCTACCCTTATATCGGAAAAGGGCATTATTGATTACCTATACCGATACTAGCATGGTGCCCGCATTACTAGTGACGCGGGTGACATGAGGTCACTCTCGGGACGGGGTCGTGCTTGGATAGGCGGCCATGACTATTTTTACAGGGCACCGAACACACCGTTGGTACCCCGTGTCAGTGGTATGTGATGAATATGGGAGCAAGTCTCCACAATTTTAAGATGTGAAATGTTGGCACGGGGCTGTTACCAATCGAGTGGACTCTATGTTAGTGTCGTCTAGGGAAAGATAGTGATCGGGTGCTTACCCCGGGTACTTGAGGTACCGCGGGTCGTGGATGTCACGGAAGTTCCCCGGATCTTGTGGGCAAAGTGTGTAACCTCTGCAGAGTGTCAAACTATTCGAATAGCCGTGTCCGCGGTCAAGGACAGTTGGGTGGTGCTACTTAGACTATGTCCATAAGCTTCTGGAAAACAACACGGTATGGTGGATCTGTTGATGTGATTGTGAGAAAGTCACAATGAGCTTGAGCATGAGTTGATTACAACTCTTTCTCGATAATGATGTCTGTGACCTCCAGATACTTGTTGCAGACACATGCATGTCCATGTTATACGTTGATCATACTTGCATATGAAAAACTAGCTTTCCGCAAAACTGCCAATCTAGCAGTAGAGCCTTGCATAATTATTCTGTCATCACACTTGGGTTGCTTGCGAGTACATTCAAAGTACTCATTGGCTTGCCACTGGTTATTTTATTGGCCAGGCATGAAAGAACAGGTTAGGATGAAGATTTCTTGGTGACGAGCATGCGAGCTAGGACGCTTCCCAGTCAGAATGCCTGTAGGGTTAAGGCAGCAGGCATGGGTCCAAGTTGTTATTGAAGATTTCCGCTGCAACGTTATACTCAAGGCTTGACCTTAATGGTCCTATTTGTGTAATACGGTATGTATGGATGTAAGACTCTTGTTATTCAGCTTCTGTGTGTTCAGTGAGTATTGATCTCTGGGATCATTGTACACGTGCATTCGGTGATCACGACTTATGAGTCGGGGTCCCCACAGAGCTGGTATCAGAGCCGTCCTGACTGTAGGAAGCCTTAGTTAGCATGGTCGTTAGTTAGGGTAAAACTATTTTCAAAACTATTACTAGATTTCAAAACTATCTATACTTCTCTTCCCTTCTCAGTATTTCGAAAACTAGGCTATACTTGATCTCTTCCCCTTCAAAACCTTGGTCGCTAGAACCCTTATGCCCCTGACCACTGGATTTTCTGTAATCCTCGTGGAGTGCACCTTGCCGAACACTCACCCACCTCTTCTGGACACAAGATTGGTGACACCACGACAAGACGATACCAACGGAAATTACATCCTCGATGGATGAGGACATGAAGACCCAGAAGAAGGTGATACCCTTGACAGTTCCCCAAGAAGATGCAACATTGGCCTATGATGACCAGGGTGTAGGTTATGCAAAATCATGATATGCATCGCTAATAGAGTAATCATGTCACTACCGTTGTTGTATCGGCAACCACTGGTGGATGAGAACCTTGCCATTTGGTCCGCCTCACTATAGTGAGCAGGAAAACAGTTCTCTTCATCCCCCGCTCTTGGTGTCGATGTTGTCACCAACGAAACCGACATGTTGGACCTCTATTATGCGTTGATATTGTCATTGCATACGGATTGCCCACCTGGTACCCTCGACGTCCCAGAAGGCACAAGGGGTCGTCATGATTAAAGAGACAAGAAAAGACCAAGTCAATGCCAGCTGCAAGGAGACACCTTCACCGCATCACCTCATCAGGCGAGAAGTTGTTGAAGGTTCTTCGGGCTCAACCCGGATCATTCATCAAACAACTACAAGGGACATAGCAACACCCGAGGAAGCTCACAAGACTGCACGAGGCACAAGTCACGACACTGAGTCCGAGAACCCCTAGGGTAGGATGAGTCGTGTACCCCCTATGCACAGTCGAGTCCGTATGATGGTTCGAATAGAACCATGATTGTGTGTTGTTTGCTTTTATTTGTTTGTGTTTTGATATAAGTCGCACTTTTTCCCTAGACAACAAGTGCATGGCTATGTCATCTTCCTCGCCTTGTTTCTTTTGTTTCGGTCTTTTGGCACCTGTTTGTTTGCACCTGCACTATAGAACCCCTTTTTAGGCATTTCCCTCCTCTACGCTACTTTTTCCTCTCTTCTCTCTATCCCCAACTGAAGACCCGCAAGACAAGATGCACCAAGGATTCTACCTCGGCGACCAACTGGCACTGAAGACCTCTGCTACAACCTCCGTGACCAACTGCAACCCCATAGAATTATGTTTAACCCTCCAGACTAGTAACCCTCTTCGTAGACCCTTTGAGACTCCACGAGACACTCCAGCACGAACCCTTAACCATGTGCTTAACCCATAGAATCGCGAGAGAACCTGTTAAGCCCTTATAACCTTGCACAACACTGGGTTCGTAAAGGAGCTAGTGGACACAGTGAACGAGCACATTCTCATCCTAATATAGCACAAGAACTGACGATGCCACAGATAGACCAATTTGAGGATATGACACAGGTGACTTGGTGGCTTTATATCAGTGACCTCGAGGAATTATTTGAGACCTTGATGGATTGTGAGATTTCATATTGGTGGGATCATGACTTTGGGGAAGCATGTATGAATTCTCGTCGGGCATGAGATTTGGATTTATGTAGGTGATTCTGGTTGGTATAAATGCTTGATATGCCTGCATGGTTCGGAGTAAATTGGATTTAGATCTATGATCTTGATTATGATATCATGCTTCTCGGTGGACAATAAACTAGGAGATTGGATTATTTGTCGGAGTTGATTTAGGGCTCTATATAATCATGACCCTGGAGTTCACTTGACCCGGATGATGGGAATTTGGTGGACTTACTATCGTAATGCATAGTCCTTCCAAGTATTTGGGTATCAAAGGGACTTGAGATCTTGTGGAACACCGTAGACATCGGATTTGTAGAGTTGTTGGATTATGTGGTGATTGATGGAAAATTACCGGGCTATTGGAGTTGATCTATAGGAAGGAAACAAAATCTTGGAGTGGCATATGAAGTGTTTCCTTAGAATAGAGATGCAATATTGTGAGCCTTGCAAGAATAGGCTGAGTGCTTGGATTGTGGAGTTTAATTTAAGCTCAGCAGCATGTGTGACCTACCCATGGGTTTTAGGGGTAGACATACATATGGATTTGGGGATCGTAGACAAGTATAATTTTGTTACACCGTCTCTTGAGAGTCATGAGGATATGTATGGCATGAGTGGTGATTGAAGTTGGTCTATGCGAGAAGATGCTTTTTCGTTCGGAGTACTTGATAGAGCTATTGGCATCTCAGAAACCGTGCTTAAGGATATGATGATAAACGTTCACTCACTCACTAGAATCCTTGAAACCCTTAAGCCCCGCCGAGCACAACCTGGTCAGATTCTGACCATGGGCCTTCGCTCTAAGTCAGGAAGACCTTGCAAATACTCAACGGACGCCACCACCAATACCCCAGCCTACCTTGCGTACCCCATAGACCTCATGGAGTAATTGGACAAGATGGGTAACATCGTTAGTTGATGGCCTACTTGTCTTCCCGAAGACAAAAGAAGAGACGGATAGCTTGATAGAAGACATTTGAAGACCGCCCTGTCAAGAAGGAAGAACTACACCGACCACCATCATCAAGAAGTAAAATTCCTTGTCGAAGACCGGGCGTATCTGCAAACCACTCCTCTCGAAGGGACCAAGCCTTTCCGTGTCGAAGGGACGCTCATACCAAGATTTATCGACCCTTCTTCAAGACCACTGCAACACAAATAGTAGACGTCTACCAGCTAGATTTACCACCTGAGATACCCTCCGTGCACCAAATCTTCCACGAGTCCCCACTCTAGAAGTATTTCTTACCTCCTAACTAGCCCGGTGCCCGCAAGGACATCGATCACCGATCCTTTGACAACTAACCCAACCTAAACTATGCAAGAGACCCCTCAGCAACCTGCATCAAGGAGGGCATAAAGCAAGAAGCCACACCACCAAGTACTTCAAGATTCCATGGAGCACCACTCGGAAGCAGAACCAACAAGAAGAAGTGAAGACTACCCCATATCCAAGACCCCGTATTCCTTTCCACGCCTAGTCTGGGAATCTCGGGGACGAGATTCTTGTAAGGGGGTAGGTCTGTCACACCCTGATTTTCATGTCACATTGCTTAAGCTAATTACCATGTTGAAAATGTGGATTTACAAAAACTTTGAGTGTTTTTGACTTTGCTTGATTTGACTTTTGTCTGCTGTTTGCTAGTACTCTAAAAATCAAATAAATCCTCCAACTCTTATACTTCATCTCCTTGATCCAAAACCTTCACCCAATGATCATGCCATGTGTATAGAACATTATAGAATTTTTTTATAAAAATATTTTGGCCAAATAGTATTTTCTAAAAAACTAGTTTTCCAAAAACCCCTGAATTGAGGTTTGCACTACAAGTACCTTATTTAGGGTGTGAAAAATATTTCAAAAAATATATTTGAATCCTATTAGGTATATGACTCCCAGAAACCACAAAATTATAATTTTAAAAGTTATTTTTATATTTTATTTAAAAGCCTTTTCTTAAGGCCAGAAATGATCTTTAATAGGGAAAAATTATTTAATCATTTCAAAAATATTTGCTAAAATTCAGGGAAACTCATAGGACATATATTGTCCATATATAAGAGTTTCAGCACATGGTCATGTTCAAAATATTGGACAAATCCTTCCAAAACCCTTTTTGGATATTTCAAGCTTTTGAAATATTTACAAAGGAAATATTTTCCAAAAATTACAGGGAAATTCTATCATGTCAGATCTGACATATTTGATGATCTTGCAAAGCCTCATGCCTTGAAGATCAAGGAAACATCCTCTAATCCCCTCAAAACCATTTTTGTCCATTTTGAAGTTTGAGCAACTTTACATTGCCAAACTTGTACAAATGCTCTCAAACTTGGTGCACATGCTAAAATGATGTGATTATGCATCTATGCCAAATGGCACAAGTTTTGGAGAAGCATAACTTGATCTAAGTGCCCCAAAACCATTTCTGTTCAAATTCAAATTTGAACAACTTTACATTGTCAACTTTTTATCTGGAGCTTCAAACTTTGTGGGCACGATCATAACCCCAAATTATGACACTACACCAAGTGGTGCATCAAGGGGAGATGATTAGCTTAACTCAAACAAGGTGAAACCATTTCTGTTGATTTCTAGGGTTCACCAAAGTTACATTGGCAACTTTTCCCAAATAAGGTCAAATTTGGTGGAAGGGCCTAATTGTGTGTAACATTCCATCCTGTTAAGTCCCATGTCAAGTGGAAGTTATTTGCCTTCCCAAAACCTGATCAAACACCTTCTGCCATTTTTCTTAAACAATTGTTTTGACCACTTTTACTATTCCCCTTGAGCTCAGTTTTCTACCACAGCTTCTCCTAGTCCTATTTTACCTCCAGTAACTCTATCCCTGCCTCAGCTCAATCATTGGAGGGGGGTAAAACCCCAATTCACTCTTCTGGACAGCAGTTTTCACCTCCTCCTTCACCTCCCTCCTCATTCCAGTGGCTCCCCAGAGCATCCAGGGCCATCACTCAATTGTTTACTACCCCCTCGACCCCCAGATAGCTTTGGGCATGATGGACGCGTCCAGAGCGGCGAGGGCACGGCCATGCCGGCCAAACGGGTGCTCTGGAGCGCGCTACAGTGCCCTGGCGCACTGTAGCCGCCCCCAATCACCGGCCCCCACCACCTTGGGCCTCCCCCCTCGTGCCCCCCGAGGCTGCCTCGGCGTCCGGAACACGCTGGGAGGTCGGCCCCCTCCTCTCTCTTCCTCTCTCACCCCTGCTCGCACGCGCGCCATGGCCGCCCGAGCGCTCCAGTGACCAAGCTCGCACGCGTGACGCTCTGGCACCTCCCCGCTCCTCCTCTCTCTTTCTTTAGGCCTGGACCAATCCCACAAGCACCCCAGACACGATGCGACAAGCTCACTTGACCCGTGGCGACGGCAACAGGCTCGCCGGCGCACGGCGCCTCGGTGGACCGTCGCCCACCTACTTATAGGGCACCCCCGAGCACCCTTGCACCTCCTTTGGCACTCTCCCTCTCCCGTGCGTCTCCCAAGCCAACCCCCTGCTCCTCCCGTGCCCCCACTCTACTCCATGGCCGGGAACCCTGTCGTCGGCCACCACTCAAATTTGCGTCGTGGGAAGCCCCTCCTTCCCCCTCTTTGCTCCAGAGCAACACAAGGACCACCACCAACGCTCCCTGCACGACGGCCCTCCCTCCCCGTGCCTTCCTCGCCGTGCCCAAACCTCACCGCCAGCCTAGTCCGCCGCGGCCAACCTCCTTCTCCATTCGGTGCTCCTGGGCGACCGTGCCACCCACAGCTGGATGCGGCTGGATCCCATGATCACGCCGACAGGCCGAAGGTCGCCGGAGATGCCCTGCAGCGCCGGCAAGCCGCCATCGAGCATCGCCTCTGTTCCCCCCCGTCGCGTCACGCGGGAGGAAGGGGATGAACCTGAGCGCTGGGCCCCGCGCGTCAGCGACCTAGTGGCTGGGCCCCGTCGTTTGAGTGGAGACGGCTTCGGCCGAAACCGCCTAGCCGCCGCAAAGGCGTAATCCCCACGGGCGCCTTCGACGTGGCCAGGCCCCCTGCGCGTGGCTGTGCAGTTGGGCCGGCCCAGTACACTGCGGCGTTATACTACGCCCAAAACGCAGTATAGGTATAAACCCTTTCTCTTTTTCCTTTTTCTTTTCTCAGTCAACTTCAAAAACCCACAAATGATTCATCTAAACTCCAAATTGCATGATTCAAATTTCTGGTAGTCTCTAAAATCATGCTCTACCACATGGAGCAACATGCACATTATTCCAGATACTTTTCCTTCACAAATAATTATCAAATGCCAATATTTCATTTTCTGTGATGAACTTTAGAAAATCACAGAGGGCTCAAATTTAATCCAAATGCAGTAGTTCAAATTCCTAGATGCTTGTCATATCCAAACTTAGTTTTGGAACATTTTTATTAATACTTTCTGTACCCCACCAAATATTGAGCCATTTCTTCATATTTATCAGCTTTGCAAAATCCTAGGAAATTCATTTGAATTCCAAATCCAGTGAAACCAACTCCGAGATGCTTCTAAAATCATGACTTGTTGATGGGTGCCTTTGCTCATCATTCAAGAAAATATTTCTGTATACTTCTTCCAAATCTATAAACCCCTAGGTTCCATCATATTGAAATGATCCAAACTATCCATTGATCCAATACCTATGTAAGCACCTTGGTCATTTCTAATATGCCCAGAGGTATCCTAGAAAAGTCCAACTCCTATTTTTAGAGCACTTTTATTTTTGCTTTGATTATGTTGCTTATTATGATTGTTTCCATCGTTAGTTGACGAAATAAACGAAGTACTCGGAGATGGACCAGAAGGTTTGAAGACTCAGAAGAATAAGGCAAGCAGCCCTTTGACCATGTTCGAGAAACTTTTTATGCATGTCTCATAGCACCCTATTATCAATGCATCGGAATCATGTAGAAGAGGTGACCACTTTGGTTGGTGCCTTTGTTACTTTGCTATTGAACTTGCATCAAACATGACCCTACCTTCCTATGAGGGTTATGTGGGTGGGAGTAGATAGATGTATGCTATAGTAGTTGGCTACGCAAAATGGGTCAGGGATATGCATTGAGTGAAACAAGTGTGGTTTGACATACTTGCAAATGACCCAGTGGGTGCCACTAATGCCCCTGGGAGTTTATGAGGAACTAGGGCACTACTTGGTGAAGAAGTAGTGTGCCGAGGCTTGACGAAAGTGTTGTTTACAGAGATGGATTAGATTTATGTGTGACTACCGTCCCAACCAAACATGCGCAACCACTCTACCCTTATATGGGAAAAGGGCATTATTGATTACCTAGATCGATACTAGCATGGTGCCCGCATTACTAGTGACGGGGGTGACATGAGGTCTCTCTCGGGACGGGGTCGTGCTTGGATAGGCGGCAATGACTGTTTTTACAGGGCACCGAACACACCGTTGGTACCCCGTGTCAGTGGTATGTGATGAATATGGGAGCAAGTCTCCACAATTTTAAGATGTGAAATGTTGGCACGGGGCTGTTACCAATCGAGTGGACTCTATGTTAGTGTCGTCTAGGGAAAGATAGTGATCGGGTGCTTACCCCGGGTACTTGAGGTACCGCGGGTCGTGGATGTCACGGAAGTTCCCCGGATCTTGTGGGTAAAGTGTGCAACCTCTGCAGAGTGTCAAACTATTCGAATAGCCGTGTCCGCGGTCAAGGACAGTTGGGTGGTGCTACTTAGACTATGTCCATAAGCTTCTGGAAAACAACATGGTATGGTGGATCTGTTGATGTGATTGTGAGAAAGTCACAATGAGCTTGAGCATGAGTTGATTACAACTCTTTCTCGATAATGATGTCTGTGACCTCCAGATACTTGTTGCAGACACATGCATGTCCATGTTATACGTTGATCATACTTGCATATGAAAAACAAGCTTTCCGCAAAACTGCCAATCTAGCAGTAGAGCCTTGCATAATTATTCTGTCATCACACTTGGGTTGCTTGCGAGTACATTCAAAGTACTCATTGGCTTGCCACTGGTTATTTTATTGGCCAGGCATGAAAGAACAGGTTAGGATGAAGATTTCTTGGTGACGAGCATGCGAGCTAGGACGCTTCCCAGTCAGAATGCCTGTAGGGTTAAGGCAGCAGGCATGGGTCCAAGTTGTTATTGAAGATTTCCGCTGCAACGTAATACTCAAGGGTTGACCTTAATGGTCCTATTTGTATAATACGGTATGTATGGATGTAAGACTCTTGTTATTCAGCTTCTGTGTGTTCAGTGAGCATTGATCTCTGGGATCACTGTACACGTGCATTCGGTGATCACGACTTATGAGTCGGGGTCCCCACAAGGTCCCATATAATCAAAACCCCAAACATCAAATGGTTCAACAACAAGTGAATAATTCATAGGAATTTCTTGACGCATACCGATATTACCAATTCCTTGACATTCATCACAAGATAAAAAACTTATGGGCATCCTTGAAGAGAGTAGGCCAATAAAAACCAGATTGCAATACCTTCTGAGCTGTTCTATCTCCCGCATGATGTCCTCCATGAGCTTCGAAGTGACATTTCCGCATTATTTGTTCCTATTCATGCTCATGTACATAAAGTCTAATAGTACCATCTACTCCTTCTTTATAAAGATATGGGTCATCCCAAAAGTAATGTCTTAAATCATAGAAGACTTTTTCTCTTTTGTTGGTAAGTGAAACTAGGTGGTATGTATTTAGCAACATTGTAATTAGCATAGTGAGCATACCAAGGTATGTTATGAGAAACATTTATTGCAACCAATTGCTCATAAGGAAAACTATCATCAATAGGCAATGGGTCATCAAGAACATTTTGTAACCTAGACAAGTTATCAGCTACGGGGTTCTCAAGTCCCTTCCTATCAATAATATGTAAGTCTAATTCTTGCAGCAAGAGAACCCACCTAATGATTCTAGGTTTAACATCTAACTTTCCATAAGATATTTTATAGCGTCATAATCAGTGTGAACAATAACTTTGGAATCAACAATATAGGATCTGAATTTATCACAAGCAAACACAACTGCTAAAAATTCTTTTTCAGTAGTAGCATAATTTCATTGAGCACCGTCTAGAGTTTTACTAGCATAATGGATACAATTTAATTTCTTATCAACTCTTTGTCCAAGAACATCAACAACAACATAATCACTAGCATCACACATAATTTCAAAAGGCAAGTTCCAATCAGGTGGTTGAACAATAGGTGCAGAAATTAAGGCTTTCTTGAATGTTTCAAAGGCTACTACACAATCATCATAAAAAACAAATGGAATACCCTTTTGTACAAGATTTGTAAGAGGCCTAGAAATTCTAGAGAAGTCTTTAATAAACCTCCTATAGAAACCAGCATGACCAAGGAAACTATGAATACCTTTAATATCTTTAGGACATGGCATTTTCTCAATTGCATCAACTTTAGCTTTATCCACCTCAATAACTCCTTCAGAGATTTTATGTCCCAAGACAATACCTTCATTAACCATAAAGTGGCACTTCTACCAATTCAAGACAAGATTAGTTTGCTCACACCTCTGCAAAACTCGATCAAGGTTGCTTAAGAAATCATCAAAAGACTTTACATAGATGGATAAATCATCCATGAAAATCTCAACAATCTTTTCACAAAAATCAGAGAATATAGCTATCATACATCTTTGAAAGGTAGTAGGTGCATTACATAAACTAAAAGGCATACGTTTATAAGCATAAGTTCCAAAAGGACAAGTAAAGGTGGTCTTCTCTTGATCAGGTTGTGAAACAGGTATTTGAGAGAAACTAGAATACCCATCAAGAAAACAAAAGTGTGTGTGCTTTGTGTCTATCTAGCATTTGATCGATAAAAGGTAGAGGATAATGATATTTTCTAGTTGCTTTGTTTAATACTATGAAATCAATTACCATTCGATAGCCAGTGACAATTCTTTGTGAAATAAGTTCATTTTTATCATTGGGAACAACAGTAATACCCCTTCTTGGGGGTACAATGAGCGGGACTTACCCATCTACTATCAGCTATGGGATAGATTATACCTGCTTCTAGAAGCTTTAATATTTTGGTTCTTTACCAATTCTTTCATCTTTGGATTCAAGCGACGTTGGTGATCAACAAAGGGTTTAGTATCAAGTTCCATATTAATCTTGTTCTGACACAGAGTTGTACTAATGCCTTATGATCATCAAGAGTATATCCAATAGCAGCCTGATACTTCTTCAGAATTTTCAATAATATTTCTTCTTCGTTTTTTGAAAGGTTAGCACTAATAATAACATGATATATCTTTTTCTCATCAAGATATGCATATGACAAAGTGTCGGGCAATTGTTTTAGTTCAAACACATGATCGCCTTTAGGTGGAGGAGGACCTCCTAGTGTTTCAATAGGAAAATT
Organism: Secale cereale; assembly: GCA_902687465.1. Taxonomy (NCBI): domain Eukaryota; kingdom Viridiplantae; phylum Streptophyta; class Magnoliopsida; order Poales; family Poaceae; genus Secale; species Secale cereale. The sequence continues at coordinate 295,652,738 of LR738710.1, read as the reverse complement.
GTGCTTAAGCAGAGGTTGTTGTTCAAACAAAATTCTATATATTTCATTTCTTTCATGCATGTGCATGTCATTTTCTTGGCCTAGCAAATATTGTTCTAGTGGATCAGTAGGGGGCACGACAATAGAAGCAAGACCAACTATTTCATCTTTACCAGGTAATTCTTTCTTATGAGGTTTTCTATTAAACTTGAAAAAAAAATTCATGAGAATCATCACCAAAGCTAACACCGATAGTTTGTTTATGGTAATCGATAGTAGCATTGATAGTTCTCAAGAAAGGTCTACCAAAGATAATGGGACGAAAGTCATCTTGTGGGGAACCAAGAACTAGAAAATCAGTAGGATATTTCGTTTTCCCGCACAAGACTTCAACATCTCTAACAATCCCAAGTGGTGTGATGGTGTCTCTGTTAGCAAGCTTAATAGTAACATCTATGTCTTCTATTTCAGCGGGTGCTATATCATTCATAACTTCTTGATACAAAGTAAAATGAATAGCACTTACGCTAGGATCTATATCACATAAACCATGATAACAATGATCTCCTATTTTAACTGAGACAACAAGCATGCCAACAACGGGTCTATGTTTATCTTTCCCATTGGGTTGTGCAATTCTAGCAGCTTCACCAATGAAGTAAATGACATGCCCATCAATATTATCGACCAAGAGATCCTTAACCATAGCAACACTAGGTGCTTTAGTATTACTTTTGCTTACCACAGTTGAAACATTAGCATGTTCCTTTATCCTCATAGGAAAACATGGTTTCTCAACATAAACAGTAGGAACAACTGGATCAACATTGTAAATAATAGTTTCCTCTTTTAGCTATTACCGGTTCTTTAATTTCTTCTTTAATAGGGGGGTGATATTTAAACCACTTCTCCTTAGGGAGACCAACATGAGCAACAAATGATTTACAAAAAGAGGCTACTATCTCTGGGTCAAGTCCATATTTAGTGCTAATTTTTTTAAATGCATCAATATTCATAAAAGATTTAACACAATCAAACTCAAGCTTAATACCTGACTCTTTACCTTCTCGAGTTCCCAATCTTCGGAGTTGCGTCTAATTCTTTCTAAGAGATCCCACCTGAATTCAATAGTCTTCTTCATAAAGGAACCAGTACAAGAAGTATCTAGCATGGATCAATCATTATGAGAGAGCCAAGCATAAAAAATCTGAATAATAAATTCTTAACGAGAGCTCATGATTGGTCCATGAATATAACATTGACTTAAGCCTCACCCAAGCTAGAGCGATACTTTCTCCTTCAGGAGGCCAAAAATTATATATGTAATTCCAATCACGATGAACTAGATGCATAGGATATTTTTTGGTGAAATTCCAGTTTCAATTGATTCCAGTTCCAAGATCCAATATCATCACATAGCCTATACCATGTCAATGCTTTTTCCCTTCAAAGATAAAGATAAAACCTTCTTCTTAGCTTCATCTCTGGGTAAACCTGCAAGCTTAAATAATCCACAAATTTAATCCACATATATCAAGTGCATATCAGGATGTTCAGTTCCATATCCTACATAAGAATTAGCTAGCAGTTTCTCTATCATACCCGAAGGAATTTCATAACCAATATTTTCAGTAGGTGCAGTAGGTTGAGTGGCAACTAATTGTGCTTCTGCTCAATGGGAAGATACCCCAAACAAACCCCTCAAAGGATTGTTCTCCATGGTAACAAGTGACAATAAATTTCAGCACATAGTAATAACTTTTTCCTTACCAATTTCCACTTACCAAGAGCGCTTCATTCCCCGCCAACGGCGCCAGAAAAGAGTCTTGCTGACCCACAAGTATATGGGATCAATCGTAGTGCTTTTGATAAGTAAGAGTGTTTAACCCAATGAGGAACAAAAAGAAATGCCAAGTGGTTTTCAGCAAGGTATTGTTTGTAAGCAGTTAAATTGTCGGTAACAGATAGTTTAATAGCAAGATTTTGTAACAAGCAAGTAACGATAACAGGAAATAGTATGCAGCAAGGTAGCTATGGCAGCCCGGCTCAGAGAAACCGGAACGCCCCGTATTCCAGCCCAGAGATCGAGATGAAGTCTTCTGGAATACGATACTGCTTAGCATAGAACAAACCAGCTCTCTATTACAACACAAATATGAATGCAAGGTCTCTGATATTACAGTGAATAACACTGGCACGGCGACGCTACGCCAACCACAATTGCTCTATGCCAACAGCATAACAACTTGAGGCAGCGGAACCACTACTGGCAGCAGAACAACGAACGACGATGATGGACTCCAATCCGCAGGGACTCTGGCTGGATCGTTTATCCTAGTTCGCGAACACGGGAACCACACCAAAAAAGTAAGCAATCCAGGCATGACCTGCAAACTGGCATGACATGCCAGGTTAGTACATTGAATGTACTTGCAAGCTCACATAAACCAAAAGCAGTCAAGACAAACAACAACATGGCATTAGCAGGTTAAAATAATTAGGAGCATGACATTATCAGGATAACATGGCATGTACAACATGATACGGCATGTACAACATGATACAACTGGAACAATATGAGCATCGCATGAACATATGAACATGATAATATTAGCATGCAACAGGATGACACTATCATGCACAAACTTACTCTACTCAGGTTACCTTGTAACCATCACATGCATCACTTACCATCACGGACATCACACGATCATCTCAGGATCCAATCAAGCTTGGTATTAACCATACAATATTAATCATTTCATGAACACGAGGAGCTTGATCTTTACCATTGACTCTCGCATAACACCATAAATATCCATAAACTCGGTATCCTTGATAGCACGGTGATCCTCTCTCGATCACAACCAATCTCTTTCTCATCATCGAACCGGGGTTATTATTAAGCACATTATTATTATTAAGGTTGACCCATAGTGTGACCGACTATGAACTGAGCTCATATCCATAGGCGCGGCTATGGATAGACTAAACACACACTTTGCAGAGGTTAGCACACTGTACCCACACAATGGAACCTATGGCCTCACGATCCCATTCGGGTGGACCAATGACATTCCGACAAAACCGCTCCACTGCCCATGACACTCTCCCGGCCACTCCGACCAACTCCCCTTTGGGCTAAGTCATGGGGGGCCCCATGCCTACCAAAGGCATCAACGGCCACCGTCGTGGCAAAACATAAACGGTCCCAAATGGGGACAAGGTACCATAACAACAACAACGGGCACACACGGCTTATGTCCGCCTACCTTATCAGGGTAGCGAGCGCCCATATCCTTCCCTCGTTGGAGGCACCGGCGAGAGGCATGACAATAGACCCAGTTAGAGCCTTCCCCATAAAAGGTAAGTGTGGCTGCACTGGTCAGCGACCAGTTGTTCAATTTTATTATTATCCGGTTAAACTTGAATGCAATAAGCTAGGTCATATTAAAATAACATGGTGCAACTACAATGCATGAGCATGATATCAACATAAGCGTGGAGGTGCAACATAACCATCGAGCATAACAACAATGAAGCATATCTCCAACTGATCATGGCATACTGATGAGCATAGGCATAACATTACCCATGAGCATAGCATGACTACTAGCATCATAAATAAATACCATGCAAGAATATAAGAAGGATACTACCAAGTAAGCCTGTTAGCAACTAGATGCAACGTAACTTGCATATCAACGGTACTTGACAGACAACAAGCATGCATCAGGATAAACATCACTACTACCAGCATGTACTTCTACTACCAAGCATAACATGTGAACATGATACTAGCAAGTAGTACAAGATAACAAGAAGCATCGAAACATAGCATGAAAGTGAGCATGAAACCATGATCATAACCGAAACAACGACAACAGAAGCAAACAAACAAACAGAATACATGCAAAGTTTTTTAAAATATTCAAGTTGAAACCATGGCTACTGCATGGCTATCATGCAAGTGGCTGTTGTGGCTTGCCTGGTGGTGAAAGAGACCCCGGGAAGATGTGCGGTGAAACTGTAGAACAAAAAGCCGGACGGTTCTCTCTCTTAGAGGAGGCTGAATAGGGCAAGGGCACAATGGTCATTTTCATGATGTGAACACCTAGAGAAAATGGTACCAACAGAAAGAGCTCGACGAGATGAAGAAGTGAGCATTGGTTTCGCCTCAACCGGAGTCACGGTCGTGAAGATACGAACGACATAAGATCAGGGGCTAATATGTAAGAATAATCTTCACAGACAAGTCCCTGGCGGCTGAACTGAAAGCGCCTTTGCGCGAAATACACCTTCCGAAACAGAAAACAAATTTTGAGCTGAAGAAGGAAAGAAATACGTTTTCAGAAAGGGAAAATGGATTCCTGAAAAAGTGCCTCCACTTACTTCACCTGGGCCTTTGGCCACTGGCAAGCGTGGCCCACGCGGCTGGGGGGACCAGGTGTGCTCGTCTTCTACCTCGCTCCTATCCCGCACGGGACAGAGGAGGAGAATAGAGGAGTGGAGGGGAGAGTGGGCCGGCCGGCTCCGGCCAACTTCGGCCGAGCCGAGGGCACCGACTGAACCAGGGCGCCTCGCCGCATCCATCTAGGGGAGGTGGAGCACCAGAGAGGAATAGATGTGTGGGGAAGTGAGGAGGCGGAGGAGGAACATAGGCGACGGGTGATGGTGGTCCTCGGAGATGCAGGGCTCTCCAGCGAGGAGCAAGTGGTTGGGGCAGCTTGCGGAGATGAGAGGAACACGGTGGAGGTGGCAGAAGAGAGGGAGGAGCTCCGGATGCCCGGGACGACGAGGTGGCCGAGAGCAATGGCGATGGACGGAGTTGGGGCCGCGACTACGGAGGACTCCAGGGCGAAACGAAGAGACGGGGGAGGTGCACCAAAGCGAGGAGAAATCGATGGTGTGATGGAACAGAGAGAATGCGGCTAGACTCGCCGGAACCGAGGAGGAACCGCGGCATCCATGGCGGACAAAGGCGATGTGAGGCGAGGTGTGGCGACTCCGGTGACCAAATGAGGTGGGGGAGGGAGCTGTGAGCCGCGGAAGTACTCGGGGTGTAATATATAGCCGAGGGGAAGCCACCGGAGTGCTCTAGAGAGCTCGGCCGACATGCCAAAGGAGGAGCAGAGGACGGATACGTCACGGGGAGCTCGACGGCGACGCGACCACAGGGATGCAGGGAGGGGCAGCGAAGCAGGAGCTCACGAGGGAGCAAGTACACACGATGTGGACGCGAGAGGTAGAGTGAAAGGGGCCAAAACAGGGATGACACCGCGCATGAGCTCAGGTTTGGCTGGTTCACCCAGTGGTCACCGCGTTAACTTGCACACGCGGCACCAGGTGATCGGCCACATCATGTCTGGGCGATGGACCATGCTACCCTCAGTCAAAATGAAGAAATAAATCGATCCAGGGGCAATGAAGAGATTTGTAGGTGGATCCAACTCAGATGAACATCAAGGTGTTTGTGCTGCGAGGGAACAATTCCGGGAGGAGGCAGAGGATGAGCTTTGGCATGGCTTGATCACATGCGAATGTGAATGTGATGGCCAAGTATTAGCCCAAATGAAGGTCTCTAGAGGGTACTTACTGTGGAAAGTGCCATAATGGCCAGATTAGGGAAATATGAAGCCGCACTCACATACTTGCTGGGAATGAGCTGAAAATTGGCGTGCCAAATGATTTGAAGCTATGAAGATGCCCAAAAAGTTTCATACCATTTGGATGAACCAAACCTGCACTTGCTTCGTAAAGCATCTATTTAGACAGAAATGTGGAAAATTTGCACAAGGCAATTGGATTAATGAATTGAGCCAAAACATGGTGGAGGGAGTTGATATAGATGGGGGAATGTCCTGGAAACTTTTCAGCTTAAATGAAGCAATATAAAATATAGTTGTTTCACAAAGTGAAAATCTGACCAGAAACCAAGAATTGATGATGAGCTCATATAGATGAATGGAATGAACTCAAACTTGGTAGAGAGTCGTGACCTGGTCTCATGAAGGATCTGTCAAAGTTTCAACTCATTTGGACATGCCTAGAATATGCTTCCTTCACAAAGTTCCTTTTTGGACAAAAACTTTGATAAATTGCTGAAAAATATTTACTAGGCAAATGAGTATGAAATTTGGCATAGGGCAATGATATGGACATGAAAAAGTGTCCAAACAGTTTGGAGGCAATATGGCAAATATAAATAGTACTTGCTTCACAAAGTGCCATTTAGGGCAGAATATGAAAATGATTATTGGAGGATTATGTTTAAACATGGCAATGAAAAGTTTTACCATATTTGAGGAAGATATGACCCAAACAATTTATGAGAATTATTTGGGAATTTTGGGAGTGATATAAATATAGGTTGCTTCACAACCTAGGACAAATAGGGTTATTCCTTTAACAGAAAAGGAAATTTACCTCGGAAGAAAATATTGGGTGGGTCAAGGATGAAATGACTGGGTATTGGGATGATGATGAGGATGGCAAGACACTATAAAACCTAGGAAGTCATGATCTTCCCATGTTTCAGAACCACATAGCCACAGAAAAACAATTTAAATCAAGAAATCCAGGAAAATCATCAGAGAAAGAAAAGGGAAAAATCTAGGCTGTTACAAACCTTCCCCCCTTAAAGAAATCTCGTCCTCGAGATTTGGTGGCTCAGGGATAAGTAAATATTCTTTCTTGAAGAAGCCGTTTCCAACTCGGGTTTCTCCTATTTATCCTCATATAATGTTCCCACTGAATTGGATTTGACTGACTGCCTTGATCGGGGTAGTTTGCTTCACTATAACTTACATTCTGACAGGGCTTACCTCTTATGTTATTGTTCATACTGATCAAATTTTTCTTTCATATCTGTTGGCTTACCTAGGCTTCGAAATATTATCATAACTGACATCTGTGTCCTTCTCGATATAGATCCTCGCTGGAGATGTTATTCCCGTATCGAGTACCGAGAATATTCCACGGGGTTGGGAACACATCTTCCTGTGGAACAAGGAATCTCTTCCATCCAGGTATCGTGCTGCTCGAATATATATGCGTACCTTCTGGGTTCAAAACAGTCATATGAATCATACCTTGGTCTTGTTCATGACTAGAATCTCGGGATATTTATCCGAGTCACGTGTGCTTATACAGATCTCATTATTGTTGTTGACTATGCCGGACAGTGTCATCACCTTGTCAGATGTGCAAGGGCTGATCCCGATAATTACTGCCAAGATGGTGTCTCGATGTTGTCTTTCTTCAAGACTTGTCAATTCTTGCATCATCCACTGGCTTTCCTTCACTTGCATATCCAGTGAGGTTGTCGGTCGCGTACCATGAATTATTCCTTGTGCAAGGGACTTGCATGAACTTGGTAGCATACTCACTGTATGAAGAACTATCTGATTCTCGAGGCATACCTTTGTTCTGACTGATTCTTGTTTCTGACTTAACTATTGCATATCTGTGACTTGGAAACACTATCACATGTTGACAACTCGTTGTTTAATACCTTGTACCAGTGTCATACTGAAGAAGATTTTGCAGCTTGCGTTGGAAGCCATAGGGATATCATGCCGAGGAAGACTGGATGGCTTGTGCCCGAAGCCTTCCGCAGATAGCTTGCTGAGGAAGACTAGGTACCGTACCTCATAAGCTTCCCCCCTTAAAGATTGGCTAGGGAAGACTCGGTACCTTATGCCAGAAGCTTGTGTCGTATCTTATTGTAGAAGACTGAATATCTTGCCCGGGAATCCATTCACACCTTACTGATGCAGATTGGGGAATCTTGCTTTGTATGCTTCGCCGATGATTTGTGAAGAAGGACTGAGCTGTTTTTCTTGGTGAACCAAATAACATATATATTCTTGTCATTTTGGCTGCTGATTACTTGTATGAAAAGAATTATGTGACTGTCCTTGCTGAATTCATTGAATATTTCGACTGACTTCTGGGTGTCGCATGTTTTAAATCTGACTCATGGTAGACTCAATACCTTTGACTTGAAATGCACTGTTGGACTTGGATCAAATTTTGTTTTCCTACTGGTTTAATCATTGTTGTAATAAAGATATATCTCTAACGAGTACTTGTTACTAAAAGTCTGAGCAGAATACAATTTGTATCCAGACTGGATGTCTGCAATGCAATGCTGTCAGCTTAAAATCTCATTGCCTTTAACTGAGTTCCTTGATGTATATATTTACTTCGCATGGCTTCTTCTGGTCCGGTGTTAGTTGATGAGCAGTTTCTAAGGGGGTAATAGCGAAGATTCAAATAAAGAAGCACGAGAAAATGATCAATCGCAACAAAGCACACATCAAACAAGCTACAAAACTATTCCACACAGGCACACACAAACATAATACTAGAGCAAATGCACATGCACTACATGAAGGACTACACCTACAGTTGAGAAAACACTTGGGAGCTGACGAAGAAGCTGAGGGAGTAGCGAGTGGAACTGCTGACTCTGAAACTCCGGATGAACGAGGCGGAGGGGTTGGAGAAGTTGGCGGAGACTGAGGTAGGGAAGCACCAAGCAATCTCCTGGCTCAAATGGCATCTCGGATTAACTCGGAAATAAGAAGACACCCGACCGTCATGTAACGAGAAATGGCAAGGATAGCCGGGTCATCTTGGGGGTTGATAGAAGGGAACTTGATTTTGCTTAGGATTCTCGATGATGGTGGTATAGTATTGATAAGCACGGTTCTCTTGCACATGCTCTCTTGACGATGAAGACAGGTGATTCCTGCCATTGCGGCAAGCTAAACGGCATGCTCGGGAGTAGCGCTGTAACCACCGTGGAAACTGTAGGTGCGCTTACCAACAGGAATCGGGGCTGACAGATGAACATGAGCAGCATACTCTAGAATTCTTTCTCTAGCACAAAACTGGAATACTTGATATTGAGGTGGATCTCCGAGGTGATAAATGCTATGCCGCATATCGGCAAGGAGGTGGCAAAGCTGGGAGGTGCAGGAGTGGGACTGAACGCAATAGGAATAGCACCGGGAGCTCTCGGGAGGGAACTTAACTCATGAAAGTTGACCGGCATCTACGCACGAAATAGGGGTTAGACGTAACCGAATAAGACTATATGCAACAAACAAATGCAACAACCAAATGTAGCAAGCAAGGGCGACAACCAGACCATATACTACCGTTTTCGAATGTTCCAGCTGACTAGGACGCTCTACAACTAGACCTGCTCTGATACCAAGCGTTGTGGCACCTCGGCTCAGAGAAACAGAAACACCCCGTATTCCAGCCCAGAGATCGAGATGAAGTTTTCTGGAATACGACACTGCTTAGCATAGAACAAACCAACTCTCTACTACAACACAAATATGAATACAAGGTCTCCAATATTACAATGAATAACACTCGCAAGCCGATGCTACGCCAACCACAATTGCTCTATGACAACAACATAACACTTGAGGCAGCGGAACAACGAACGGCGATGATGGACTCCAATCCACAGGGACTCTGGCTGGAACGTTTATCCTAGCTCACAAACACGGGAACCACACCAAACAAGTAAGCAATCCAGGCACGACCTGCAAATTGGCAAGACACGCCAGGTCAGTACATTGAATGTACTTGCAAGCTCACAATAACCAAAAGGAGTCAAGACAAACAACAACATGGCATTAGCAGGTTAAAACAATCACGAGCATGACATTATCAGGATAACATGGCATGTACAACATGATACAACTGGAACAATACGAGCATGGCATGAACATATGAACATGATAAAACTAGCATGCAACACGATGCCACTATCATGCACCAACTTACTCTGCTCGGGTTAGCTTGTAACCATCACATGCATCACTTACCATCAAGGGCATCACACGATCATCTCACTATCCAATCAAGCTTGGTATTAGCCATACCGTAGTAATCATTTCATGACCACAAGAAGCTTGATCTTTACCATTGACTCTTGCATAACACCATAAATACCCATCAACTTGGTATCCTTGATACCATGGTGATCCTCTCTCGATCACAACCAATCTCTTTCTCATCATCGAACCGGGGTTATTATTAAGAACATTATTATAGTTACTGTTGACCCATAGTGTGACCGACTACGAACTGGGCCCATATCCGCGGGCGTGGCTATTGATAGATTAAATACACACTCTCCAGAGTTTAGCACACTATACCCACACCATAGAACCTTTGGCCTCACGCTCCCATTCGGGTGGACCAACGGCATTCCGGCAAAACAACTCTACTACCCATGACACTCTCCCGGCCACTCCGACCAACTCACCTTTGGGCTAAGTCGTGGGTGGCCCCGTGCCTACCAAAGGCATCAACAGACACCGTCGTGGCAAAACATAAACGGTCCCAAACGGGGACAAGGTACCATAACAGCAACGGGCACACAAGGCTTATGTCTGCCTACCTGATCAGGGTAGCGCGCACCCATAACCTTCCCTCATTGGATGCACCGGTGAGAGGCATGACAATAGACCCAGTTAGGGCCTTCCCCATAAAAGGAGTGTGGCTGCACTGGTCAGCTCAATTTGGTGGCACCATGACTCAGCCAACAGTTGTTCAAGTTCAGTATTATCCTATTAAACTTGAATGCAATAAGCTGAGTCATATTAAAATAACATGATGCAACTACAATGCATAAGCATGATATTAACATAAGCATGGAGGTGCAACATAACCATCGAGCATAACATCAATGAAGCATATCTCCAACTGAGCATGGCATACTGAGGAGCAAAGAATGAGCATAGCATGAATACTAGCATCATAAATAAATGCCATGCAGAAATATAACAAGGATACTACCAAGTAAGCCTGTAACCAACTAGATGGAACGGAACATGCATATCAACGCTACTTGACAAACGACAAGCATGCACCAGGATAAACATCGCTAATACTAGCATGTACTTCTACTACCAAGCATAACATGTGGACATGATACTAGCAAGTAGTACAAGATAACAAGAAGCATCGGAACATAGCATGAAACCAGGATCATAACCGAAACAACGACAACAGTAGCAAACAAACAGACATAATACAGGCAACCTTTTATTAAATATTCAAGTTGAAACCATGGCTACTGCATGGCTATCATGTAAGTGGCCGTTGTGGCTTGCCTGGGGGTGACGAAGACTCCGAGAAGAGGTGAGGTGAAGCCGCAGAACGAAAAGTCGGACGGTTCTCTCTCTTGGAGGGGGCTGAATAGGGCAAGGGCACAATGGTCATTTTCATAATGTGAACACCTAGAGAAAATGGTACCAACAGAAAGAGCTTGATGAGACAAAGAAGTGAGCGTTGGTTTCACCTCAACCGGAGTTACGATCGCGAAGATACGAACGACAGAAGATAAGGGGCTAATCTGTAAGAATAATCTTCACAGGCAAGTCCCTGGCGGCTGAACTGAAAGCGCCTTTGCGCGAAATACACCTTCTGAAACAGAAAACATATTTTGAGCTGAAGAAGGAAAGAAATACGTTTTCAGAAAGGAAAAACAGATTCCTGAAAAAGCACCTCCACTTACTGCACCTGGGCCTTTGGCCATTGGCAGTCGTGGCCCACACGGTAGGGGGAGCCAGACGTGCTCGTCTTCTACCTCGCTCCTGTGCTGCATGTGACAGAGGAGGAGAATAGAGGATTGGAGGGGCGAGGGGGCCGGCCAGCTCCGGACAACTCCGGCCGAGCCGAGGGCACCAGCAGGACCCGTGCGCCTCGCCGCATCCATCCAGAGGGATGTGGAGCACCAGAGCGGGACATATGGGCGGCAAAGTGATGAGGCAGGGGAGGAACAGAGGCGACGGGCGGCGGTGGTCCTCGGCGATGCAGGGCTCTCCAGCAAGGAGCAAGTGGTTGGGGCGTCTTGCGGAGAAAAGGAGAACACGGTGGAGGTGGCGGAAGGGAGGGAGGACCTCCGGATGGCCAGGACGACGAGGTGGCCGATAGCAATGGCGGCAGCCGGACTTGGGGCCGCGGCTACGGAGGACCCCGGGGAAAAACGAAGAGGTGGGGGAGGTGCATCGGAGCGAGGAGAATACAATGGTGGTGATGGAACAGAGAGGATGCGGCTAGACTCGCCGGAACCGAGTAGGAACCACGGCAGCCATGGCGGACAAAGGCGATGCAAGGCGAGGTGTGGCGACTCCGGTGACCAAATGAGTCGGGGGAGGGAGCTATGAGACGCGGCAGGACTCGGTGGTGCTATATATAGGCGAGGGGAGGCCACGGGAGTGCTCCAGAGAGCTCGACCGACATGCCAAAGGAGGAGCAAAGGACGGACGCGTCACGGGGAGCTCGACGGTGACGCGACCGCAGCGATGCTGGGCGGGCAGTGATGCTGAACGATGCAGGAGCTCACGTGGGAGCTAGTACATATGATGTGGACGCAAGAGGCAGAGTGAAAGGGGCCGAAACAGGGGCGACAACGCGCCAAAGCACGGGTTTGGCTGGTTCACCTCGTGATCACCGTGTGAACTAGCTCACGCGATGCCAGGTGATCGGCCACATCATGTCTGGGCGATGGACCATGCTAACCTCAGTCAAAATGAAGAAATAAATCGGTCCAGGGGCAAAGAAGAGATTTACAGGTGGATCCAACTCAGATGAATAGCAAGTTGTTTGTGCTGCAGGGAGACAATTCTAGGAGGAGGCTGCTACTTCTCGAGCTTGCATTGTATTCCCTCGAAGAGGAAAGGGTGATGCATCATAGTAGCGTAAGTATGTCCCTCAGTTTTTGAGAACCAAGGTATCAATCCAGTAGGAGACCACACGCGAGGCCCTCGCACCTGCACAAACAAAAAATAATCCCACATGCAACACGATAAAAGGGGTTGTCAATCCCTTCTTTGTCACTTACGAGAGTGAGATCTGATAGAGATGATAAGATAATATTTTTGGTATAGAGACTGAAAGTAAAGATGCAAAGTAAAACAACGGCGACAAAAATTGGCAAGTTCACGGGAAACTAATATAATAAAGATAGACCCGGGGGCCATAGGTTTCACTAGTGGCTTCTCTCATGATAGCAGAATTCTACGGTGGGTGAACAAATTATTAACGAGCAATTGATAGAAAAGCGCATAGTTATGAGAATATCTAGGCATGATCATTGTATATAGGAATCACGTCCATGACAAGTAGACCGGAACGATTCTGCATCTACTACTATTACATCACACATCGACCGCTATCCAGCATGCATCTAGAGTATTAAGTTCATAAGAAGAGAGTAACGCCTTAAGCAAGATGACATGATGTAGAGGGATAAACTCAAGCAATATGATATACAACCCATCTTTTTATCCTCGATGGCAACAATACAATACGTGCCTTGCTACCCATGTTGTCACTAGGAAAGGACACCGCAAGATTAAACCCAAAGCCAAGCACTTCTCCCATTGCAAGAACTATAGATCTAGTAGGCCAAACCAAACCGATAATTCGAAGAGACTTGCAAGGATATTATAATCATACATAAAAGATTTCAGAAAAGAATCGAATATTGTTCATAGATAATCTTGATCATAAACCCACAATTCATCGGATCTCGACAAACACACCACAAAAACATTACATCGAATAGATCTCCTCGAAGATCAAGGAGAACTTTGTATTGAGATCCAAAGAGAGAGAAGAAGCCATCTAGCTAATAACTATGGACCCGAAGGTCTGTGGTAAACTGCTCGCAACTCATCGGAGAGGCTATGGTGTTGATGTAGAAGCCCTCCAAGATCGATGCCCCCTCCAGCAGAGCCCTGAAATAGGCCCCAAGATGGGATCTCACGGGTACAAAAGGTTGCGGTGGTGGAATTAGGGTTTCGTGGATGTCCTCAATGTTTTTTGGGTATGGGGGTATATATAGGCTGAAGTGGCACGTTAGGGGAGCCAGAGGGGGCCCATGAGGGTGGGGGGCGCGCCTACCCCCTAGGCGCGCCCCTGCCCTCGTGGCCTCCGCTCTTGCCTCCTGGCATGTACTTCAAGTCTACTGTGTTGACATCGTTCCAAAAATAACTCTCCCGAAGGTTTCATTCCGTTTGGACTCCGTTTGATATTCCTTTTGTGTGAAACACTGAAATAGGCAAAAAAGCAGCAAATTCCACTAGGCCTTGGGTTAGAAGGTTAGTCCCAAAAATAATATAATAGTGTATAATAAAGCCCATTAAACAACCAAAACAAAATATATAATAGCATGGAAGAATAAAAAATTATAGATACGTTGGAGACGTATCAAGCATCCGCAAGCTTAATTCCTGCTCGTCCTCGAGTAGGTAAATGATAAAAACAGATTTTTTATGTGGAATGCTAACGAACGTAATTCTCAATGTAATTTTATTTATTGTGGCATGAATGTTCATATCTGAAAGATTCAAGACAAAAGTCTATATTGACATAAGAATAGTAATACTTCAAGCATACTAACAAAGCAATCATGTCTTCTCAAAATAACATGGCCAAAGAAAGTTCATCCCTACAAAATCATATAGTTCGGCTATCCTCCATCTTTGTCACACAAAATACTCAAATCATGCACAACCCCGATTTCAGCCAAGCAATTGTTTCATACTTCAATTTTTTCAAACCTTTTCAACTTTCACGCAATACATGAGCGTGAGCCATGGATATAGCACTATAGGTGGAATAGAGTGGTGGTTGTGGAGAAGACAAAGGAGGAAGATGGTATCACATCAACTAGGCGTATCAATGGGCTATGGAGATGCCCATCAATAGATATCAAAGTGTGTGAGTAGGGATTGCTATGCAACGGATACACTAGAGCTATAAATGTATGAAAGCTCAAAAGAAACTAAGTGGGTGTGCATCCAACTTGCTCGCTCATGAAGACCTAGGGCATTTGAGGAAGCCCATTGTTGGAATATACAAGCCAAGTTCTATAATGAAAATTCCCACTAGTATATGAAAGTGACTAAACAAGAGACTCTCTATCATGAAGATCATGGTGCTACTTTGAAGCACAAGTGTGGAAAAAGATAGTAGCATCGTCCCTTTTTTCTTTCCTTTTTTTCTATTTTTTTCTATTTTTTCTTTTTTTGGGCCTTTTTTTCTTTGGCCTTTTTTTTTCCTTTTTTCCCTTTTTTTCTTTGGGACAATGCTCTAATAATGATGATCATCACACTTACAATGATTTACAACTCGATATTACAACTCGATACTAGAACAAAGTATGACTCTATATGAATGCCTCCGGCGGTGTACCGGGATGTTCAATGAATCAAGAGTGACATGTATGAAAGATTATGCATGTTGTCCTAGCCACAAATACGATGTCAACTACATGATCATGTATGGCAAAAAGACAATGATGCAGCATGTCATAATAAACGGAACAGTGGAAAGTTGCATGGCAATATATCTCGGAATGGCAATGGAAATGCCATAATAGGTAGGTATGGTGGCCGTTTTGAGGAAGGTATATGGTGGGTGTATGGTACCGGCGAAAGTTGCGCGGTACAAGAGAGGCTAGCAATGGTGGAAGGGTGAGAATGCGTATAATCCGTGGACTCAACATTAGTCATAAAGAACTCACATACTTATTGCAAAAATCTACAAGTCATCAAAACAAAGTACTACACGCATGCTCCTAGGGCAAGGGTTGGTAGGAGTTAACCATCACACGATCCCGACCTCCACACAAAGGATGACACTCAATGAAATACCTCATGCTTCGAATTTGTCACACAATGGTTACCATACGTGCATGCTTTGGGACTTGCAAACCTCAACACAAGTATTTCTCAAATTCACAACTACTATAATAGCACGACTCTAATAGCACGACTCTAATATCACCATCCTCATATCTCAAAACAATCATCAAGTATGAAACTTCTCATAATATTCAATACACTTTATATGAAAGTTTTTACTATACTCATCTTGGATGCCTATCAAATTAGGACTTGTTTTATAACCAAAGCACATTACCATGCTGTTCTAAAAGACTCTCAAAATAATATAACTGAAGCATGAGAGATCAATAATTTCTACAAAATGAAACCACCATCGTGCTCTAAAAGATATAATTGAGGCACTAGAGCAAAACTATCTAACTCAAAAGATATAAGTGAAGCACGTAGAGTATTCTAATAAATTCCGATTCATGTGTATCTCTATAAAAAGGTGTGTCCAGCAAGGATGATTGTGGTAAACTAAAACGCAAAGACTCAAATCATACATGACGCTCCAAGCAAAACACATATCATGTGGTGAATAAAAATATAGTCTCAAGTAAAGTTAACGATAGACGAAGACGAAAGAGGGGATGCCTTCTGTGGGCTTCCCCAAGCTTAGGATTTTGGTTGTCCATGAATTTTACCTTGGGGTGCCTTGGTCATCCCCAAGCTTAGGCTCTTTCCGCTCTTTTTTCCATAGTCCATCAAATCCTTACTCAAAACTTGAAATTTTCACAACACAAAACTTAGCCAAAAATCTCGTGAGCTCCGTTAGTATAAGAAAACAAACCACCACTCAATGTTACTGTAATGAACTCATTCTTTGTTTATATTGGTGTTAAAACTAGTGTATTCCAACTTCTCTATGATTCATACCCCCTCGATACTACACATAGATTCATCAAAATAAGCAAACAACACACGAAAAATAGAATCTGTCAAGAACAGAACAGTCTGCAGCAATCTGTAACTTTCGAATACTTATGTAACTCTAAAAAAATTGTAATAAAATGTTGAACGTGAGGAATTTGTCTATTAATCATCCGTAAAAAAATCAACTAAAAAGAATCTCCATTAAAAAATGGTAGCTAATCTCGTGAGCGCTAAAGTTTCTGTTTTTTTACAGCATGATCGCATAAACTTCACACAAGTCTTCCCAAAGGTTCTACTTGGCACAAACACAAATTAAAACACAAAACCACATCTAAACAGAAGCTAGATGCATTATTTATTCCTAAACAGAAGCAAAAACAAAGAAAATAAAATTGGGTGGCCTCTCAACAAGCGCTATCGTTTAACGCCCCTAGCTAGGCATGATCCAAGAATAGATCTAGGTATTGCCATCTTTGGTAGGCAATCCATAAGTGGCTCTCATAATAGATTCATAAGGTAATTTAATTTTCTTTCTAGGAAAGTGTTCCATGCCTTTCCTTAACGGACATTGGAATCTAATATTTCCTTCCTTCATATCAATAATTGCACCAATCGTTCTAAGGAAAGGTCTACCAAGAATAATAGGACATGTAGGATTGCAATCTATATCAAGAACGATGAAATCTACGGCACATAATTCCTATTTGTAACTATAAGAACATCATTAATCCTTCCCATAGGTTTCTTAATAGTGGAATCCGCAAGATGCAAATTTAAAGAACAATCATCAAGTTCATGGAAACCAAACATATCACACAAAGCTTTTGGAATAGTGGAAACACTTGCACCCAAATCACACAAAGCAAAGAATTCATGATCTTTAATATAAATTTTAATAGTAGGTTCCCACTCATCATAAAGCTTTCTAGGTATAGAAACTTCTAATTCAAGTTTTTCTTCATAAGATTGCATTAAAGAATCAACTATGTGTTTGGTAAAAGCTTTATTTTGACTATAAGCATGCGGAGAATTTAGCACGAATTGCAACAAGGAAATACAATCTATTAAAGAGAAATTATCATAATTAAATCCATTGAAATCCAAGGTAGTGGGTTCATTGCTATGTAAATTTTTGACCTCTTCAATCCCACTTTTGACAAATTTAGCATCAAGATCTAAAAATTCCGAATTATTGGGACGCCTTTTACTAAAGTAGACTCATCTCGAGTCCCATCTTTATCAAGATTCATACTAGAAAACAAGGATTTACTAGGAGACACATCAATCACTTTCAGATCTTCATCTTTATTTTTTAAATCTTCCGGCTTAGCGGCCATCTTATTAACTAAGGTGGCTTGCTTGTCCGATATTTGGGCTATTAAGTTCTCAAGATGAGCAAACTGAGATTTCAAACCGTAAAATTATTTAGACATATCATCAAGCTCTTTATTCATGTACTCCATAAAACTTTTCTGTTTTTTAAGCTCGTTTCTGAAGAAATCATTATGCTCAAATTGCACAGACATAAAACTTCTAACATTGTTTTCAATCTCTTCCACCCTCTTAAGGTGAGGATCAACACTAACAGGGGAACCACTGTGACGAACAAGCAATCCAACAGACAAGCAAACAAGAGGCAAGCGAACGGGAAAACACACAGAAAAAGAAGGGAGAATAAAACGACAAAGGTGAAGTGGAGGAGAGGGAAACGAGAGGCAAATAATGTAATGCGAAGGATAAGGGTTTGTGATAGGTACTTGGTATATGAATTTTGCCTAGATCTCCCCGGTAACGGTGCCAGAAATTCATCTTGCTATTTCTCGAGCTTGCATTGTATTCTCTCGAAGAGGAAAGTGTGATGCAGCACAGTAGCGTAAGTATTTCCCTCAGTTTTTGAGAACCAATGTATCAATCCAGTAGGAGACCACACGCGAGTCCCTCGCACCTGCACAAACAAATAAGAACCTCACAGCCAACGCGATAAAAGGGGTTGTCTATCCCTTCTCGGTAACTTAAGAGAGTGAGATATGATAGAGATGATAAGATAATATTTTTGGTATTTTTGGTATAGAGACTGAAAGTAAAGATGCAAAGTAAAACAATGGCGACAGAAATTGGCAAGTTGACGGGAAAATAATGTAAAAAAGATAGACCCGGGGGCCATAGGTTTCACTAGTGGCTTCTCTCATGATAGAGAATTCTACGGTGGGTGAACAAATTACTGTCGAGCAATTGATAGAAAAGCGCATAGTTATGAGAATATCTAGGCATGATCATTGTATATAGGCATCACGTCCGTGACAAGTAGACCAAAACAATTCTGCATCTACTACTATTACTCCACACATCGACCGCTATCCAGCATGCATCTAGAGTATTAAGTTCATAAGAACAGAGTAACACCTTACGAAAGATGACATGATGTAGAGGGATAAACTCAAGCAATATGATATAAACCCCAAATTTTTATCCTCGATGGCAACAATACAATACGTGCCTTGTTGCCCCTGCTGTCACTGGGAAAGGACATCGCAAGATTAAACCCAAAGCCAAGCACTTCTCCCATTGCAATAACTATAGATCTAGTAGGCCAAACCAAACCGATAATTCTAAGAGACTTGCAAGGATATTATAATCATACATAAAAGATTTCAGAATAGAATCCAATATTGTTCATAGATAATCTTGATCATAAACCCACAACCATCGGATCTCGCCAAACACACCACAAAAACATTACATCGAACAGATCTCCTCGAAGGTCGAGAAGAACTTTGTATTGAGATACAAAGAGAGAGAAGAAGCCATCTAGCTAATAACTATGGGCCCGAAGGTCTATGGTAAACTACTCACAACTCATCGGAGAGGCTATGGTGTTGATGTAGAAGACCTCCATGATCGATGCCCCCTCCGGCGGAGCTCCAAAACAGGCCCCAAGATGGGATCTGATGGGTACAGAAGGTTGCGGCGGTGGAATTAGGGTTTCGTTGATGTCCTCGATGTTTTCAGGGTATGGGAGTATATATAGGCTGAAGAGGCACGTCAGGGGAGCTAGAGGGGGCCCACGAGGGTGGGGGGCGCTCCTACCCCCTGGGCGCGCCCCTGCCCTCGTGGCCTCCTCTCCTGCCTCCTGGCGTATACTCCGAGTCTTCTGTGTTGATATCGTTCCAAAAATAACTCTCCCAAAGGTTTTATTCCTTTTCCGCGAAACACTGAAATAGGAAAAAAAACAGCAATTTGCACTTGGCCTTGGGTTAGTAGGTCAGTCCCAAAAATAACATACAAGTGTCTAATAAAGCCCATTAAACATCCAAAACATAATATATAATAGCAAGGAACAATAAAAAATTATAGATATGTTGGAGACGTATCAGAGGCAGAGGATGAGCTTTGGCATGGCTTGATCACATGCCAAGGTGACTGTGATGGCCAAGTATCAGCCCAAATGGAGGTCTCTAGAGGGTACTTGCTATAGAAAGTGCCATAATGGCCAGATTAGGGAAATATGAAGCTGCACTCACATACTTGCTGGGAATGAGCTAAAAATTGGCATGCCAAATGATTTGAAGAGATGAAGATGCCAAAAAAGTTTCATACCATTTGGATGAACCAAACTTGCACTTGCTTCATAAAGCATCTTGTAAGTGCATCTAGTGCCCCGCTAGTTGGTTTCAGAGTATTGACGACAAACGTGGTTGAGGGACTAACATGTCTGTGAGAATTGCAGGATAACACAGGTAATAGTCCCTCACAGATTCAGTTTAATTTCCAGAGATGACCCCTAAAAATGTGTGAAGACATTGAAGACAGTGGTGGTGCGTGAAGAGATTCACGTGAAAATAATGACATATGAAGACATTCATTGAAGACTATTAGATGCGAAGACATAGTTTCTGTCGTAGTTCTTGTTATTCTTTATTGAGTCATAGGAACCACCGTACTGTTAAGTGGGGTCCAAGTGAACATAGTCGAATGACTGATGTGATGCTCAACCAAAACACCTATGTCTTCAAGCGAAGATAAATGAGAGCTAATCTTATCCAGAGCTGGATAAGTCAGCTTTACTTGGAGCTCAAGTAAATTTGCCGTGTGTGTGTTCATAATCCGACCATTGGACATGTGTCAGTTCCTTAGTGACCAAGGGTCATTTCGGACATATCATGTCGGGTTGCCTCATGGCTATAAATAGCCCACCCCCTACACAATGAATTGGTGGATGCTCAGAGTTAGTGCACGGCTTTTGTCGTTTGAGAGCAACCCACCTCCGAAGCCTTTGAGAGAAAAGATCCTTGTGAGGACAAAACCCAAAACACCCAAAGCCAAAGACAGTTAAGCATCACTGAAGTCTTTCTGTGTGTGTGACCTGAAGACTTGTTATACTTGAGGACTGTGCTTCCTCCAGCCGGTTAGGCATCACGTTCGGAGCATCCTAGAGTGACTATGGACTGCCATTGAACAAAGTCTGTGAAGGTTCAGAAGTCTACCTTGAAGACTAACCAGAGTGATTGGGCGAGGACTGTGTGTCCTTAGCTCAAGGGGAATACGGTGAGGACTGTTTGTCCGGAGCTGTGTGTCCTCATGTTTGAATACCTAGCCGCCCTAACCAGATGTACAGTTGACACAACAACTGGAACTGGTCTACCAAATCCTTGTCTCCATCAAGCAACTGGTTCTATCCCTTCTTCCATTACATTTCAGTTTGTCTTAGTGAAGCCTTTTACTTGTCTGTCTGATCTGTTTGACTTCACTGTGTGAAGATTGCTCTCTATTTAGTTTCAGTTATATCTTCCATCTCGATCAATGCTATCCAGTCACCAATAGCATGTGAAATATCTTCATGATGCTTGCTTGACTATTGCATGCCTGGATACCTTTATCTTCCTCTTCTTATCATATAGGTTCATTTATGTCGTCTGTCTTCAAAGCCCTCGTGTTTTGAAGACTTTCGTAAAAATCGCCTATTCACCCCCCCTCTAGTCGATATCTTGCACTTTCAATTGTATCAGAGCAAGGTGCTCCCTTATTCTGTGTGATTCGGTTTAACCACCTGGAGTTTTAGCTATGTCGACTGCAGGGATAATCAAAGTCTCCGCTACGTGTCCTTTCTTCGTTCACACTGATTACCCCTACTGGAAGAATAAGATGCGCATGCATCTTGAAGCTATTGACGTCGACCTCTGGTATGTTGTCAAGAATAGCGTTCCCAAGGCCGGTGAAGGTGTCACTCCTGCTGATGTCAAGAAGTTCATTCAGCTGGATTCAAATGCCAATAATATCATCTGTGGTCATCTGACCAAAGGACAGTATGGCCATGTGAGTGCTCTGGAAACGTCGAAGCTAGTCTGGGAGTGGCTCTCCAAGGTCAACGAAGGCGTCTCAACCCAAAGAGACTCAAGGATCAGTGTTCTTCGCAACCTCTTCAACCGCTTCAAGAGAAACGACAATGAGAACGTCCAACTCACATTTGATCGCCTCACTGACATTACCATTGAGCTTCATGCACTCAGCGCCACTGAGATCACAAAGCATGAAATCGTCAAGACACTCCTGAGATCACTTGACATCTCATTTGACACCCTAACCCTGATGATTCAAGAACGTCCTGACTACAAGACTCTCGATTCATCTGACATAATTGAGAGGCTCAACACACATGAGTTTCAGCTATCTAAGAAAAGAGACATCTATGGACCCAACTATGGCCGAACTCGCGCCTTGAAGGCTAAGGCTGTTTCCTCATCTAAAGAAGAATCTGACTGCAGTTCTGACGATCCTGAAGACATTGGCAGAGAACTAGCAATGCTTATGAAGAAGTTTCAAAGGTTCTCAAGTAAGAAAAACTTTGGAAAGTCTTAAAGATCTAGCTCAAGAAATGATGAAGCTTCCTCTCGTGAATACAAGAAGAGAACTTGCCACAAGTGCAAGAAACCTGGTCACTACATCTCTGAGTGTCCATTGCGGGACAACGAGAACAAGAAGAAGAAGAGCAAGGAATATGATTCTGATGACAAGAAGAAAAAGAAATTCTATAAGTCTTCTTCCAAGTCTTCGTCACACAAGAAGAGCTCGTCTGGCAAGGCTCGCTTTTGTTGGCAAAGAGATGGATGGAGAGGAGGAATCTGCTTCTGAGGAGGCAGAGGTGGAGTCTCAGGAGGAGTCCGATTCAAGCGTGGCAAGCCTGGCTCTGGCATCAGCATATGTCACCTAGTCCATCTTCAACACTAAAGACCATGGCCTTGTCACCAACACAAATTCCAAGGATGAAGATGACTCTACTCCCACCTTCTGCTTCATGGCACGTGGTGCCAAGGTAAGCTCACGCGATGCTTACTTTCAAACCTCAAGTGAAGATGACTCTGATTGTGAATCCAAACCTAGCTACAAAACACTTGCTAAAATTGCAACTGAACAACACAAAGCTATCGAACATATTCAAAAATTGTTAGACAAAAGCGATGATCTGTTGGACACGGAAATGACCCGATCTCAGTCCTTAATTGAAGACATTAAAAATCTTCATGTTAAGTACAAGAACTTGAAAGTCGTCATGAAATGCTCTCAACTACTCATGAAAGGCTTTCCTATGATTATCTTCAAAGGAAGCAAGAACTTGAGAAATTGAGAGTGGCTCATGAAGATCTTCAAAAAGAGAGCGAGTCACTTCATGCTCAACAGATCAGTCCCGCCCAGGAAGGATTTGAACCACCATGTCTATAATGCCTTGAGCTTGATAACGCTACCTTTTTGCTGAATGTTCTACTGCTGCAATATCTTCAACTATTGATGTGGTAACTAACCCCTCTAAGGAGGATACCACTACTATTGCTGATGAGAATGCCAGGTTGAAGACATTGCTTGAAATAGGAATGTGCAAAAGTCTTAAAGGGCATCAGACACTTTGTGATGTCCTAAAGAAACAGCTTCTGAACCGAAACCCTAGGAAAGAGGGTGTTGGGTTCTAAAGGAAAATGAATGTTGATGGTTCCTACTGGAAGCCTGAGCAGTATCCCAAAACCACATGGGCTGCTGCAAAAGGTCCACCAGTAGATCCATCCACCTTATCTGACTTCACCTGTGCTAACCCAATTATTATTGATGAATCAGTTGATGCAAACTATAAACTGTTTAAGAATCAGAATGGTGAAGTGTTTGACAGGTATATTGGTACTAACTGCAGGAATAGGCCACCTATGAAGAAGATCTGGGTGCCCAAAAGTTGTCTTGAGAATCTTCCTGTGAATGTCATCATGACACCACCTGGGAAGAAGACAAACCCCAGACCAAATGCTTCATATGGTCCAAAGGCTTCATACGGACAAAGGACTCAACAGAGTCACCCTAACGCCAATGTTTTGCATGGAAATCATACTCAGTTCTATGAATATGAGCGTGTTTCCTCAAACCGCTATGTTCATAAAACTAAGAACTTTTTTGCTTATTCATATGAGTATTATTCATCTCATGCAAGGCTATTTGCTAGGGCTCCTAAGCCAAAATTCTCAGATGCTGCACTTAGACTTATTGCTTCTAAACCACCCCTAAAGACGTGGGTGGTTAAGAAAAATTAACTTCTCTTGCAGGGAAGGGTCTCTAGCTGAAAATCATCTTCTGACGCTAATGTTGGGGACCATAAACATCTTGTGGGACGCAAGATCAAATGTCCAAATGGTTTAACCATGTATTTTGTCCCATGGTTTCTTGACAAGCTTCCTATCTTGCCTAACAAAGACCTAAATTTCCATAACCCTCTTGTTCGTCAAATGTTTATGCTTCACACTTCTTTTTGTGAAGACTATGTTGCTAACTGATCTGTTGGGTACTACTTCGGAAGCCACTGAATGGATAATTGACAGTGGATGTACCAACCTAATGACTGGTGATCGACGTCTTCTCATGGACTCAACTCTACGTCCCTCTCCCGGAAGTCACATCACATTCGCTGACACTTGTAAAAGCAAGGTACTGGGACTTGGCAGAGTTGCTATCTCAAAGGATCAATACATCGACAAAGTAATGCTTGTTGAATCACTTGGATACAACTTAATGCCAGTCTCCATGCTATGTGATGTAAATATGATTGTGATATTTGGAAAATATTGTTGCTTTGTGCTTATGGAATCTAACAAATCTCTAGTCTTCGAAGGACATCGAAAAGGTGATCTGTATATGGTAGATTTCTCTGCATGGCCAGAGCTTGCAGTATGTCTTCTAGCAAAAGCTTCAAAGTGCTGGATTTGGCACCGAAGACTTGGTCATGCGGGCATGAGGAACCTACATACTACCGTCAAGAAGAAGCATGTCATAGGCATCGAGGGCGTCAAGTTCAAGAAAGATCATCTGTGTGGTGCTTGTGAAGCTGGAAAGATGACTAGGGCCAAGCATCCCTCGAAGACAATCATGACTACATCACGTCCCTTCGAGCTGGTTCACATGGACTTAGTCGGCCCTACTCACTACTCTACTCTCACTACTACTACTTGCTTATATGGCTTCGTGATCGTTGATGACTACTCTAGATACACTTGGGTGCACATAATCTTGTTTAAGACTGAAGTGCAGGATGTCTTCAGACGCTTCAGAAATCGGGCCATGAACAACTAGGGCATCAAGATCAAGCACATCATAAGTGAAAATGGAACTGAGTTCAAGAACACTGGGCTCGACACCTATCTTGATACATTAGGCATTACGCATGAGTTCTCTGCTCCATACACACCTCAACAGAATGGCATCGTCGAGCGCAAGAACTGGACTCTCATTGAGATGGCACACACTATGCTTGATGAATACAAGACACCAAGAAGATTCTGGCCTAAAGCCATTGATACTGCATGCCCCATCATCAACAGAGTTTATCTTCACAAGTTCATCAAGAAAACAACATATGAACTACTGACTGGTAAGAAGCCAAACGTCAGCTATTTCAGAGCCTTTGGTGCTAAGTGCTGGATCAAGGATCCGCATCACACTTCCAAATTTGCATCGAAAGCACATGAGGGTTTTATGCTCAGTTATGGAAAGGACTCGCACACCTATCGGGTCTTCAATATCTTTCACTATAAAGTGGTTGAAACCGTAGATGTGCATTTCGATGAAACTAACGACTCGCAAAGAGAGCACCTGTCAAATGTGCTAGATGAAGCTTCTCCAAGTGAATCTATCAAACAAATGGGTACAGGCAAAATCATACCCATCGAGGAACCAACTGCAGATGAAATCATCATCTCTTCACCCAACAATTCTAAAGACAATGCTCAGCCTGAAGCCAACGCTGAACATGAAGATAATCAACAAAATCAGCAAAGTCTTCGCCCAGCTCATCCTTGAGTGGCAAATGAAGTCCAAATTGAGAAGATTCTTGATGGCATTAATGCAACTGGTCCGCTCACTCGCTCAAAAGCAACTCAGCTAGCCAACTTCTATGGTCACTCTGCATTTGTCTCAATATCTGAACCCAAGAAAGTTGATGAAGCCTTTATGGAATCTGAATGGATTCAAGCAATGCAAGAAGAGCTTCAACAGTTCGAGCTGAATAATGTCTGGGAACTGGTAAAGCGTCCCAATCCATGGAAACATAACATCATTGGCACCAAATGGATCTACCCCAACAAACTAGATGAGCATGGTCAAGTCGTCAGAAACAAGGCTCGTCTCGTTGCTCAAGGCTATACTCAAGTAGAAGGAATTGACTTCGATGAAACCTTTTCTCCTATTGCCATACTTGAAGCCATTCGCATACTGCTAGCATACGCCAGCCATCATAACATTTCTCTATATCAAATGGATGTGAAGAGCGCCTTTCTGAATGGGAAAATTGAAGAAGAAGTGTATGTTGCACAACCTCCAGGATTTGAAGACCCAAAGCGTCCTAACATGGTTTACAAGCTCAACAAGGCACTCTATGGACTCAAACAAGCTCCTCATGCATGGTATGACACACTCAAAGACTTCTTGAAGAGCAAAGGCTTCAAACCTGGATCATTGGACCCCACACTCTTCACGAAGACATATGATGGAGAACTGTTCGTATGTTAGATTTATGTGGACGATATAATCTTTGGATGCACTGACAAAAGATACAACGATGAGTTTGGATACATGATGCAAGAGCAATATCAGATGTCTATGATAGGTGAACTGAAGGTCTTCCTTTGTCTCCAAATTCGCCAACAGAAGAATGGCATCTTCATATCTCAAGAGAAATACCTCAAAGATTGCCTGAAGAAGTTTGGAATGCAAGATTGCAAAGGGTACACGACACCAACGCCAACGAAAGGTCAATTGGGCTCCGACGACAATGGTAAAGAGTTCAATCAAAAGGTATACCTCTCCATGATTGGTTCTTTAATCTATTTATGTGCATCTAGGCCGGGTATAATGCTTAGCGTTTTCATGTGTGCCCGATTCCAAGCGGCACCAAAGGAATCGCATCACCTTGCTGTGAAGCGAATTCTTCGATACTTGGCTCACACCCCCACTGTAGGATTATGGTATCCCAAGGGCTCTATGTTTGATCTTGTTGGATTCTCAGATGTTGATTATGCTGGTGACAAAGTTGATTGCAAGTCCACCTCAGGCACATGTCACTTTCTTGGACAATCTCTTGTCTGTTGGTCTTCAAAGAAGCAGAACTCAATATCTCTCTCCTCAGCTGAAGCTGAATACATTGCTGCTGGATCTTGTTGCGCTCAGATTCTCTGGATGAAGCAAACTCTCAAGGATTATGGCATGAACATGGAAAAGGTGCCCCTCTTCTGCGATAACGAGAGCGCCATCAAGATTGCTCACAATCCCATTTAGCACTCGAAGACAAAGCACATTGAGATTCGTCAGCATTTTCTCACAGATCATGTGATCAAGAAGGACATTGAAATCATACATGCCAACACCGAAGAGCAACTGGCAGATATCTTCACTAAGCCGTTGGATGAGAAAAGGTTTTCCAAGCTGCGGTGTGAGCTAAATATCCTAGAATCCTCAAATGTCATGTGATTGGACACACATCCTAACGCTTATGCACTTTGACGACTTAGATGTGCAAGACACTAAGTAACGTATGTCTTCAACTCATGAAGACTTACACTCTAAGTGTGAATACATTAATGTTGAATTAGACTCTAGAGCGCCACGATAATTGTGCGCCATGTCCTAGTCTAATACTTCCTATACGATGGGTAACACCACCACCAAACTTTACTGAAGATTTCATTTGGCTTCATGATTGCTTTATCTTCATACTTGATTTGTCTTAAACATTGGTTGTCTTCAAGTCTCCTTGTCTCATAATGATCTGTTGGGTTTCTCTGACATCTACCTATATATGCGTTCTGTCCTCTACAATATTCACTTATAGCTATGTCTTCAAACCTTTTAATCTAAGTGAATCTGATCGGACCATGTTCCTCTCTATGCTTTATCTCTCCAACTCTCTCTATCTCTTCATATGCATTCTACTGACACTTGTTGAATGTCTTCACTGTGTCCTTGTCACCTGAAGATATAGAGACAATTAGTTAAAACAATTTTTAATGGTATATTCCTTTTTGCTAGAAAACCGGAGGAACCGAAACGGTCATCCGGCATATCACGCGCGCGTGAGATCGTGGCTCAACTCTCCATAAGATGCATGCCAACCACGTGTCGTTCAAATGTAAACCGCCAGGGGCACCTGCGTAATTGCACTGCGCCATCACCACTTGTCGGTGTACAAAAAGAGGGGCACACTTTTTGTACCCCTATAACTGTGCACGGGCAGTCTGAGCCACGGGCACCACCACACCAAGCATAGCAGGGGAGATGAGCCAAGGTAAGACCGAAGCTCGATGGGATTGGAGCAACACCAATAACAAGACCATAAAGAGCAAAGTGACGAAGCGGCTTCCCCCAGCAAGATCCTTGCCGGGAGCCGGTTTCAGCAGCCCTGGCAAGACCCTTGCCGGGGCCGGCTCTGGCAACCCCGGCAAGACCCTTGCCGCGGCAGCTTGCCCCACGCCTACAGAGCGGATCACCCTTGAGTCCACTGCCCCCATGGGGCAAGGATTCGGGAGATATCCCCGTGGTGGCTTGCAGATCTTTGTGAAGACATTCAAGGACAGATACACACACTAAGAGGACGACGACCCTTGGCGGGATCCCAGCCAGGGAGAACCACAAGCCCTCCGGCAAGCACCTTGCCGGGGATGACAGCAGGCACCGCGGCAAGACCCTTGTCGGGGCCCCGGCAAGGCCCTTGCCGAGGGCGCCCGCAGGGCCACCGTCAGGCCCGCACCAACTGAGTTTCCACAGCCCATGCAGCTGCTGACCCAACCAGCTGGGCAGGCTCCTGCGTGGCAACATGTAGATCTTCGTGGAGGCCCGTCGTTGCGCCACCTCAGCTGACTGCCTGCCTACATGGCGCCTCAGGCACCGCTGGCCAGGGCGCGTGTCAACACAAGGAGGAGCGGTGACGGACAAGACGGACGTCTCCCCTCATCCCCGATAAAGCGAGGACACCTAAGCTAGGCGCATTAAATGCGCCTTGTCCTGTAATGCGAGGGATAACCTCGCATCACTATACCCTTTCCACCTCCTGTGTGCCACTATGGCAACCCCTTTTTCCTATAAAAGGAGGCCCGAGGCGACCAGGAGAAGGATTCGGTTTTTTAGAACTCTTCGCGACTCTTTTGGAGCTCTTCACTAGCTGAAGAACACAAACATATAATCCACAAAAGTAGGAGTAGGGTTTTACGCACCTTTGCAGCCCGAACCTGGGTAAAGGAACTGTGTGCTAACTATTAGATCCGCTCTTCTCTCAACCCCGCGCCCCGCAACCGTAGTAGGGATTCTTGTGATCCCATAGGTGTCGATCCAAATAATCCGACACCCCTCCTTATAAATACTCCACCCTCGCGGTCATTATTTCCTTCTCTCACCTCTCGCCATCTCGCTCAACCCTAGCGCCTCCGCTAGCTCCAGTCGACGCCGGAGACAAAGTGCTTAGCGACCGCGACTTCTTCGACGTCGTCTGCACGCCGACCGTGGACCACGTCTCTCCGCCGCCGCCGTAGGTGTCTTCCGCCGCCAAGTTAGGGCATGGAAGATCGATCTGCTCGGCATCCTACTCGTTCGGTCTAGCAGTTCTTCATTGCGGTAAACAGATCTCTCTTTTTACCGTTGTTTTGATCCGTCAAATTCATAAAACTTCACCACAAGTGGTTTCTGTACATCTGAGATCTGTTTCCTTCGATCCTTCTCACATATGTTGAAAATATATTCACTTATGCTTCACTACTAGTTAGATTCCTCACTTGTACTTATACCTAGATTCGTACAAATCTGGAACCAACTCACTCCATATAAGTGAATGTCTTCGCACTATGAGGTCAATGTCTTCAATCCTACTTTAATCTTCAAAATCTTCTGAGAATGCATATGACCTCTTCCCCTTCCCTCGCAAATCTAATTCTGTCACAGGTACATGTCCATGGGAGAATCCCTTGGTTCTCATAGTCTGCATTCATTTGCAGAATTTTTACAGTGTCACATTGAATCTCCTGAAGCCAGTTCATGTCTGACTAGTCGTCGGAAGACAAACTACATTGTGAAGCCTTTCTGTCTAAACTCAATGGCTTCTGAGAAACAATCCAAGAAGGGTGGCAGGCAGAGACGTACTAACATCGCCAAAGATCTTCCTCCAGATCTGTTCACCATGTACAAATCTGACCCAGAAGAAACCTATGGAGAACGCAAATCTTGAATCCAGTGGATTCGAAGATTTTGGGCAGAGCAATGGTTTCTGTACAAATTCGTGACCCCTGAGTATGCTTCAAAGAATGCCATTTGCCCTCCATGGGGTGATATCATCTACAAGAAGCTCCAGCCCAAGACTGAGTCTGAAGCCATTGCCAAGAGCTTTTTCCGTGCATGGTCAAAGGACCAATGCCTTCAAATGCTGACCCATCTAGTCTTCAATGGTGTCATGATGATGAATTATTTGAACAAAACTACAAATTTGCCAAGAAGTCCGCAACTTAGAACATGAAAGAATTGGGCATAAACTTCAATCCTGGCCCATCACGACCACGGTCTGATGGATCACGCGAAGCCAATGAAAATTGCCTTGGCCCCTTCATTGGCCTTGATGGATTGCTATCCCACATTGCTGCTCAAAGAGCAACTGTGGAAGATGTTGCTGAAGACATGGAACCTGAAGTTTTTCCTGAGTCTGTGAAGCCCAAGAAGAAATCAAAGGCTTCCAAACCTGCTGCTACCCCAAAAGCTTCAAATGTGAAGCCCCCTGAAAACTGTACCTCCTGAATCCAGTGTGCAGTCTGAGGATCGCTCTCGCATCTCTCAGAGGTCAAAGCAGCTTGTGAAGCCATCTGGCCAGGGAATCACTCCTGGAAGCATCATGCGCAATGATGATGACATCATAGATCTGTCCAGTGATGAAGATCTTGCTGATGATGCTATTGAAATGCTGATTAAGAGCAAGCAACAGGCCGAAATCTTCAATGATTTTCCTCTCTTTGACGCTGATATCATCAACAACTTCATTGATGAATGGTTTGAAGACACATCTCTTTCACTTGATGATCTTCAACTTCCAATTGATATCAGTGTGACCTTCCAAGGATACATGGCTCAAGAACTAACTGTTGCACAGAAGGTTATTGAGCAAAATAACAAAATTGATCATGAGAAGGCTCTGTTCAAGAAGCACATTACAAGCCTCAGTGCAAAAGAAGTCCAAGACTTCAAGACTACGATGGCAGACCTCAAGGCTGAATTTGCCAAGCGCCATGAAGTTGCAAAGGGCTCAAGGGAACGTCTCAAGCGCCATGCTGAGAAATGCGTCCAAGCCCACAATGAGGCTGTAAAGAGGAAAGCTCTTGGCCGTCTAGGCATTTATCCCAAGTTGGCTGCCAAGAAGCCAAAGAAGAACAAGAAGCCTGCTGATGAAGTCACTGAACCACCAAGGCAGGAAAGACCGAGCATTGTCTTCCCTAATAGCATGACTATCCCAAAGCGAAAGGTCCCATCAGTAGTTTCTGCTCAAAAGAAGATGAGGCAGGTTGAAACCGAAGCCAAGAAACGCAAGAATCATGATGCCTCTGCTGCTGCTCCCTCCAAGAATAAGCAAAAGCTCAAAACTTCAAAGGCTTCGCAGCAGCCTCACATTTCCTCCACAGAGCCATTGGTGGTCGAACCCATTTCTGTTTCTTTGCCTGCCTCCTCCAACCGTGAACGTCGTCTAGTTGTCCATGAGCCTGCTCCCTCAGAGGCTCATCAGACTGAAGAGATTCCAGCTGTTGACTCACCTGCAGCTGAAGACATTGGTCATGATGACAATGTAATTGATGATGACGTCCTTCCTCAACTTGATCCCCAACCAGTTCAATCACCAGCTCTCATGAGCAGTGAACTCATAAGCATTGGCGGTCCCATGATGCCAATGACTCAAGATGAATATTGGGAAGAGCAACACCCGAACACCGCCTACATGAAGTCATTCCTCGCACTCCGCCGTCTCTTGCTACCACTCCGGTACTTGAGACTCCAATAGAAACTCCAGAAGAAGACATGGAGCAGACCAATGCAAATGCTTCACCTATTGTGTCGCCAAAGTTTCGAAGGCTTCGCAAAGGTCTCAGGCCTCAAGCCTCCATGTCAAGCATTCCTGAAGATGGAGAATAAAACTCTAGTTCAGTGGGACGTCAAGTGTTTTGTGACGCTATTCCTTCAGTGTCTCCTCCTGAATCGGAAGCCAAGCTGGCTGAAGACATTCCAGCTGCATCAGCCGATGAAGCAAAAGAGGACACTCGTGGAGTAACTCCCCCTCCCGAAGATACTGTTGCCCAAGAAGAGGTGCCTGTCATGCAAGAACCCATCCACCAAGATACTGTTGTGCATGAGGCCACTCAGCCTGAAACCAGTGGACCTAAAACACATGTGGTTGCTCCATCAATGAACGCTGAAGCCAATGACACTATCATGGCTGAAGCCAATGTGCAGCACGAAGTCGTTGCTGCTCCTGACATGACTGCTCCTTCTTCAGTGCCTTACACCATGGCCCAAGCCTACAATAAGGATGATGTGCTTGTGCCTATCAAATGGCCTCTTCTGAAGCCTCCTACTGCCCCCGACCCCCAATATGATTATCATGTGGAGCGCAGGCCTCAGACCCTGAAGCCCAAGCCCAGTCTGCCTCGGCTTCCCAGCACTGCAACCACACAAGGGTCATTCAGTGTGCAAAGATTTAGGGCAAACAACACCTTCTTTGATTCTGCTAAGAACCGATACAAGGAGCCCAACATTTCTTCTGATAGGTTCTGGAGCTTTCAGCAATGAAGCTATTACTCTTGCATTCTGTACAATCAGGACCGGATTTTTCCGCATCAACGTCTTGATTGTGATGCCATTGCTGGACTGCCCTGCCTTGAAGAAGCCCTTGACTGCTTCAGAGAAGTTGGATTGCTTCCCTTTGTCAACGCCAAGGAACACTGGAATGAAGAGATTCTACTACAATTTTATGGTACTCTGCATATCAGATGATACAGCAGGGATCCGGCATCATGGGTCCTTGAGTGGATGACAGGTGACATTCATCATGAAGCTAATGCTCAGACACTACTTGATCTCACTTCCTTGCCCACTCCTGGCGAGTTGTACGAACCAGGCTGTTCTCTATATCAGAAAGAGCTTCAAAGCATCTTCAAGAAAGCTGAACCCAATATGAGTGAAATGCTTAGCATGATGAAGCCATTGCCCCCTGATGCTGATCTTCCAAAGGAATTCTTCGTCCAAGACCTCGAGTACTTGCCTCGCACCATATACCATATTCTGAGGCGTACTCTTTGTCCTGTCAAGGGACACTCATCTGAAGCTACACTGAATGGCATCATGAAGACTTTGGTCTTCTATATTTTCAATGGCATCCGCCTCAATACTCATGACTTCTTCCTTCGCCAAGTGGCTGCCTCTGCTGTTGATCTGTTTGGTCTCAAGCTCTACGCTCCTTGGATCATGAGGCTCAGTAAGCTTCATTCAACTGTCAGCTATCAAGCCTCTGCACGCAACCATGTTGTCTTCTTACCTGAGGTTGATACATCCTATGAAGCCATCTATGCTGAGCCTGCCAAGAAACCACTTCAATTGCACAATGTTGATCGCCAAAGCTTCATGCAACAGGTTGAAAGTGTGTATGTGCCCAATGCAAATGTAACTACTTATCCTCTGGCTGGGCATCTGCGCCTCCCACATAATGCCAACACAGATGCCACTAGTAGCACCACTGCTCAACGGCTGAAGAAGCATCCTCGTGTCCTGAATGACCGAGAGCTTCTTCTTTCACTTCACCAGAAACGGGATAGGCATCATGACTGGATGAAGCGGCAAATGCAAAGTCTTGTCACATATGTGAATCGTATTCGCAAATTGGCTACCAAGAATTGTTTGTTGCACATGAAGCCTGTTGGCGGTCCTGGAAGAGTCTAACACTGCTATGCTCTGAAGCTGATCTTCAAGCAGATGGCTTCATTGAGAACTTAAAGTTTGACTCCAGTCCTCCACAAGCTGCGACTTGGCATCCAACCCCATCTATTGAAGATTCTGAGTATTCATCTTCGGCTGCAACTATTGTTGCTCATATCATCGATGAAGAAGACGACGCCACTTCCCCAACAGTCGCTTCAGTGCATAACGATTCTGTGTTAGGCCCCTCTGCACCACCAAACTATGTCGACCCGACTGCACCAGCGTCTTCACAACCTGGGAACGCATAGATACTCTATGTCTTCAAACCTGTTTGGTCCATACTGACAAAACGGGGAGCAGGATATGAGTTGATAGTCTTCAAGCGGGTCCATATATGGGTCGGGTGCATTATTTTTTCTAAGTTCTTACAACTCTCGTTTTGAAACAGTTGGCTCTTGAGTTGTAACACTTAAAACTTAATGGTCGTCTGCTACATTTGTTGCTGTTTTCTTATGCTTGGTTAAATATCTATCCTATGCGCATGAAGTCATTCAACAGACGCCCATTTTCCATTGTGCATCTCATTATCTTCACTACATCCTTGTATTCATAATGGATTGTCTTCATAAAATTGCAGGAGACCTCCATAAAGCAAAACCTGCCATGTGTCTTTGCATTCAAAGGAAAAACTACTGTGTGCACATCTTCAGGGGGGCCCTCTCAATATTTTGAAGCCATTAAACGTGTTATCCATAATTTCATATATTTTATCCCCATTGAAAACCTCAACCTGTTTGTCATCAATCACCAAAAAGGGGAGATTATAAGTGCATCTAGTGCCCCTTAGTTGGTTTTGTAGTATTGACGACAAACGTGGTTGAGGGACTAACATGTTTGTGAGAATGGCAGGATAACAAAGGTAATTGTCCCTCACAGATACGGTTTAACTTCAAGAGATGACCCCTAAAAATGTGTGAACACATTGAAGACAGTGGCGGTGCGTGAAGACATTCACGTGAAGATAATGACCTATGAAGACATTCATTGAAGACTATATGATGCAAAGACATAGTTTTGTTCGTAGTTCTTGTTATTCTTTCTTGAGTCATAGGAACCACTATAGTGTTATGTGGGGTCCAAGTGAACATAGTCAAATGACTGATGTGATGCTCAACCAAAACACCTATGTGGCGGTGCGTGAAGACATTCACGTGAAGATAATGACCTATGAAGACATTCATTGAAGACTATAGGATGCGAAGACATAGTTTCGTTCGTAGTTCTTGTTATTCTTTCTTGAGTCATAGGAACCACCGTACTGTTAAGTGGGGTCCAAGTGAACATAGTCGAATGACTGATGTGATGCTCAACCAAAACACCTATGTCTTCAAGAGAAGACAGATGAGAGCAAATTTTATCCAGAGCTGGATAAGTCAGCTTTACTTGGAGCTCAAGTAAAGTTGCCATGTGTGTTCACAATCCGACCGTTGGACACGTGTCAGTTCCTTAGTGACCAAGGGTCATTTCGGACATATCATGATTGGTTGCGTCATGGCTATAAATAGCCCACTCCTATACCATAAATTGGTGGCTGCTCAGAGTTAGTGCACGGCTTTTGTCGTTTGAGAGAAACCCACCTCCGAAGCCTTTGAGAGAAAAGATCCTTGTGAGGACAAAACCCAAAACACCCAAAGCCAAATTGAGTTAAGCATCACTAAAGTCTTTCTGTCCATTTGACCTGAAGACTTGTTACACTTGAGGACTATGCTTCCTCCAGCCGGTTAGGCGTCATGTTCTGAGCATCCTAGATTGACTGTGGACCGCTAATGAATGAAGTCTGTGAAGGTTCGGAAGTCAACCTTGAAGACTTACGATAGTGATTGGGTGAGGACTGTGTGTCCTTAGCTCAAGGGGAATACGGTGAGGACTGTGTGTCCCGGATTGTGTGTCCTCAGGTTTGAATACCTAGCCGCCCTAACCAGATGTATAGTTGACACAACAACTGGAACTGGTCTACCAAATCCTTGTCTCCATCAAGCAACTGGTTCTATCCCTTCTTCCTTCACATTTCAGTTTGTCTTCGTGAAGCCTTTTACTTGTCTGTCTGATCTGTTGGACTTCACTGTGTGAAGATTGCTCTCTATTTAGTTTCAGTTATATCTTCCATCTCGATCAATAGCATGTGAATTATCTTCATGATGCTTGCTTGACTATTGCATGCCTGGATACCTTTATCTTCCTCTGCTTATCATATAGGTTCATTTCCGTCGTCTGTCTTCAAAGCCCTCGTGTTTTGAAGACTTTCATAAAAATCGCCTATTCACCCCTCTAGTCGATAACTTGCACTTTCACATCTCTCTGGACAGAAATGTGGAAAAATTGCACACGGCAATTGGATTAATGAATTGAGCCAAAACATGGTGGAGGGATTTGATATAGATGGGGGATTGTCCTGGAAACTTTTCAGCTTAAATGAAGCAATATAAAATATAGTTGCTTCACAAAGTAAAAATCTGACCAGAAACCAAGAATTGATCCTAAGCTCATATAGATGAATGGAATGAGCTCAAATTTGGTAGAGAGTCATGATTTGGTCTCATGAAGGATGTTTCAAAGTTTCAGCACATTTGGACATGCCTAGAAAATGCTTCCTTCAAAAAGGTCCTTTTGGGACAGAAATTTGATAAATTGCTGAAAAATATTTACTAGGCAAATGGGTATGAAATTTGGCACAGGGCAATGATATGGACCGGAAAATATGTCCAAACAGTTTGGAGGCAATAGGGCAAAGATAAATAGCACTTGCTTCACAAAGTGCCATTTAGGGCAGAATATGAAAATGATTATTGGAGGATTATGTTTGAACATGGCAATGAAAAGTTTTACCATATTTGAGGAAGATATGACCCAAACAATTTATGAGAATTATTTGGGAATTTTGGGAGCGATAGAAATATAGGTTGCTTCACAACCTAGGGAAAATATGGTTATTCCTTTAATAGAAAAGGCAATTTCCCTCGAAAAAAATATTGGGTTGGGTCAAGGCCGAAAATGACAGGGTCTTGGGATGATGATGAGGATGGCAAGACACTATAAAACCTAGAAAGACATGATCTTCCTAAGTTTCAGAACCACATAGCCACAGAAAAACAATTTAAATCAAGAAATCCAAGAAAATCATCAGAAAAATAAAAGGGCAAAATCCAGGCTGTTACTATAGCCCAATCCTTTTGTGGGAAAGGACACACAAAGACGTTTCTTATAATAAGCAAAGTGTTCTTTAGGAGACATGGGAATTTCATCCAGTCACTTTCACCATGTTGGTTCGATTTGTGTTCGCTACTTTGATAATTTGATATGTGGGTGGATCGGTGCTTAGGTGTTGTTCTTACATGAACAAACTCATACTTATGATTAACCCCCTCGCAAGCATCTGCGACTATGAGAAAAGTATTAAGATAAAATCTAACCATAGCATTAAACATTTGGATCCAAATCAGTCCCTTTCGAAGTAGCGCATAAATTAGGGTTTAAGCTTTTGTCACTCTAGCAACCCATCATCTAATAATTACTCCACAATGCATTCCCTTAGGCCCAAATATGGTGAAGTGTCATCTAGTCGACATTCAGATGACACCACCAAGGGAATCACAACATACATATCATCAAAATATCAAACACATATAAAGTTCACATGATTATTTGCAACACTATTTCTCCCGTGACCTCAAGTACAAAAGTAACTACTCACAAATGATAAACATATTCAAGATCAGAGGGGTATTAAATAGCATAATGGATCTTAAGATATAATCTTTGTCACGGGAAAACCACATCCACCTATGGGATAGGAGTCCCTTTTTGGTTCGGCGGGGGGATGGGCACGTTGCACAAAGAGCGGAGAGCGTGGCGCAGCATGACAGAGATCACACGGGCAATCTTTACCCAGGTTCAGGCCGCCGCGAGGCATGAAACCCTACTCCTACTTTGGTGGATTGATTGTGGAATGGTGGAAAAGAGCACGATGCTCTTGCCCGACAAGGTTGCCTCGGGGCGAGAGCGGTCACGCGTGTATGAGCGTGTGTTGGTTCGATTGGCCGAATCCTTTCCGCGGTTGCCATGTGCCTCCTTATATAGATTAAGGGGTCACCACAATGGCAAATCAGTCTTTCTATGCTGATTAGATAGCAAACAGTGCTATCATACCTAACTTTGCAGGCTGATAGTGCACATTAAATGCGCCTCTCTGTGTCACATCACAACTCGCCCGACACGCCTTGCCGGGCTGTTTTGCCAGCTTCGCGCCTACTTGCTTGACACGTCGCAAGACGGGTGTCATTTGGAGGCTCTTTCTGTAGGAATAGGCTGCCTTGTGGCAGAGGGCTTCCACTGAGCCACTTGGGGGCTTGACACCACACTGATTGACGACGGGTGTTGTTGTGAGGTGATGGTTTTCCCCTCGGTGAGCCCCTGGCAGGCTTGCCGGGGCAATGTTGATGGCTTGCTTCCGAGGCGATCCCACCCCTCCAGGCTCACATGCCCGGAAAGGAGGGCTCTTCTCCTGGTGATATCTTGCCCCTTTGGCTGGTCTTGGTTGTCTTGATCCCTTCGACCAGCTCTCTGGTTCCTCAAAGGGTTGATCCCTTTGAGTCTTGATCTGATGTTGGTGTACCAAACTTGCTCCTGAGCCTGTGCACAATCTGGGGCAACAGACCCATGGTTTTTGGCACCGACAGAAGCCCCCAAGCCTGGCACGATCGCGCCTCCGGGCGTCACATGGGTAGGCTCTAACCAGTGCATAGTCAGAGGTGCAAGAATGGCTTGCCTCCCTTGAGATCTTCATTGCTTCTTAATTAACTTGAGCCGGTGCCAGTTTCTGCACCTGCCTTCTTGGTACTTCTTCCTAGGAGGGGTAAGGTGCTCCATGGTCCTGGGGAGGCGCCAAATCCCAGCTGGGCCCTCCGTCCGCCTTCTTCCCCTCCCACCACAATGCCTGGGGAAAGGAGCGACAGAGAAGGGGATTACATCAGTTATCTCTCTTCAATCTTAAACTTGTAGACACTTTCCAAACTTTAATTCAAATAAATATAATCTCTTTTATCCATGCTTGTGTTGTGTAAGATTTGTACTTGTTGATTAGCATATTAATGAAAAAGATAAACCTTGCCGAGGACTTATGCATGTAACGTGTCCATGCAGAGGTGGGATGCCTCTATACTTCCAAGTAAACAAGTTTTCCACGGCAGGCTACCTTGTCGGTACCTCAGTTTTTTTTGCCGCGAAGCCAAGCTTGTCGCGCGTAAAACGTGAAGAGGGACTAGCCCCTCGCCAATCCTTTTTCAACAAAGGCTAATGCGACCATCCTGACCGAAGCAACGTTCGGGTCGAAGGATGGGAGTACCTTAGTTTCGAAAGGTAGCGGGGTGTTCTTATGCACACGTCCTTACAAAACATGTATGAAAAAAGAAAAGAACTTATTTGTTTGGCTTGCCGAAGATTGCAAGATTGGCTTCTCTTCTCATCTCCTCTTGGGGAACCAAGTCCACGGCAGGAAGCCATGGATTATGCACATGAAAATAATGCCAAATGCAATCTTATCTACATGAACATGACATGCTCATGATATGATTTGGCATGCATGCAACTTGTCTGGGGCCACCCTATCAGCCCTTCGTTTGTTTCTCTGTTGCTCAGGGTCTGCGCCTGACTTTGTACAAGGGGTTACATGCAACTCAGGCAAGGCATGTACAAAGGGTGGCTATTGGGTAGGGCCCGACAGCCGTGCCTTATGGGTAGTACTCGCGGAGATGCTCAATGTTCCATGAGTTCTGCAACTAAATGCCATCTCCGATATCCAGATGGACTACGCCAGGTCTGGTGACTCGTACCACCCAGTAAGGGCCTTCCCACTTTGGCGATAACTTGTTTGCACCCTTGGCAGACTGAACGCGCCTAAGGACAAGGCCGCCTTCCTCAAAACACCGGGCATGAACCCTGCGGCTGTGATAGCGATGCATGGCTTGTTGGTAGCGTGCATCACACATAGCAGCTCGGAGACAGTTCTCCTCGAGAAGCACAACATCGTCGCCGGTGGTGCCGATACTGCGCTACTTCATCGTAGGCAAGCACTCGAGGAGACCCATAAAAGAGTTCCATGGAGATAACTGCTTCTGCCCCATAGACAAGGGAGAAGGGAGTCTGCCCGGTAGCTCGGTTTGGTGTCGTTCTGAGGGACCAGAGAACCACCGGGAGCTCATCTATCCATCACCTGCTGCACTTCTGCAGCTTATCAAATGTTCTTGTTTTGAGGCCCCGCAGCACTTTAGCATTCGCCCTCTCAGCTTGTCCATTGCTTTTGGGATGTGCAACAGAGGCAAATGAGATCTTGCTTCCGAGGGCATGAACATATTGCATGAAGGCACGACTCGTGAACTGGGTGTCGTTGTCAGTGATGATCCGAGCAGGGACTCCGAAGAGGCACACCAATCCTTGCAAGAACTTGATAGCTAACTGAGCAGTCACCTTTCTCATGGCATCTACTTCTGGCCACTTTGTAAACTTGTCGATAGCAACGAACAAGAATTCAAAGCCCCCGGCAGCTCAGGGTAAAGGGCCAAGGATATCGAGACCCCAGATTGAGAATGGCCATGAGAAAGGGATTGTGTGAAGAGCATGGGTAGGCAGATGGATGTTCTTGGAATGGAACTGGCAGACCTCACATTTGGTGACTAGCTCGACCACATCTTGGAGGGCCGTGGGCCAATAGAATCCTTGCCGGAATGCTTTCCCAACTAATGCCCTTCATCCAATGTGGGAGCCACACATGCCTTTGTGTATTTCTGCCAGCAGTTCCTTTCCTCCTTCCCGGAAAATGCACTTCAATTTCACACCATTGGGCATCCTTCTGTATATAGTGTCATCGACAAACTGATACATACTCGCCCTCTGGGTTACTTTTTCAGCTTCTTCTTACTCTTTGGGAAGTTCTCCGGTTTGGAGGAATTGGACTATGTGCCTTGCCCAAGTTCGAGCCTGGGGCTCGGCAATGAGGACTAGCGGCACCTCCGCATTCGTTCGAGTGCATTCCTCGACCACGGGGACCTGAGTCTCGGCAGGAGGGTGCAAACCGGCAAGCGAATGGGAGTTGTTCCTGGCAGGGTCCCTCCCAGGTGCCCCAGAGGGCTCTACCGGGAGATCCTTACCAGAGTCCAATTTCCTCCTCTTTCGGGCCATTGTTGCCGAGGATACAGAGGGCTGAGTAAGGTGAAGAACAAAAGTTCCTGGTCCCACAAGAAGCTTCCGCGCAGCACACATTGACAGATGATCAACAATGCTGTTTTCTGCATGGGGTACGTGCTATGTTTGCAATCCATCAAAGTTTTCCTCCAACCTTCTCATTTCCTCGATGCATGCCTCCATTAATGGGCTTTGGTAATCCTTATTGACTTGCCTCACCATAAGTTGCGAGTCTCCTCTGATGATCAACTTCTTGATTCCCAACTTTGTGGCGATCCTGAGCCGGGCAACGAGCCCTTCATACTCTGCTGTATTGTTGGTCGCTTCCTCCCGGGGAAATTGCATTTGAACCACGTACTTCAAGTGTTCCCTAGAGGGAGCAACGAGAAGCACGCCAGCCCCCGCACCTTGTAGGGAGAAAGCACCATCAAAATACATGATCCATTCTTGGGGGAGGGGGTTCCTTGCCGGAAATAACTGTCTCTAGCACTTCCTCATCAGGGGTTGACGTCCATTCTGCAATAAACTCTGCCAATGCCATGCTCTGTATTGTTGAAGTGCTTTCAAACTTCAGGCCCAAACTTGATAACTCCAATGCCCACTCCACTATCATGCCGGTAGCTTATGGGTTTTGGATTATCCTTTGCAACGGGAAGTGTGTAACAACCGTGATCTTGTGGGCTTGGAAGTAGTGGAGAAGTTTCCTTGAGGCCATGAGTAGGCCAAAAATCAACTTTTGCATGCCAGAGTACCTGGATGTATCCCCCTGCAACAGGGAGCTGACAAAGTACAGTGGGCGCTGCACCACTTTCTTCCTTGCCGCATCCTTAGGGCTGTTACTGCTGCCGTGCCCTTCTTTGCCATGACCCGTATCTGATCTTGTCGAGCCGTTCTCACACTTTTCTCCGGAAGGAACACTAACTGAGGCTGATTCCACCTCCACTTCCCGCTACGCCACCAATGCTGCACTAACCACTTGATTCATTGCCACTAGGTATAGCATCATCGATTCTTATGGTTTAGGAGCAACCAAGGTGGGCACAGAGGACAAGTAGGTCTTCAAATCTTCTAGTTCCATATATGCTTCCGTGGTCCACTTCACTGGCCCTGCCTCCTTCAAGATCTTAAAGAACGACAAGGCACGCTCGATGATGTCTACTACGCAACCTTCTTCTTGTAGACGTTGTTGGGCCTCCAAGTGCAGAGGTTTGTAGGACAATAGCAAATTTCCCTCAAGTGGATGACCTAAGGTTTATTATTCCATGGGAGGCGTAGGATGAAGATGGTCTCTCTCAAACAACCCTGCAACCAAATAACAAATAGTCTCTTGTGTCCCCAACACACCCAATACAATGGTAAATTGTATAGGTGCACTAGTTCGGCGAAGAGATGGTGATACAAGTGAAATATGGATGGTAGATATAGGTTTTTGTAATAAGAAAATATAAAAACAACAAGGTAACTAATGATAAAAGTGGGCATAAACGGTATTGCAATGCTTTGAAACAAGGCCTAGGTTTCATAGTTTCACTAATGAAAGTTCTCTCAACAATGGTAACATATCCGGATCATATAACTATCCCTCAACAAGCAACAAAGAGTCACTCCAAAGTCACTAATAGCAGAGAACAAACGAAGAAATTATTGTAGGGTACAAAACCACCTCAAAGTTATTCTTTCTGATTGATCTATTCAAGAGTCCGTAGTAAAATAGCACGAAGCTATTCTTTCTGTTCGATCTACCTTAGAGTTCGTACTAGATTAACACCTTAAGATACAAATCAACCAAAACCGTAATGTCACCTAGATACTCCATTGTCACCTCAAGTATTCGTGGGCATGATAATACGATATGCATCGCACAATCTCAGATTCATCTATTGAACCAAAACAAAGGACTTGAAAGAGTGCCCCAAAGTTTCTACCGGAGAGTCAAGACGAAAACGTGTGCCAACCCCTATGCATAGATTCCGAAGGTCATGGAACCCGCAAGTTGATCACCAAAACTTACATCAAGTTAATCGATAGAGTACCCCATTGTCACCACGAGTATCCCACGCAAGACATACATCAAGTGTTCTCAAATCCTTAAAGACTCAATCCGATAAGATAACTTCGAAGGGAAAACTCAATCCATTACAAGAATGTAGAGGGGGAGAAATATCATAAGGTCCAACTATAATAGCAAAGCTCACGATACATCAAGATTGTGCCATCTCAAGAACAAGAGAGAGAGAGAGATCAAACACATAGCTACTGGTACATACCCTCAGCCCCGAGGGTGAACTACTCCCTCCTCGACATGGAGAGCGTCGGCATGATGAAGATGGCCACCGGAGAAGGATTCCCCCTCCGGCAGGGTGCCGGAACGGGTCTAGATTTGTTTTTAGTGGCTACAGTGGCCTGCGGTAGCAGAACTCCCGATCTAGGTTTCTTTCTGGAAGTTTGGGTATATATAAGAGGTGTTGGAGTCGAGAACAAGCAAGGGGGGTCCCTGAGGCGGCCACGAGGTAGGGGTGTGTGCCCAGGGGGTAGGGCACCCCCACCCTCGTGGTGGCCTCGGGACTCCTATGGTCCATCTCTGGTACTCCTTGGGCTTCTTCTGGTCCAAAAACGACCTTTGTTGAGTTGCAGGTCAACTGGGCTCCGTTTGGTATTCCTTTTCAGCGATATTCAAAAACAAGGAAAAAACAGAAACTGGCATTGGGCTCTAGGTTAGTAGGTTAGTCCCAAAAATGTATAAAAGTGTATATTAATGCCCATTATACATCCAAAGCAGATAATATAATAGCATGGAACAATAAAAATTATAGATACGTTGGAGACGTATCAAGCATCCCCAAGCTTAATTCTTGCTCGTCCTCGAGTAGGTAAATGATGAAAATAGAATTTTTGATGTGGAATGCTACCTGAAATAATTCTCAAAGTAATTTTCTTAATTGTGGCATGAATGTTCAGATCCGAAAGATTCAAGACAAAAGTTTAATATTGACATAAGAATAATACTACTTAAAGCATACTAACAAAGCAATTATGTCTTCTCAAAATAACATGGCCAAAGAAAGTTCATCCCTACAAAATCATACAGTTTGGCTATGCTCCATCTTCGTCACACAAAATACCCAATTGATGCACAACCCCGGTTTTATCCAAGCAAGTGTTTCATACTTTAATTGTTTTTGAAACTTTTTCAACTTCCACGCAATAAATGAGCGTGAGCCATGGATATTACACTATAGGTGGAATAGAGTGGTGGTTGTGGA
Organism: Secale cereale; assembly: GCA_902687465.1. Taxonomy (NCBI): domain Eukaryota; kingdom Viridiplantae; phylum Streptophyta; class Magnoliopsida; order Poales; family Poaceae; genus Secale; species Secale cereale. The sequence goes on along the minus strand of LR738710.1, from coordinate 295,608,223 downwards.
GAAGACAAAAAGAGGAAGATGGTCTCACATCAACTACGCGTATCAATTGGCTATGGAGATGCCCATCAATAGATATCAATGTAAGTGAGTACGGATTGCCATGCAACGGATGCACTAGAGCTATAAATGTATGAAAGCTGAACAAAAGAAACTAACTAGGTGTGCATCCAACTTGCTTGCTCCCTAAGACCTAGGGCATTTGAGGAAGCCCATCGTTGGAATATACAAGCCAAGTTCTATAACGAAAATTCCCACTAGTATATGAAAGTGAATAAACAAGAGACTCTCTATCATGAAGATCATGGTGCTACTTTGAAGCACAAGTGTGGAAAAAGATAGTAGCACTTTTTCCCCTTTTTTTGGGCCTTCCGTTTTTTTTTCTTTCGCCTTTCCTTTTTTTTATTTGGCCTTTTTTCTCTTGACAATGCTCTAATAATGATGATCATCACACTTCTATTTATTTACAACTCATAGATTACAACTCGATACTAGAACAAAATATGACTCTATATGAATGCCTCCGGCAGTGTACCGGGATGTGCAATGAATCAAGAGTGACATGTATGAGAAATTATGCATGGTGGCCTTGCCACAAATACGATGCCAACTACATGATCATGCATGACAATATGACAATGATGAAGCGTGTCATAATAAATGGAACGGTGGAAAGTTGCATGGCAATATATCTCGGAATGGCTATGGAAATGCCATGATAGGTAGGTGTGGTGGCTGTTTTGAGGAAGGTATATGGTGGGTGTATGGTACCTGCGAAAGTTGCGCGGTACAAGAGAGGCTAGCAATGGTGGAAGGGTGAGAGTGCGTATAATCAATGGACTCAACATTAGTCATAAAGAACTCACATACTTATTGCAAATATCTACAAGTCAACAAAACAAAGTACTACACGCATGCTCCTAGGGGAAGGATTGGTAGGAGTTAACCATCGCGCGATCCCGACCTCCACACAAAGGATGACAATCAATGAAATACCTAATGCTTCAAATTTGTCACACAACGGTTACCATACGTGTATGCTACGGGAATTGCAAACCTCAACACAAGTATTTCTCAAATTCACAACTACTCTACTAGCATGGCTCTAATATCACCATCCTCATATCTCAAAACAATCATCAAGTATCAAACTTCTCATAGTATTCAATGCACTTTATATGAAAGTTTTTATTATACTCAGCTTGGATGCCTATCATATTAGGACTAATTTTATAACCAAAGAAAATTACCATGCTGTTCTAAAGGACTCTCAAAATAATATAAGTGAAGCATTATAGATCAATAATTTCTATAAAATAAAACCACCATTGTGATCGAAAAGATATGGTTGAAGCACTAGAGCAATTAGCAAACAAGTCCAGAAGATATATGTGAAGATCAATGAGTAGTTGAATAATTATGTAACTACTAGCAAAAGAGCCCGTGCGTTGCAACGGAAGAAAAAACACAACACACACTCTTAACCGAACAATCATCACTTAAGACCACAATAGGTCCATCTCCTTTATTTTAGCGACGCATCATATTTGTGTTGCCGCTTATCCTTCTTCTCACCCTTGCCGGCGGTGGTATTAGCGTTCACACAAACCAAAATGTGTTTGCATGTGGTTAATCCTAAGACATCTCTCTCTCCCTCTCTCCTCCCTCCCTCTCTCTCTCTCTCTCTCTCTCTCTCTCTCTCTCTCTCTCTCTCTCGCTTTCTCTCACATTCACGATGAGAAATCTGTTGTTTTCCCCCGCGACGTATTCAGATGTATGCATGTGTAGTTCTCGATGTTTTCTTTTCCCTATATGATTATAGTGGGTGTTTATTTGCAATCCGGATCACCGCCTGTACGAAAGAAAAATGGATCATGCACTATAGTTGTAAGTTTGCTTCCAAAATAATATTTAAAAAATATTTAACAGGTAAAATTAACATCATATTCAGATTTCATACATTTTTCTAATCAAATTTCATATATAACGTGTTAAAATCGGAGTTACGGTTTAAAAGATACATACAATTTAGAAAACCATTTTATTGAATAAAATATCTTCCAAAATAATATTTATAAATTCTTAACAGGTTAAAATAATCTTATATTCATATTCTACATATTTTTCTAATCAAATTTCATATATAACATGTTTAAATCGGAGTTACGGTTTAAAAGATATGGATGGTTTAGAAAAGCATTTGTTTGACTTAAATATGACCCGCAGATGGAATACCTAAAAAATCAAGGGGGTTTTCGAAAATCTGTAAAATAATGGTTCGGTGTGACTTAAATCCGGACTGCGGGTTGATTTCATGAAAACGCATGGGCTTTTAAAAAAACGATCTGACGGACGGGCAGAAACCCTCCGTGCTTTATTATTAGGTAGAGATGTGAAGACTCTCTAACATTTAAGAATTTCAGATCTTGGGATATTATTCAAACAGCAAGCAAAACAAAATAAAATAAATTGACGCGCCAAGCAAAAGAGATATCATGTGTTGAATAACAATATAGCCTCAAGTAAAGTTACCGATGAACGAAGACGAAAGAGGGGATGCCTTCCCGGGGCATCCCCAAGCTCAGGCTGTTGGTTGTCCTTGAATGTTACCTTGGGGTTCCTTGGGCATCCCCAAGCTTAGGATCTTGCCACTCCTTATTCCATAGTCCATCGAATCTTTACCGAAAACTTGAAAACTTCACAACACAAATCTCAACAGAAAACTCGTAAGCTCCGTTAGTATAAGAAAATAAAACCACCACTTAGGTACTGTTGTGAACTCATTCTAAATTCATATTGGTGTTATAACTACTGTATTCCAACTTCTCTATGGTTCATACCCTCCGATACTACTCATAGATTCATCAAAATAAGCAAACAACACACGACAAACAGAATCTGTCAAAAACAGAACAATCTGTAGCAATTTGTATCTTTAGAATACTTCTGTAACTCAAAAAATTCTGAGTAAAACTGGTTGAAGTGAGGAATTTGTCTATTAATCATCTGCAAAAAGAATCAACCTAAAAGTACTCTCCAGTAAAAAATGGTAGCTAATCTCATGAGCGCAAAGTTTTTGTTTTTTCCAGCAAGATCACATTAACTTTCACCCAAGTCTTCCCAAAGGTTCTACTTGACACTTTATTGAAACAAAAGCTATAAAACATGATTACTACAGTATCTTAATCATGTGGACACACAAAAACAGTAAGGGTAAATATTGGGTTGTCTCCCAGCAAGCGCTTTTCTTTAATGCCTTTTACCTAGGCATGATGATGACAATGATGCTCACATGAAAGTAAAGAATTGAAACACAAAGGGAGCATCATGAATTGCATGACAAGCACATTTAAGTCTAACCCACTTCGTATGCATAGGGATTTTGTTAGCAAACAACTTATGGGAACAATAATCAACTAGCATAGGAAAGAAAAACAAGCATAGCTTCAAGATTTTCGACATATAGAGAGGAAACTTGATATTATTGCAATAGGTAGAAACATATATTCCTCTCTCATAATAATTTTCAGTGGCATCATGAATGAATTCAACAATATAAACATCACATAAAGCATTCTTTTCATGATCCATAAGCATGGAAATTTTACGACTCCCATCATAAGCAAAATTCTTCTCATTCATAGTAGTGGGAGGAGCAAATTCAAAAAAATAACTATCATGTGAAGCATAATCCAATTGAAAATTAAAATCACGATGACAAGTTTCATGGTTATCTTTATTCTTTATAGCGTACGCGTCATCACAATAATCATCATAAATAGGAGGCATGCTTTCATCATAATAAATTTGCTCATCAAAACTTGGGGGACTAAACATATCATCTTCATCAAATATAGCATCCCCAAGCTTGTGGCTTTGCATATCATTAGCATCATGGGTATTCAAAGAATTCATTCTAACAACATTGCAACCATGCTCATCATTCACATATTTTATGCCAAGCATTCTATGTAATCTTCTTCTAGTACTTGAGCACAATTTTCATTCCCATCATTTTCACGGAAGATATCAAAAAGATGAAGCATATGAGGCAACCTCAATTCCATTTTTTTATAGTTTTCTTTTATAAACTAAACTAGTGATAAAACAAGAAACTAAAAGATTAGACTACAAGATCTAAAGATATACCTTCAAGCACTCACCTCACCGGCAACGGCACCAGAAAAGAGCTTGATGTCTACTACGCAACCTTCTTCTTGTAGATGTTGTTGGGCCTCCAACTGCAGAGGTTTATAGGATAGTAGCAAATTTCCCTAAAGTGGATGACCTAAGCTTTATCAATCCGTGGGAGGCGTAGGAAGAAGATGGTCTATCTCAAACAACCCTGCAACCAAATAACAAAGAGTCTCTTGTGTCCCCAACACACCCAATACAATGGTAAATTGTATAGGTGCACTAGTTCGGCGAAGAGATGGTGATACAAGTGAAATATGGATGGTAGATATAGGTTTCTGTAATATGAAAATATAAAACAGCAAGGTAACTAATGATAAAAGTGGGCATAAACGGTATTGCAATGATTTGAAACAAAGCCTAGGGTTCATACTTTCACTAGTGCAGGTTCTCTTAACAAGGATAACATAACCGGGTCGTATAACTACCATTTAACATGAAACAAAGAGTCACTCCAAAGTCACTAACAGCGGAGACCAAACGAAGAGATTATTGTAAGGTACGAAACCACCTCAAAGTTACTCTTTCTATTCGATCTATTCAAGAGTCTGTAGTAAAATAGCATGAAGCTATTCTTTCCGCTCGATCTATCTTAGAGTTCATACTAGAAAAACACCTTAAGATACAAATCAACCAAAACCCTAATGTCACCTAGATAATCCATCGTCACCTCAAGTATCCGTGGGCATGATTATACGATATGCATCACACAATCTCAGATTCATCTATTCAACCAACACAAAGGACTTCAAAGAGTTCCCCAAAGTTTCTATCGGAGAGTCAAGACGAAAACATGTGACAACCCCTATGCATAAATTCCCAAGGTCACTGGACCCGCAAGTTGAGCACCAAAACATACATCAAGTGAATCGATAGAGTACCCCATTGTCACCACGGGTATCCCACGCAAGACATACATCAAGTGTTCTCAAATCCTTAAAGACTCAATCCGATAAGATAAATTCAAAGGGAAAACTCAACCCATTACAAGAAGGTAGATGGGGAGAAATATCATAAGATCCAACTATAATAGCAAAGCTCGCGATACATCAAGATCGTGCCATCTCAAGAACACGAGAGAGAGGTCAAACACATAGCTACTTGTACATACCCTCAGCCTCGAGGGTGAACTACTCCCTCCTCGTCATGGAGAGCGCCGAGATGATTAAGATGGCCACAGAAGAGGGATTCCCTCCTCCGGCATGGTGCCGGAGTGGGTCTAGATTGGTTTTTGAAAGTGCAACTATACCTGGGTGGTTTTGGTAATTACTAACAACATATAGCTAATTGAACTAATGCTATCTCAAGATGATGTTTCAGGAAAGTTCAATGATTGGAATGGCATGGACTAGGAATGTGGACCCCTCAAAATGCTATAGACAAGGGATTGGTTCAAGCTCAAGACTCTACATTTTCCATTTTAGTGATCCAATATCACATTGCGTTCATAGGAAAGCCAATACTATTAAAAGGGGATGAGGTGTTGCTTAATGGCTTGCTTGCTCAAAATGCTTAGTGATATGCTCCAAAACCATCAACCATTTTATCACATCCACATATGTCCCAAACGAAAAGTCAAACTCGGCCCCACCGAAATATTCTATCCGGTGCCACCGAGTTCATTTGACATAGCCACTGCCACTAAAACCTAATCACTTCGGTCTCATCGAAAGGGATCTCGGTCTCACCGAGATGGGATTGCAAACTCTTTGTTTCCCTTCGTAACATTTCGGTCTCACCGAGATGAGCGATCGGTCCCACCAAGTTTGCAATGCAAACTCTCTGTTTCCTCTTCGTAACTTTTCGATCGCACCGAAACGAGCGAATCGACCCCACCGGGTTTGCCTGACCAACCCTCTGTGTGCTTATTACCAAAATCGGTCCCACCGATTTTGTGTAATCGGTCTCACCAAGATTAGTTATGCCCTAACCCTAATGAAATCGATCCAACCGAGTTGATCATATCGGTCCCACCGAAATGCCTAACAGACACATTATGAACTAAATCGGTCTAACCGAGTTCTCTAAATCGGTCCCATCGAGTTTGGTAAATTGTGTGTAACGGTTAGATTTTGTGTGGAGGCTACATATACCCCTCCACCCACTCTTCATTCTTGGAGCGAGATGTAATGCCCCGGATGTAACACTTTCCCTATATGGCAATATATAAACTTTGGCTTCATCAGTTCCATTCCGGGTTTTCGTCTTTTCGGGTTTTCGTCGTTTTGTCGTGTGCGTGTGTGCATTCATCCATGTTATATTGTCATGTGCATTGCATTGCATTTGTGTTGTCGTTTGCATCCAGTCCCACTCGTCTCTTCCCGGTGTCCGTTTCGAGTTTCGACGCTCTCACACGCGCCCGTGGCATCCCCGAGTCCTTCTTTCGTGTTTGGCCGTGTAACGTTTTCGGAATGGCGTGAGACTTGTCGTGCGATGTTGTTTTGATACGTGTAACCCGCCTGTCAAGTTTCGTCGCATTTGGAGTTTGTTTGGTACTCCAACGGGTAACCTCGTGGGCTAAAAGTACCTCCTCTTTGAGGCCCAAGACCCCCTCCACAACAGCCCGACAACCCAGCTTAAACCTTCCCATCATCTCGGCCGTTGAATTGTGATCGCGTGGCCGAAAACCGCTCCTCATTTGGAGTCTCCTAGCTCCTTGTGCCTAAAAAAACGTCCACCCCTCCATTTTTTTGCGTCCAACCCTAGCCTTCTCCTAGCTCCAGCCGCCTCGGAATCCGCGCCGGGCGGACGTGTCCGACCCGGGCCGGAAAGATCCACCGCGCCAGTCCCGCCTCCGCTGTCGCGCGGGCCCGCCGCCGCCACCGTTCGGGCCAGATCGCCCCGCGCGCCCTGCCGCCCGTCCTCCTCAGCTCCGGCGCCGTCGCGAGGCCCAGCCGCCGCGCCGCCACCCGCAGGCGGCCGGAGCCCCGCCGACCACCGCAGGACCTCCCCGCCGGCGCTCCCTCCGAGCTGCGCCACCGCACCTCTGCAGATCCGCCGCCGCCCGAACCCAGCTTCCTCCGGCGGCCCCGTCGCCGCCAGGCCGCCGCCGGCCCCCACCGTCCTCGCCGCCGAACGCCAGGGGCCCCGCCGGCCACCGCAAGACCTCGCCCCAACGGGATCGAGGGCGCCGCCCCGATCGCCGATCCAGATCGACCCGCGCCTCCGCCAACCCTAACGGGCCGACCCGGAACCCGCGACCCGATCCACTCCGTTGACCGATCCACACCCGTTGACCCGTTTCAGGAGGTTGACCCTTGTCTTATTCTGCTAAGTCTTTTAGTTTTTAGTGTCTGATGCATTATTGTGATGATGATAACTTCTACTGTGCTTGTCCGATTTGAGCTTATAATATGTCAAAATGATCGTGGTGACATGTACTATGTTTTGTTCCATTGTGTCATGCATGTTTGAGTCCATCTAGATGTCTTAATACTCATGACAAGAGTGCTACTTGATATAAACTGCTGCTATTAGTTGTTTTGATGCCATGTTTGAGATGTGATAACTTGATGCATGTTTGTCCAAATGAGGCCAATGATATGTCCAAATTTTCATCACGAGATGCTCTACATGTTGGTTGCTATAGGATGCATGATAGAATTCATATTGCCATGTTTATCTCCATTGCAAAAGTGCATGTGGCTGTTAGGTTTTTAAACTTGTTACGAGATGCCTTGTTGAGGAGCTCGTTGCTATTGTTGTGGTTGTCCCCATGTTGCTTGCTTATATGTTTTGGATTCCCCATCATGTGTTCTTTGCTGTGGTGCAAACCATTTGCCATGTTATGCTTTGAGGTGACTTAAGAATGCTCACAAACATGCCATGATAAAATTGCTGTTTTAACACTTAGTGAAATTTCACTAAGTCTGGAATCTGTAATATCCTGATGCTATGTTTGCTTGATGTCCTAGGCAAATCCATGTTAGTTTTGGGGTGACTATTGATGATTCCTTGTTGTATATGTTGTTGTCTTTCCATCCATGCCCTCACATGCTCATTTGGGTTGCTGTAGCATATTTAATTCTTGCTCCCAAGTTGCTATAAAATACTGCTTTCAGGTTTCTATTGTCATGATCAAAATGTTGTAGCTTGTTGCTATTGATCCATGCCTCCTATGGAGATGCTCCAATGGAGTTGTTTACTGTAGGATATGTCTACTTCATGTTCATGCTTCTTGTCACCATGTTTGAGTGCTGTAAAATATATATTTCTTGCTCCGAAGTTGCTATGTGGTTGTTAGTTTCAGGTTTGCATTGTTTATTGTTTCGGGTGTATCTTTTAGCCCGTTGCTCCGTTTTGAGCAAGTCCTATATAAAACTTGTGTGGTTTTGCATGTAGATTCATAATATCATCTTGTTAACATGTTTGGGGTATGTTTGCTTGATGTTTGGGTGCATCTTGCACCGTTGCCATGTTTATCTTGTTTTGATCATATCTTCTAGACCGTAGCTCCGTTTTAAACAAACTTTATATCAAACTTGACTAGAATTTCTTGTAGAATGTCTTGGTGCATGTTAACTTGCTGTTTAACAACTTTAACTTAAGGTTTGTTCATATCTGGACTAGTTTCAAACTATGCATATGAGGACTTACCGGTTTTGTCTTAAGTAGTTTCCGACCTCATTTTAACCTGCTGTTTCTTGTGTTGTATCTCTGTGCTTCCTACCCTGCCAAGTTTTGCATCCTAAATAGACTTGTCTTGCATCCTACTTGCTAGAGTAAATTGTCTTGTTCTTGTACTGTTTCTCTGTGTTTCCTATGTTGGCTTGCTGTGCATCCTAAGTGCCTCTTCGGTGCTTCCTTAGTGCATCAGCCATGCATCCTGTAGTTTGCGCATTGCATCTTGTTTGATTTCGTGCCTCGTGTGTTCTTGTGTTGAGTAGAGCCGGAAGCCAAGACCGAGTACGAGAACGAGGTTACTACCGAGGTTGAGAACGAGGAGCCCTCTTACGATCCCATTGACGACTCGACAGGCAAGATGACCTGACCCAGATATCATTACTATCTTTGCCTATTGCTAGAAGTCTCGCTCTTTAGCTTATTTCCTCGATGACCATGTTTTCCTGTCAGCCTCCTATTGTAACCATGAATCTGTCTAACCACCCTCCCTTGCAAACCTTTGATTGGCTGCGTAGGCTTCGCTCAGCCCCTCTTATAGCATTGCTAGTTGCAGGAGAAGATTTGAAGATTCTTGCTTCATGTTGAAGCTTGTTGGGATATCACACTATATAAACTCTTTAATGAAATCATCTATACATTGGTAATGGGTGGAAGGCTGAGCCTCTTTCTCGGTGTTTTGTTCCACTCATGCCGCCCTAGGAACCGTATAAACCGGTGTTATGTTCCTTGATTTTGCGTTCCTCACACGGCTGGGGTTATGGGACCCCCTCGATAAACCACTTAGCGCTAAGTCTTTTCCAGCAAGTCCCAACATTGGTACTATTTGCCTAAACAACTAAAAACTTGCATAGGGAGTAATTAACCCTCTTCTTAATCAACAACCCGGGCCAGTGCTTCACATGAGTGTTGGTCCAAACTGGGGGTCCTGCAGGGCCACCTTGGGGGAACCCGAGGTCTGGTAAAAACCTGTAGCATCGTCCATCCAGTCATGGCCTGAGACGAGATACGCGGGGCTACTATCAGGGTGTCGGCACACCGGGAGGATTTGCTGGATTAGCCTTACCTTAGTCGGAGTATCTTGAGCACGGGATTCCGACGATACTCGGGCCTTCCCACCTGGGAGTTGCGACTCCGCGGATCGTGGGCTTGTAATGGGCCAAGTTGGAACACCCCTACAGGGTTTTGAACTTTCGAAAGTCGTGCCCGCGGTTATGTGGCAGATGGGAATTTGTTAATATCCGGTTGTAGAAAACTTGACACAATGTTCAGAACACACTACCAGCGTGATTACCGTGACGGTCATTTTCCGAAAGGGGTTCGGGAAGTGAACACGGTGGGATTATGATTGCCGTGCTTAGTTAGGATCACTTCGTGATCACCTTGTCGTCCGTGGCATTTCTCTTCTCGCTCTTATTCACGTAAGCTAGTGCTAGTGCAGCTGCAGTCCTCTCTGGCTCACAGATTCTACACCACACCAGGTGCAGGTACTCAGGTGATCTATTCAGGTGACGGCTCCGAGCTATACTGGGAGTACGATGAGGAATGTAGCCGTTACTATGTGCACTATCCCGATGATCAGTAGTGGTTTCTACTAGGGGCGATTCGGACCTGTGGCTTTATGTATGTTTGGTAACTTTCATTTGGATCTTCACCCGTAGACGGGTTGTGATGTTATTTGAATGATGTTTTGCTATGTAATGAATTGTGTGACGTGGCGAGTGTAAGCCAACTATCTCTTTTGTTTTTCATCCCCATTTTTACATGAGATGTGCAAAGATACCGAACTTGAGATCATTCCAGAATGGGCTTATACCTTTAAGTCGTGCCTCGACACGTAGGATGTATAGTCCCATCCTGGGCATTACAAGTTGGTATTCAGAGCCTTCTCCGACCTAGAAGCCCCCACTGATTGACCGAATCGTTGACGGTTGAGTCTAGGCACACACTTAAAATGTTTTGAGTCCTATATATATATATCGGAGAGTAGGATTTCTTTTGCTCCTCATCTCTTTTCACTCTGGTGAGGACTCCTGACGATTACTCTTGCCTCTTCTACTCTCAAAAATTGCACCAAATTTTTTTTAGGAATCTCGCGAGTATTGTTTGGATTGTTCCGATGTCTTTGTGACGAGAACATTGCTCTCGATGCCTCCTGTAATTTAGGGGTTGTGGCAGTGTCCCGGGGAGTTGAGCTCCGAGGTGTTGCCGTCACAAATATATCGCGACAGTTCTAGAATACTTAAGACGGCCGACATCGAAAACTCTCCTATGCGGTTAGTGGCAAGATAACCCCGACATTACCCAGTACTGGGGAGGTAGTTCGGGAGTATTGCCATAGCTTGTATAGTAGATGCGTTTCGAAGGTCCGAGGTAGACGGTTTCCGGAAATAACTGGTTATGTGTTGAAGGATGGATACAGCTGGATGTAGGATTAGAGTTGAGTGCGCGATGCTTCCCCTGTATCCCCAACACCTGATTGCATAACTGGAAACTTTCGGAAATTAATAGGTGGGTTCATCTAGTAGATCATAGGCATTCTTCCAACGAATGCAGGATATGGAGTTCGGGGTTCTACATTGAGTGAAGTAGTTTTATGGCCGTTGTTCTGATCGGGAGTTGCATCTTAAAGGGTCCTTGGCTATGCTGATCCGGGGATTACAAAACCCTTTCGTAACACGTTCCATAAGCTTTCAGCACGAATATGTCGAACGAAGCTTCTATCTTGTATTTGTTCTATCTGCACCTTGTTGTTTTTTATTTATCTTTTGTCTCCCAAGTGGCTTCTCGTGAAGATTGTTGTTACTATTAAACTGAGAATTTCATTCGTTCCTCTTGTTCGAATGATTCTTGTGAAGACTATGTTGCAATTCTAGCCGTTGTTTCAGCTTATATCTTCTTTTAATAAAATGGCTAATAGTGGTCATCTCTTTCAGGATGGCTCCTAAAAGGGTTCCCAACGCTAACCCAGAGGGTGAAGAGGTTCCTGATCGTCCTCCTTCACCTCCTCCTCCGTCTGAGGCCTGGAGAGCAATTATGCAAGTTACGAACCAGAACACCTAGATGCTTATGCAAATGATGCAGAATATTCAAGCAAGTCAAGCAAATCAGGGTGCTCAATGGAACCAAGGCAATTTGTTCAACCAACCGCACTTTGCTACGCTCAACCAGTTCTTGGCAAATCAACCAAAGGCATCCAGTTACTGCGTGGACCCTCTCGATGCGGAAGACTGGATAACAGATATCAAGAAGCATTTCGAGTGCAGTAACGTCAGGCCCGAGGACTATGTGAAGTTTGCAGCCTTCCAACTCAAGGACCAAGCAGCTGATTGGTGGCAGCAGTACAAAGACTCTAGAGTAGGGCGTGAAATCTCCTGGGATGACTTCTGCAAGGACTTTCGCTCTCACCACATTCCAATAAGTGTCATCGAGGGTATGCGTGAGCAATTTCGCAACCTGAAGCAAGGCTCTATGACTGTCTACCAATATAATGTCAAGTTCCAGAACCTTGCCTGCTATGCCAAGCAAGACATCCCAGATGCCAAGAGCAAGATCTATCAGTTCCGTGGTGTTCTGAAGGATGAACACCAACTAGCTCTCACCTTGTTCGATTCTGATGAGTTTGATCAATTCTATAATATGGCACTTAAGCAACAAGCAGCCCAGCTCAAGAAGGAAGCTTCCAAAAAGAGGATCAGAGACGCTGTTCACTCCTCCTCTTCTTCTCAAGTGGTCGCGAAGCAACAGAAGTTTTGGCTTCCACCTCCTCCAGTGATCCGAGCTCCCTACAACAACAACAAGAATTCTGGTGGCCATGGTTTCTCCCACCCACCCAACCCAAGCAACCAGTCAAAGAATCATTTTCAAGCTTCCAAGTCAAGTGCTCCTTATTACCGTCCTCTCTCAAAAATGGTGTGCAACAAGTGCACTCAGAAGGGTCACTATGCTAACAAGTGCCCCAACCCAAGGCGCCTTCCGCCTCCTCCACCTGTCAGCACTGCTATTGTCAAGCATAATCCCAAGGCAGCAAGAGTGAATCTGATGAATGCAGCTCAAGCAGAGAATTCTTCATATGTGATACTTGGTAACCTTCCAGTTAACTCTATTCCTGCAAAAGTGTTGTTTGATTCGGGTGCTTCATGTTCTTTCATGTCATATCCATTTGCATCCAAGCACGATGTTGTCACCAAACATTTGCCAAGGGAGTTATCAGTTATTTCTCCGGGGAGACGAATGCATTCTAGTGTGTATGCTCCGGATGTATCTATTCACATGGGTGATTACCGCTTTCTGGCTTCTCCGGTTGTTCTCGGCAACTCCGACATTGACCTTATTCTCGGGATGGATTGGCTTTCTCAGCATGATGCTCACATTGATTGTGCAAACAAGGAAGTCAGGATTACTCATTCCGACGAAGACGTGATTATCTTCGCCTCTCGAGATAACACAATCAGGCTATTCTCTCTCAATGACAAGGGCGAGATTAATGCCATCTCTCAAATTCCGGTGGTCAACGAATACTAAGATGTTTTCCCTGAAGAGCTTCCAAGCATGCCTCCGCATCGTCAAGTTGAATTTGTCATTGAACTCGAGCCTGGTACTGAGCCAGCATGCCGGCGTCCGTACAAGCTCTCCCCTGAAGAGTTGAAGGAGTTGAAGAAACAACTTGATGAACAAGAGCGTATGGGTCTAATCAGGCCTAGCACGTCTCCTTGGTGCTGTGGTGTCTTATTTGTCAAGAAGAAGGATGGCACGGAGCACCTTTGCGTTGATTACCGGCCATTGAACAAGAAGACAATAAAGAACAAGTATCCGCTCCCCAACATCAATGAATTGTTCGAGCAACTCAAAGGAGCAAAAGTGTTCTCTAAGCTCGATCTACGAATGGGCTATCACCAATTCGCATTCGTGAAGAAGATATCCACAAGACTGCCTTCAGAACGAGCTACGGCTCCTATGAATATACAGTCATGTCTTTTGGCCTCGCTAACACTCCACCTACCTTCTCGAGAATGATGATGTAATGCCCCAGATGTAATACTTTCCCTTTTGGGCAATATAATATATCTCTGGCTTCATCAATTCCATTCCGGGTTCTTCGTCTTTCGGGTTTTCGTCGTTTTGTTGTGTGCGTGTGTGGCATTCATTCATATCATGTAGTCATGTGCATCGCATTGCATTTGTGTTGTCGTTTGCATCCGGTCCCACTCGTTTCTTCCCGTTGTCCGTTTCGCGTTACGGAGCTCTCTCACGTGTCCGAGGCATCCCCGAGGCCAACTTTGGTGTTTGGCCGTGTAACGTTACCGGTTTGGCGCGAGACTTGTCGTGTGTTGTTGTTTTGGTATGTGTAACCCGCCTGTCAAATCTCGTCACGTTTGGAGTTTGTTTGGTGCTCCAACAGTTATTCTCGTGGGCTGAAAGTACTTCCACTTTGAGGCCCAAGACACCCCTCCAACAGCCCACCAAACCAACCCAAACCCCTCCCTTCATCTAGGCCATCCAATTCTGATCGCGTGGCCGAAAACCACACCTCATTTGGACAACCCTAGCTCCTTGTGCCTATATATTTGTCCACCTTCCCCAATTTTTGCCCCAAAATAAGCAAACCCTAGCCACCTTCATCCCCTACCTCCAACCTCCTCCCTCCACTCCGGCCGGAGCTCGCCGGAGCACTGCCGGAGGAGCTCGCCGGACCCTTGCCGAAATCCTCACCCCGCCGCCTTCTCCTCACCGCCGGCCGCCTCCGGTCACCGCCGCCACGCCGCGCCGGCCGGGCACCGCCGTCGCCCCGGCCAGGCCCCGCCGGACCCTTCTCCCTCTGGCGCCCCACCGCCCCAGGCTCGATAGCCGCCGCCGCCGCCGCTCGGGTCGGTCGGGAGCAAGTCCCGATCCGCCCGGCTCCTTCGATCCGGATCTGCGCGCCCCCCGTGGGCCTCCGCCTTCGCTCCGCCTGGGCCGGCCTCAGCGCCCCGCGGGCCTTCGCCTGCCGCCCCGACCCGCCGCTCGGCTGGGCCAGGTGGGCCGCGACCACCTCACCCTCGAGGGCCCCCGAGTCTACGCCACCGCCGCCGCCTGGATCGATCGGGGGAGGAGCCCCCGATCCCGATCCGCTCCGCCGCTCCACTAACGGGCCGGCCGCCCGAGACCCGTTAGCCCGGATCCCCAGCCCGATCCAGTTCCAACCGCCCGCGTTGACTTCTATTGACCTGGAGGTAGTCTCGTTTTCCACTAAGTCCCCAGGATTTTAATCTCTGATGCTGTTTTTAAACGTGGATAACTTTTTGTGTGATGGTCCGATTTGAGTGAATGATATGTCAAATTGTTCGTGGAGACATGTACTACTTTTTGTTCCATTATGCCATGCATGTTTGAGATCATCTAGATGCTTAAAAATCTGTTGCAAGAGTGCATCTTGTTAAAAACTGCTGTTAGTAGTTGTTTTCATGCCATCTTTGCAATGTGATAACTTTTTGCATGTTTATCCAAATGATACAAATGAGATGTCCACGTGTTTGTCTTGTCATGCTGTACATCTTAATTTCTTAGGCTTGCATGATAGAATTAATCTTGCCATGTTTATCTTCGTTGCAAAGTGCTACGTGGGTGTTAAGTTGTTAAACTTGTTACGAGATGGCAATTTGAGGAGCTCTTTGCTATCGTTGTGTTTGTCCCCTTGATGCATGCTTAAGTGTTTTGGATTCACCATAATGTGTACTTTGCTTTGGTGCTTACCAGTTGCCATGGTTAGCTTTGAGGTGACTTAAACTTGCTCTCAAAGATGCCATGATGAAACTGCTGTTTTAACACTTTCTGAAATTTCACCAAGTCTGGAATCTGTAATTTCCAGATGCCATGTTTGCTTGTTGTTCTAGGCCAATCCATGATAGTTTTGGGGGGACTCTTGATGATTCCTTGTAGTATATATTGTTGGCTATCCATTCATGCTCTCACATGCTTATTTGAGTGGTTGTAGCATATTTAACTTTTGCTCCCAAGTTGCAATAAAATACTGCTGTCAGGATTTTGTTATCAAGTTCAATATGTCCTAGCTTGTTGCTATTGATCCATGGCTCCTTTGGGGATGATCCAATGGACTTATTTGCTGTAGG
Organism: Secale cereale; assembly: GCA_902687465.1. Taxonomy (NCBI): domain Eukaryota; kingdom Viridiplantae; phylum Streptophyta; class Magnoliopsida; order Poales; family Poaceae; genus Secale; species Secale cereale. The sequence continues at coordinate 295,592,303 of LR738710.1, read as the reverse complement.
ATAAGTCTAGTTTATGTCCATACTCTTTGCCATGATGTTCGAGTGCTGTAGGCCATTTAACTCTTGCTCCGAAGTTGCTATGTGGCTGTTATTTTCAGCTTGTGCGTATTTATTGTTTCGGGTGTAACTTTTAGCCCGTAGCTCCGTTTTGAGCAAGTCCTATATGAAACTTGTGTGATTTTTCATGTAGATTCATAATATGCTATTGTTATCATGTTGAAGTATTTTTCTTGAATGCATATTTTTCATGCTCCTTGTGCGATTACACTGCGCTTCCTTTGTAGACTTCCTGTGCTTCCATAGTGCATTTGTTTTGCTTCCTTAGTGCATCAGCCATGCATCCAGCATTTTCGTGTACGCATTGCATCTTGTTGATTTCGTGTCTTGTGTGTTTGTGTTGAGTAGAGCCGGAAGCTGAGACCGAGTACGAGTACGAGCACGGGGTTACTACCGAGGTTGAGCACGAGGACCCCTCTTACGATCCTATCGACAACTCAACAGGCAAGATGACAGAACCCCGATAACATTACTATCTTTGCCTATTGCTAGAAGTCTCGATCTATAGTTTTGCCTCGATGCCCATGTTTTTCCTGTTAGCATCCTATTGTAACCATGAACCTGCTTAACCACCCTACCTATGCAAACCCTTGATTGGCTAAGTACGCTTCGCTCAGCCCCTCTTATAGCATTGCTAATTGCAGGTGAAGTTGAAGATGCTTGCTTCATGTTGAAGTTGTTGGGTTATATCACACTATATTAATGCTTAAATGAAATCATCTATATATTGGCAATGGGTGGAAGGCTAAGCCTTTTGCTTGGTGTTTTGTTCCACTCATGCCGCTAGGAACCGTATAAACCGGTGTTATGTTCCTTGATTATGCGTTCCTCACACGGTTGGGGTTATGGGACCCCCTCGATAAACCGCTAAGTGCTAAGTCTTTTCCAGCAAGTCCCAACATTTGTACTATTTGCCTAATAACTAAAAACTTGCATAGGGAGTAATTAACCCTCTTTCTTAATCAACAACCCCGGGCCACTGCTCCACATGAGTGTTGGTCCGAAACGGGGAGCCTGCGGGGCCACCACGAGGAAACTCGAGGTTTGGTAAAAACCCGTAGCTTCACCCATCCGGTCGTGGCCTGAGACGAGATACGCGCGGCTACTATCAGGGTGTCGGCACGCCGGGAGGATTTGCTGGATTAGCCTTACCTTAGTTCAGAGTATCTTGAGCATGGGATTCCGAGGATACTCGGGCCTTCCCACCTTGGAGTTGCGACTCCGCGGATCGTGGGCTTGTCATGGGCCAAGTTGGAACACCCCTATAGGGTTATGAACTTTCGAAAGCCTTGCCCGCGGTTATGTGGCAGATGGGAGCTTGTTAATATCCGGTTGTAGAAAACTTGACACCATGTTCCAATACACTACCAGCGTGAGTACCGTGACTGTCATTTTCCGAAAGGGATTCGGGAGACGAACACGATGGGGTTATGTTTGACTGGTTTTAGTTAGGATCACTTCGTGATCATCTCTCGACCGAGGCACCTTCTCTTCTCGCTCTCTTTTACGTAAGCTAGGCTAGTGCTGCTGCAGACTCTTATTTATTATTCAGCCTTGTTCCACACCCAAGGCTTGAATAGTCTTGTTACCCGGGAATGGGATTGCTGAGTCCTCTGTGGCTCACAGTTACTTCAACACCCCAGATGCAGGTACGATGGTGAGCTACCCAGGCGATGGCACTGAGCTAGACTGGGAGTACGACGAGGAGCGTAGCCATTACTATGTCCGTTATCCCGATTGTCAGTAGTGGTTCTTCTACTAGGATTCGATCTAGACTTGTGGTTTAAGTTATGTTTGGTATCTTGTCATTTGGATTTTTACCCTTAGATGGGCTGTGATGTTCATTTGAATGATGTTTGAATATGTAATGTATTTGTGTGACGTGGCGAGTGTAAGCCAACTATCTTTTCGGTTTTCCATCCCCATTTTTTACATGAGATGTGCAAAGGTACCAAACTTGCGATCATTCCAGAATGGGCTTATATCTTTAAGTCGTGCCTCGACACGTAGGAGATATAGTCCCATCCTGGGCATTACAAGTTGGTATTCAGAGCCTTCTCCGACCTAGAAGCCCCCACTGATTGATCGAATCGTTGACGGTCGAGTCTAGGCACACACTGAGAAAAGTTTTGAGTCCTATATTTATATCGGAGAGTAGGATTTCTTTGCTCCTCATCCCCTTTCATTCTGGTGAGGACTCCTGACGACTACTCTTGCCTCTTCTACTTTCAAAAATTGCACCAAATTTTTTTAGGAATCTCGCGAGTATTGTTGGATTTTTTTCTATGTCCTTGCGACGAGAATATTGTTCTCCATGCCTCCTGACATTAGGGGTTGTGGCAGTGTCCCAGGGAGTTGAGCTTCGGGGTATTGTCGTCACAAGCATATCGCGAAAGTACTAGAATACTTAAGACGACCGACTTCGAAAATCTCTCCTATACGGTTAGTGGCAAGATAACCCCGACATCACCCAGTACTGGGGAGGTAGTTCGGGAGTATTGCCATAGCTTTGTATAGTGGATGCTTTTCGAAGGTCCGAGGTAGACGGTTTCCGAGAAAAACTGGTTATGTGTTGAAGGATGGATACAGCTGGATGTAGGATTAGACTTGATTGCGCGGTGCTTCCCCTGTATCCCCAACACCTGATTGCATAACTAGAAACTTTCGGAAATTAATAGGTGGGTTTATCCAGTAGATCGTAGGCATTCTTCCAACGAATGCAGGTTAGTGAGTTCGGGGATCTACATTGAGTGAAGTGGTTTTATGGCCGATGTTTCGATCGGGATTTGCATCTTAAAGGATCCTTGGCTATGCTGATCCGGGGATTGCAAAACCCTTTCTTAACCCGTTCCATTATCTTACAGCACAAAGATGTCGAACGAAGCTCCTATCTTGTGTTTGTTCTATCTGTACCTTGTGTTTTTCTTATTTACCTTTTGTCCCCTATGTGGCTTCTCGTGAAGATTGTTGTTATCATTAAATTGAGAATTTCATTCGTTCCTCTTGTTCGAATGATTCTTGTGAAGACTATGTTGCATTTCAATCCGTTGTTTCAGCTTATATCTTCTTTCAATCAAATTGTTGATTGGTGGTCATCTCTTTCAGGATGGCTCCGAAACGGGTTCCCAACGCTAACCCAGAGGGTGAAGAGGTTCCAGATCGTCCTCCTTCCCCTCCTCCTCCGTCTGAGGCTTGAAGAGCGATTATGCAGACTACAAATCAGAACACCCATATGTTGATGCAGATGATGCAGAAAATGCAAGCAAATCAAGCAAATCAGGGTGCTCCAGGGAACCAAGGCAATTTCTTCAACCAGCAGCACCATGCTACGCTCAACCAGTTCTTGGCCAATCAACCAAAGGCTTTCAGTTACTGTGTCGACCCTCTCGATGCTGAAGATTGGATTACCGATATCAAGAAGCATTTTGAGTGCAGCAACGTAAGGCCTGAGGACTATGTGAAATTTGCAGCCTTCCAACTCAAAGACCAAGCAGCCGACTGGTGGCAGCAGTACAAAGATTCCAGAGAAGGGCGTGTGATCTCTTGGGATGATTTCTGCAAGGACTTTCGCTCTCACCACATTCCTACAAGTGTCATCGAGGGTATGCGTGAGCAATTCCGCAACCTGAAGCAAGGCTCTATGACTGTCTACCAGTATAATGACAAGTTCCAAAATCTCGCCCGCTATACTAAGCAAGACATACCAGATGCCAAGAGCAAGATCTATCAGTTCCGCGGAGGTCTGAAAGAAAAACTTCAACTTGCTCTCACCTTGTTCGAGCCCGATGAGTTTGACAAATTCTATAACATGGCGCTCAAGCAAGAGGCAGCCCAGCTCAAGATGGATGCTTCTAAAAAGAGGATTCGAGATGCCGTTCACTCCTCCTCACCTTCTCAAGTCGTCGCGAAGCAACATAAATTTTGGCTTCCTCCTCCTCCTGTGATCCGAGCTCCCTACAACAGCAGCAACAAGAACTCTAGTGGCCATGGTTTCTCCCACCCACCCAACCCGAGCAACCAGTCGAAGAATCAGTTTCAGTCTCAAGGTTCCAAGTCAAGTGGTTCTCATTTCCGTCCTCTCTCAGAAGTGGTCTGCAACAAGTGCACTCAGAAAGGTCACTATGCTAACAAGTGCCCCAACCCGAAGCGCCTTCCACCTCCTCCACCTGTCAGTACAGCTATTGTCAAGCACATTCCCAAGCAAGCAAGGGTGAATCTGATGAATGCAGCGCAAGCGGAGAATTCTTCTGATGTCATATTGGGTAACCTTTCAGTTAACTCTTTTCCAGCTAAAGTGTTGTTTGATTCGGGTGCTTCATGTTCTTTCATGTCTCAACCATTTGCATCCAAGTATAATGTTGACGTCCAAAGTCTGCCTCAGAAGTTGCAAGTCATTTCTCTGGGGAGACGTATGACTTCTAATATTTTTGCTTCGGATGTATCTATTCGCATGGGTGATTATCGCTTTCTGGCTAAACCGGTGGTTCTTGGCAATTCTGACATCGACCTTATCCTCGGAATGGAATGGCTTTCTCAGCATGATGCTCAAATTGACTGTGCACAGAAGGAAGTTAAGATTACTCATTCCGATGATGATGTGATTATCTTCGCCTCCAGGGATAACACAATCAGGCTTTTCTCTCTCAATGACAACGGCGAACTGAATGCCATATCTCAAATTCCGGTGGTTAACGAATACCAAGACGTCTTTCCTAAAGAACTTCCAGGCATGCCTCCTCATCGGCAAGTGGAATTCGTCATTGAACTCGAGCCGGGTACTGAGCCAGCATGCCGGTGTCCGTACAAGCTCTCTCCTAAAGAGTTGAAGGAGTTGAAGAAGCAGCTTGATGAACAGGAGCGTATGGGTCTGATCAAGCCTAGTACGTCTCCTTGGGGCTGTGGTGTCTTATTTGTCAAGAAGAAGGATGGCACGGAGCGCCTTTGCGTCGATTACTGGCCATTGAACAAGAAGACTATAAAGAACAAGTATCCGCTCCCCAACATCAACGAACTGTTCGAGCAGCTCAAAGGAGCTAAAGTGTTTTCTAAGCTTGATCTCCGAATGGGCTATCACCAAATTCGCATTCGCGAGGAGGATATCCCCAAGACTGCCTTCAGAACGAGCTACGGCTCATATGAGTATACAGTCATGTCCTTTGGTCTCGCCAATGCTCCACCTACCTTCTCGAGAATGATGCACTACATCTTCAACAACTACACCGGCGAGTTTGTGCTTGTCTATCTGGATGATATTTTGGTATTTTCCAAGAATGAAGAAGATCACGAAAAGCACCTACGTATGGTTCTCGACAGACTCCGTGAACATAAGTTCTATGCAAAGTTCTCCAAGTGCGAATTTTGGCTCGATAAGGTCTTGTATCTGGGCCATATCATCTCCGCTGACGGTATTGCGGTAAACCCCGAGAAAGTTGAAGAAATTGTCAACTGGGAAGCTCCTCAGAACGTCAAACAACTCCGAAGTTTTCTTGGTCTTGCCAGCTATTGTAGAAGGTTCGTTGAGAACTTCTGCAAGATTGCCAAGCCTCTCTCCAACTTGCTGCAGAAGAATGTCAAGTACTACTGGTCTCCAGATAGTGAAGTGGCATTCAAAACTCTCAAAGAAAAGCTCATCTCTACTCCAGTTCTAACTCCTCCAGATGAGTCCAAGCCCTATGAAGTATTCTGTGATGCTTCACTTCAAGGTCTTGGTGGTGTGCTTATGCAGGACAAGAGAATTGTGGCATACACTTCTCGTCAGCTGAAGCCAAGTGAGAAGAACTACCCCACACATGATCTTGAACTTGCAGCTGTGGTACATGCTTTGATTACGTGGAGACACCTTCTGTTGGGCAGAAAAGTCGACATCTTCACCGATCACAAGAGCTTGAAGTACATCTTTACACAGCCGAATCTGAACCTCCGCCAGACTCGTTGGGTCGAAATGATCCAAGAGTATGATCCCAGCATCGAATACACTCCTGGCAAGGCGAATGTGATTGCAGATGCTTTGAGCAGAAAGGCATATTGCAACAGCCTTCTTATCAAGCCGTTCCAGCCTGAGCTTTGTGAAGCATTCAGGAAACTCAACCTCCAAGTTGTTCCGCAAGGTTTTCTTGCAAATCTTCAAGTTGCTCCTACCTTGGAAGATCAGGTCCGTGAGGCCCAACTCAGTGATGCTATGGTGCAGAAAGTGAAACATGGTATTGCAAAGGGTACTCCTAAATACAAGTGCTATCGCGTTGATGAGCGAGATACCTTGTTCTTTGAGGACAGACTCGTGGTTCCAAAAGGTGATCTCAGGAAGCTCATAATGGAAGAAGCACATGATTCCCTCCTTTCCATTCATCCTGGCAGTTCCAAGATGTACCAAGACCTCAAGCAATCTTACTGGTGGACACGCATGAAAAGGGAGATTGCCCAATTCGTGAATGAATGTGATGTCTATAGAAGAGTGAAGGCAGAGCATCAACGTCCAGCCGGTCTTCTCCAACCTCTTCCTATTCCCAAGTGGAAATTCGACCACATTGAGATGGATTTCGTCACTGGATTTCCTAAGTCCAAGAGAGGAAGGATTCTATCTTTGTTGTGATTGACAAGCTTACCAAAGTCGCTCACTTCCTTCCAGTCAATGAATCCATCAATGCAGCTCAATTGGCAGAGTTGTACACTTCCAGAATTGTGTCCTTACATGGCATTCCTCAAGTTATCTCCTCAGACCGTGGAAGTTTGTTCACCTAAGTTCTGGGACTCCTTTCAGTCCGCCATGGGCACTAAGATCAGGTTCAGCACTGCTTTTCACCCTCAGACTAGTGGTCATGTCGAGAGAGTGAATCAGATTCTAGAAGACATGCTCAGAGCCTGTGTCATATCTTTTGGCATGAAATGGGAAGATTGCCTTCCATTTGCCGAGTTCTCTTACAACAACAGCTTTCAAGCAAGTGCAGGCAAAGCTCCGTTTGAAATCCTCTATGGCAGAAAGTGTCGTACCCCTCTCAACTGGTCCGAGACTGGTGAACGTCAACTTCTTGGCAATGACTTGATCTCAGAAGCCGAAGAGATGTGCAAAGTCATACGTGAGAATCTCAAGGCCGCTCAGTCGCATCAGAAGAGCTACTATGACGGAAAGCATCGTGATTAGGTTTTCAACATTGATGATCATGTTTATCTCCGTGTTTCTCCGATGAAAGGCACCCAAAGATTCGGTATCAAAGGAAAGCTTGCTCCTAGATACGTCGGGCCTTTCAAGATCCTTGGCAAAAGAGGCGATCTAGCCTATCAACTTGAGCTCCCTTCCAACTTCGCCAATGTTCATGATGTGTTCCATGTGTCTCAACTCCGCAAGTGCTTCAAGACTCCTGAACGCATGATTCCGTTTGAAGAGACTGATCTTCAACAAGATTTGTCTTACCGAGAGCACCCAGTTGCTATTCTCGAAGAGACCGAGCGCAAGACCCGCAACAAGTCCATCAAATTCTTGAAAGTCAAGTGGTCACACCATACCGACCGAGAAGCTACGTGGGAACGAGAAGATCATCTTCATTCCGAGTACCCTTCCTTTTTCCAGTCCTAGATCTCGGGACGAGATCTTTTTGTAGTAGAGGAGAGTTGTAATGCCCCGGATATTATACTTTCCCTTTTGGGCAATATAATATATCTCTGGCTTCATCAATTCCATTCCGGGTTCTTCGTCTTTCGGGTTTTCGTCGTTTTGTTGTGTGCGTGTGTGGCATTCATTCATATCATGTAGTCATGTGCATCGCATTGCATTTGTGTTGTCGTTTGCATCCGGTCCCACTCGTTTCTTCCCGTTGTCCGTTTCGCGTTCCGGAGCTCTCTCACGTGTCCGAGGCACCCCCGAGGCCTACTTTGGTGTTTGGTCGTGTAACGTTACCGGTTTGGCGCGAGACTTGTTGTGTGTTGTTGTTTTGGTATGTGTAACCCGCCTATCAAATCTCGTCGCGTTTGGAGTTCGTTTGGTGCTCCAACAGTTATTCTCGTGGGCTGAAAGTACCTCCACTTTGAGGCCCAAGACACCCCTCCAACAGCCCACCAAACCAACCCAAACCCCTCCCTTCATCTAGGCCATCCAATTCTGATCGCGTGGCCGAAAACCACACCTCATTTGGACAACCCTAGCTCCTCGTGCCTATATATTTGTCCACCTTCCTCAATTTTTGCCCCAAAATAAGCAAACCCTAGCCACCTTCATCCCCTACCTCCAGCCTCCTCCCTCCACTCCGGCCGGAGCTCGCCGAGGAGCTTGCCGGACCCTCGCCGGAATCCTCACCCCGCCGCCTTCTCCTCACCGCCGGCCGCCTCCGGTCACCGCCGCCACGCCGCGCCGGCCGGGCACCGCCGCCGCCCCGGCCAGGCCCCGCCGGACCCTTCTCCCTCTGGCGCCCCGCCGCCCCAGGCTCGATAGCCGCCGCCGCCACTCGGGTCGGTCGGGAGCAAGTCCCGATCCGCCCGGCTCCTTCGATCCGGATCTGCGCGCCCCCGTGGGCCTCCGCCTTCGCTCCGCCTGGGCCGGCCTCAGCGCCCCGCGGGCCTTCCCCTACCGCCCCAACCCGCCGCTCGTCTGGGCCAGGTGGGCCGCGACCACCTCGCCCTCGAGGGCCCCCGAGTCTACGCCACCGCCGCCGCCTGGATCGATCGGGGGAGGAGCCCCCGATCCCGATCCGCTCCGCCGCTCCACTAACGGGCCGGCCGCCGGAGACCCGTTAGCCCGGATCCACAGCCCGATCCACTTCCAGCCGCCCGCGTTGACTTCTGTTGACCCGGAGGTAGTCTCGTTTTCCACTAAGTCCCCAGGATTTTAATCTCTGATGCTGTTTTTAAACGTGGATAACTTTTTGTGTGATGGTCCGATTTGAGTGAATGATATGTCAAATTGTTCGTGGAGACATGTACTACTTTTTGTTCCATTATGCCATGCATGTTTGAGATCATCTAGATGCTTAAAAATCTGTTGCAAGAGTGCATCTTGTTAAAAACTGCTGTTAGTAGTTGTTTTCAGGCCATCTTTGCAATGTGATAACTTTTTGCATGTTTATCCAAATGATACAAATGAGATGTCCACGTGTTCGTCTTGTCATGCTCTACATGTTGATTGCTTAGGCTTGCATGATAGAATTAATATTTCCATGTTTATCTTTGTTGCAAAGTGCTACGTGGCTGTTAAGTTGTTAAACTTGTTACGAGATGGAAATTTGGGGAGCTCTTTGCTATCGTTGTGTTTGTCCCCTTGATGCATGCTTAAGTGTTTTGGATTCACCATAATGTGTACTTTGTTGTGGTGCTTACCACTTGCCATGGTTAGCTTTGAGGTGACTTAAACTTGCTCTCAAAGATGCCATGATGAAACTGCTGTTTTAACACTTAGTGAAATTTCACTAAGTCTGGAATCTGTAATTTCCAGATGCCATGTTTGCTTGTTGTTCTAGGCCAATCCATGATAGTTTTGGGGTGACTCTTGATGATTCCTTGTAGTATATATATTTGGCTATCCATTCATGCTCTCACATGCTTATTTGAGTGGCTGTAGCATATTTAACTTTTGCTCCCAAGTTCCAATAAAATACTGCTGTCAGGATTTTGTTATCAAGTTCAATATGTCCTAGCTTGTTGCTATTGATCCATGGCTCCTTTGGGGATGCTCCAATGGACTTATTTGCTGTAGGATATGTCTAATTTATGTCCCATACTCTTTGCCATGATGTTTGAGTGCTGTAGGCCATTTATCTCTTGCTCCGAAGTTGCTATGTGGCTGTTATTTTCAGCTTGTGCGTATTTATTGTTTCGGGTGTAACTTTTAGCCCGTAGCTCCGTTTTGAGCAAGTCCTATATGAAACTTGTGTGATTTTTCATGTAGATTCATAATATCCTATTGTTATCATGTTTTGAAGTATTTTGCCTGAATGCATATTTTCCATGCTCCTTGTGCGATTACACTGTGCTTCCTTTGTAGACTTCCTGTGCTTCCATAGTGCATTTGTTTTGCTTCCTTAGTGCATCAGCCATGCATCCAGCATTTTCGTGTGCGCATTGCATCTTGTTGATTTCGTGTCTTGTGTGGTTGTGTTGAGTAGAGCCGGAAGCTGAGACCGAGTACGAGTACGAGCACGGGGTTACTACCGAGGTTGAGCACGAGGACCCCTCTTACGATCCTACCGACAACTCAACAGGCAAGATGACCGAACCCCGATAACATTAATATCTTTCCCTATTGCTAGAAGTCTCGATCTATAGTTTTGCCTCGATGCCCATGTTTTTCCTGTCAGCATCCTATTGTAACCATGAACCTGCTTAACCACCCTACCTATGCAAACCCTTGATTGGCTAAGTACGCTTCGCTCAGCCCCTCTTATAGCATTGCTAGTTGGAGGTGAAGTTGAAGATGCTTGCTTCATGTTGAAGTTGTTGGGTTATATCACACTATATTAATGCTTGAATGAAATCATCTATATATTGGCAATGGGTGGAAGGCTAAGCGTTTTGCTTGGTGTTTTGTTCCACTCATGCCGCTAGGAACCGTATAAACCGGTGTTATGTTCCTTGATTATGCGTTCCTCACACGGTTGGGGTTATGGGACCCCCTCGATAAACCGCTAAGTGCTAAGTCTTTTCCAGCAAGTCCCAACATTGGTACTATTTGCCTAATAACTAAAAACTTGCATCGGGAGTAATTAACCCTCTTTCTTAATCAACAACCCCGGGCCAATGCTCCACATTAGTGTTGGTCCGAAACGGGGAGCCTGCGGGGCCACCACGTGGAAACTCGAGGTTTGGTAAAAACCCGTAGCTTCACCCATCCGGTCGTGGCCTGAGACGAGATACGCGCGGCTACTATCAGGGTGTCGGCACGCCGGGAGGATTTGCTGGATTAGCCTTACCTTAGTTCGGAGTATCTTGAGCACGGGATTCCGAGGATACTCGGGCCTTCCCACCTTGGAGTTGCGACTCCGCGGATCGTGGGCTTGTCATGGGCCAAGTTGGAACACCCCTGCAGGGTTATGAACTTTCGAAAGCCGTGCCCGCGGTTATGTGGCAGATGGGAGCTTGTTAATATCCGGTTGTAGAAAACTTGACACCATGTTCCAATACACTACCAGCGTGAGTACCGTGACTGTCATTTTCCGAAAGGGATTCGGGAGATGAACACGGTGGGGTTATGTTTGACTGGTTTTAGTTAGGATCACTTCGTGATCATCTCTCGACCGAGGCACCTTCTCTTCTCGCTCTCTTTTACGTAAGCTAGGCTAGTGCTGCTGCAGACTCTTATTTATTCTTCAGCCTTGTTCCACACCCAAGGCTTGAATAGTCTTGTTACCCGGGAACGGGATTGTCGAGTCCTCTGTGGCTCACAGTTATTTCAACACCCCAGATGCAGGTACGATGGTGAGCTACCCAGGCGATGGCACTGAGCTAGACTGGGAGTACGACGAGGAGCGTAGCCGTTACTATGTCCGTTATCCCGATTGTTAGTAGTGGTTCTTCTACTAGGATTCGATCTAGACCTGTGGTTTAAGTTATGTTTGGTATCTTGTCATTTGGATTTTTACGCTTAGATGGGCTGTGATGTTCATTTGAATGATGTTTGAATATGTAATGTATTTGTGTGACGTGGCGAGTGTAAGCCAACTATCTGTTCGGTTTTCCATCCCCATTTTTTACATGAGATGTGCAAAGGTACCAAACTTACGATCATTCCAGAATGGGCTTATATTTTTAAGTCGTGCCTCGACACGTAGGAGATATAGTCCCATCCTGGGCATTACAGATGCACTACATATTCAACCCCTACACCAACGAATTCGTGCTTGTGTATCTGGATGACATCTTGGTATTCTCCAAGAATGAAGAGGATCACGAAAAGCACCTCCGTCTGGTTCTTGACAGACTCCATGAACATAAGTTCTATGCCAAGTTCTCCAAGTGCGAATTCTGGCTCGATAATGTCTTGTATCTGGTCCATATCATCTCTGCTGACGGTATTGCGGTAAACCCCGAGAAAGTTGAAGCGATTGTCAACTGGGAACCTCCTCAGAATGTCAAGCAACTCCGAAGCTTTCTTGGTCATGCTAGCTATTGCAGAAGGTTCCTTGAGAACTTCTCCAAGATTGCCAAGCCTCTCTCCAACTTGCTGCAGATGAATGTCAAGTACAACTGGTCTCCGTATTGTGATGTGGCATTCAAAACTCTCAAAGAAAAGCTCATCTCTGCTCCAGTTCTTACCCCTCCAGATGAGTCCAAGCCCTACGAAGTATTCTGTGATGCTTCTCTTCAAGGACTTGGTGGTGTTCTAATGCAGGACAAGAAAATTGTGGCATACACTTATCGTCAATTGAAGCCAAGTGAGAAGAATTACCCCACACATGATCTCGAGTTATCAGCTGTGGTACACGCCTTGATCACGTGGAGACACCTTCTGTTGGGCAGAAAAGTCGACATCTTCACCCATCACAGGAGCTTGAAGTACATCTTCACACAGCCGAACTTGAACGTTCGCCAGACTCGTTGGGTTGAAATGATCCAAGAGTATGATCCAAGCATCGAATACACACCTGGCAAGGCCAATGTCATTGCAGATGCTTTGAGCAGAAAGGCATATTGCAACAGTCTCCTTATCAAGACGTTTCAGCCTGAGCTTTGTGAAGCATTCAGGAAGCTCAACCTCCAAGTTGTTCCGCAAGGCTTTCTTGCAAATCTTCAAGTTGCTCCTACCTTGGAAGATCAGATTCGTGAGGCCCAACTCACTGATGCTATGGTGCAGAAAGTGAGACATGGTATTGCAAAGGGTACTCCCAAATACAAGTGCTATCGCGTTGATGAGAGAGATACCTTGTTCTTTGAGGATAGACTTGTGGTTCCCAAAGGTGATCTCAGGAAGCTCATAATGAACGAAGCACATGAACCCTCCTGTCGATTCATCCGGGAAGTTCCAAGATGTACCAAGACCTCAAGCAAGCTTACTAGTGGACCCACATGAAAAGGGAGATTGCCCAATTCATGAATGAATGTGATGTCTGCAAAAGAGTGAAGGCAGAGCATCAACGTCCAGCCGGTCTTCTCCAACCTCTTCCTATTCCCGAGTGGAAATTCGACCACATTGCAATGGATTTCGTCACCGGGTTTCCCAAGTCCAAGAAAGGGAATGATTCTATCTTTGTTGTCATTGACAAGCTTACCAAAGTAGCTCACTTCCTTCCAGTCAAAGAATCCATCAATGCAGATCAGCTGGCAGAGTTGTACACTTCCAGAATTGTGTCCCTACATGGCATTCCTCAAGTTATCTCCTTAGACCGTGGAAGTTTGTTCATATCCAAGTTCTGGGACTCCTTTCAGTCTGCCATGGGCACTAAGATCCGTTTCAGCACTGCGTTTCACCCTAAGACTAGTGGTCAAGTAGAAAGAGTGAACCAGATCCTAGAAGACATGCTCAGAGCTTGTGTCATATCTTTTGGCATGAAGTGGGAAGATTGCCTTCCGTTTGCCGAGTTCTCTTACAACAACAGTTTCCAAGCAAGTGCAGGCAAAGCTCCGTTTGAAATCCTCTATGGCAGAAAGTGTCGTACCCCTCTCAACTGGTCCGAGACTGGTGAACGTCAACTTATTGGTAATGACTTGATCTCAGAAGCCGAAGAAATGTGCAAAGTAATACGTGAGAATCTCAAGGCCGCTCAGTCGCGTCAGAAGAGCTACTATGACAGCAAGCATCGTGATTTGGCCTTCAACATTGGGGATCATGTCTATCTCCGTGTTTCTCCTATGAAAGGCACCCAAAGATTCGGTATCAAAGGAAAGCTTGCTCCTAGATACGTGGGCCCTTTCAAGATCTTTGGCAAAAGAGGCGATCTAGCCTGTCAACTTGAGCTCCCTTCCAACTTCGCTAATGTTCATGATGTGTTTCATGTGTCTCAACTCCGCAAATGCTTCAAGACACCTGAATGCACCATTCCGTTTGAGGAGATTGATCTTCAACAAGACTTGTCTTACCGATAGCATCCCGTTGCTATTCTCGAAGAAACCGAGCGCAAGACCCGCAACAAGTCAATCAAGTTCTTGAAAGTCAAGTGGTCACACCATACCGACCGAGAAGCTACGTGGGAACGAGAAGATCACCTTCATTCCGAGTAACCTTCCTTCTTCCAGTCCTAGATCTCGGGACGAGATCTTTTCGTAGTAGAGGAGAGTTTGTAATGCCCCGGATGTAACACTTTCCCTATATAGCAATATATAAACTTTGGCTTCATCAGTTCCATTCCGGGTTCTTCGTCTTTTTGGGTTTTCGTCGTTTTGTCGTGTGCGTGTGTGCTTTCATCCATGTCATGTTGTCATGTGCATTGCATTGCATTTATGTTGTCGTTTGCATCCGGTCCCACTCGTCTCTTCCCGGTGTCCGTTTCGAGTTCCGACGCTCTCACACGCGCCCGTGGCATCCCCGAGTCCATCTTTTGTGTTTGGCCGTGTAACGTTTCCGGAATGGCGTGAGACTTGTCGTGCGATGTTTTTTTGATACGTGTAACCCGCCTGTCAAGTTTTGTCGCGTTTGGAGTTAGTTTGGTACTCCAAAGGGTAACCTCGTGGGCTAAAAGTACCACCTCTTTGAGGCCCAAGACCCCCTCCACAACAGCCCAACAACCCAGCTCAAACCTTCCCATCATCTCGGCCGTTGAATTGTGATCGCGTGGCCGAAAACCACTCCTCATTTGGAGTCTCCTAGCTCCTTGTGCCTATAAAAACGTCCACCCCTCCATTTTTTCGTGTCCAACCCTAGCCTTCTCCTGGCTCGAGCCGCCTCGAAATCCGCGCCGGGCGGACGTGTCTGACCCGGGCCGGACAGATCCGCCGCGCCAGTCCCGCCTCCGTCGCCGCGCGGGCCTGCAGGCCCAGCGCCGGCCCCCCGCCGCCACCGTTCGGGCCAGATCGCCCCGTGCGCCCAGCCGCCCGCGCGCCCAGCCGCCCGTCCTCCTCAGCTCCGGCGCCGTCGCGAGGCCCGGCCACCGCGCCGCCACCCGCAGGCGGCCGGAGCCCCGCCGGCCACCGCAGGACCTCCCCGCCGGCGATCCCTACGAGCTGCGCCACCGCACCTATGCGGATCCGCCGCCGCCCGAACCCAGCTTCCTCCGGCAGCCCCCTCGCCGCCGGGCCGCCGCCGGCCCCCACCGTCCTCGTCGCCGGACGCCAGGGGCCCCGCCGGCCACCGCAAGACCTCGCCCCGACGTGATCGAGGGCGCCGTCCCGATCGCCGATCCAGATCGACCCGCGCCTCCGCCAACTCTAACAGGCCGACCCGGAACCCACGACCCAATCCACTCCGTTGACCGATCCGCACCCGTTGACCCGTTTTAGGAGGTTGACCCTTGTCTTATTCTGCCAAGTCTTTTAGTTTTTAGTGTCTGATGCATTATTGTGATGATGATAACTTCTACTGTGCTTGTCCGATTTGAGCTTATAATATGTCAAAATGATCGTGGTGACATGTACTATGTTTTGTTCCATTGTGTCATGCATGTTTGAGTCCATCTAGATGTCTTAATCATCATGTTAAGAGTGCTACTTGATATAAACTGCTGCTATTAGTTGTTTTGATGCCATGTTTGAGATGTGATAACTTGATGCATGTTTGTCCAAATGAAGCACATGATATGTCCAAATGTTCATCATGAGATGCTCTACATGTTGGTTGCTATAGGATGCATGATAGAATTCACATTGCCATGTTTATCTCCATTGTAAAAGTGCATGTGGCTGTTAGGTTTTTAAACTTGTTACGAGATGCCTAGTTGAGGAGCTCGTTGCTATTGTTGTGGTTGTCCCCATGTTGCATGCTTATATGTTTTGGATTCCCCATCATGTGTTCTTTGCTGTTGTGCAAACCATTTGCCATGTTATGCTTTGAGGTGACTTAAACATGCTCCAAACATGGCATGATAAAATTGCTGTTTTAACACTTAGTGAAATTTCACTAAGTATGGAATCTGTAATATCCTGATGCTATGTTTGCTTGATGTCCTAGGCAAATCCATGTTAGTTTTGGGGTGACTATTGATGATTCCGTGTTGTATATGTTGTTGTCTTTCCATCCATGCCCCCACATGCTCATTTGGGTTGCTGTAGCATATTTAATTCTTGCTCCCAAGTTGCTATAAAATACTGCTGTCAGGTTTCTATTCTCATGATCAAAATGTTGTAGCTTGTTGCTATTGATCCATGCCTCCTATGGAGATGCTCCAATGGAGTTGTTTGCTGTAGGATATGTATACTTCATGTTCATGCTTCTTGTCACCATGTTTGAGTGCTGTAAAGTATATATTTCTTGCTCCAAAGTTGCTATGTGGCTGTTAGTTTCAGCTTTGCATTGTTTATTGTTTCGGGTGTATCTTTTAGCCCGTTGCTCCGTTTTGAGCAAGTCCTATATGTAACTTGTGTGGTTTTGCATGTAGATTCATAATATCATCTTGTTAACATGTTTGGGGTATGTTTGCTTGATGTTTGGGTGCATCTTGCACCGTTGCCATGTTTATCTTGTTTTGATCATATCTTCTAGACCGTAGCTCCGTTTTAAACAAACTTTATATGAAACTTGACAAGAATTCCGTGTAGAATGTCTTGGTGCATGTTAACTTGCTGTTTAACAACTTTAACTTAAGGTTTGTTCAGATCTGGACTACTTTTAAACTATGCATATGAGGACTTACCGGTTTTGTCTTAAGTAGTTTCCGGCCTCATTTTAACCCACTGTTTCTTGTGTTGTTTCTCTGTGCTTCCTACCCTGCCAAGTTTTGCATCCTAAATAGACTTGTCTTGCATCCTAATTGCTAGAGTAAATTGTCTTGTTCTTGTACTGTTTCTCTGTGTTTCCTATGTTGGCTTGCTGTGCATCCTAAGTGCCTCTTCGGTGCTTCCTTAGTGCATCAGCCATGCATCCTGTAGTTTGCGCATTGCATCTTGTTTGATTTCGTGCCTCGTGTGTTCTTGTGTTGAGTAGAGCCGGAAGCCAAGACCGAGTACGAGAACGAGGTTACTACCGAGGTTGAGAACGAGGAGCCCTCTTACGATCCCATCGATGACTTGACATGCAAGATGACCTGACCCAGATATCATTACTATCTTTGCCTATTGCTAGAAGTCTCGCTCTTTAGCTTATTGCCTCGATGCCCATGTTTTCCTGTCAACCTCCTATTGTAACCATGAATCTGTCTAACCACCCTACCTATGCAAACCTTTGATTGGCTACATAGGCTTCGCTCAGCCCCTCTTATAGCATTGCTAGTTGCAGGAGAAGATTTGAAGATTCTTGCTTCATGTTGAAGCTTGTTGGGATATCACACTATATAAACTCTTTAATGAAATCATCTATACATTGGTAATGGGTGGAAGGCTGAGCCTCTTGCTCGGTGTTTTGTTCCACTCATGCCGCCCTAGGAACCGTATAAACCGGTGTTATGTTCCTTGATTTTGCGTTCCTCACACGGTTGGGGTTATGGGACCCCCTCGATAAACCGCTTAGCGCTAAGTCTTTTCCAGCAAGTCCCAACATTGGTACTATTTTCCTAAACAACTAAAAACTTGCATAGGGAGTAATTAACTCTCTTCTTAATCAACAATCCGGGCTAGTGCTCCACATGAGTGTTGGTCCAAACTGGGGGTCCTGCAGGGCCACCTTGGGGGAACCCGAGGTCTGGTAAAAACCTGTAGCATCATCCATCTGGTCATGTCCTGAGAAGAGATACGCGCGGCTATTATCAGGGTGTCGGCACGCCGGGAGGATTTGCTGGATTAGCCTTACCTTAGTCGGAGTATCTTGAGCACGGGATTCCGAGGATACTCGGGCCTTCTAACCTTGGAGTTGCGACTCCGCGGATCGTGGGCTTGTAATGGGCCAAGTTGGAACACCCCTGCAGGGTTTTGAACTTTCGAAAGCCGTGCCCGCGGTTATGTGGCAGATGGGAATTTGTTAATATCCGGTTGTAGAAAACTTGACACCATGTTCAGAACACACTACCAGCGTGAGTATCGTGACGGTCATTTTCCGAAAGGGGTTCGGGAAGTGAACACGGTGGGATTATGATTGCCGTGCTTAGTTAGGATCACTTCGTGATCACCTTGTCGTCCGTGGCATTTCTCTTCTCGCTCTTATTCACGTAAGCTAGTGCTAGTGCAGCTGCAGCTGCAGCCTTTTATTCTTTCTTCAGCCTTGTTCCACACCCAAGGCTTAGATAGTTCTGCTACCCGGGAACGGGATTGCTGAGTCCTCTGTGGCTCATAGATTCTACACCACACCAGATGAAGGTACTCAGGTGATCTATTCAGGTGACAGCTCCGAGCTATACTGGGAGTACGATGAGGAACGTAGCCGTTACTATGTGCACTATCCCGATGATCAGTAGTGGTTTCTACAAAGGGCGATTCAGACCTGTGGATTTATGTATGTTTGGTATCTTTCATTTGGATCTTCACCCGTAGACGGGTTGTGATGTTATTTGAATGATGTTTTTCTATATAATGAATTGTGTGATGTGGCGAGTGTAAGCCAACTATCTCTTTTGTTTTTCATCCCCATTTTTACATGAGATGTGCAAAGATACCGAACTTGAGATCATTCCAGAATGGGCTTATACCTTTAAGTCGTGCCTCGACACGTAGGAGGTATAGTCCCATCCTGGGCATTACAAGTTGGTATTCAGAGCCTTCTCCGACCTAGAAGCCCCCACTGATTGATCGAATCGTTGACAGTGGAGTCTAGGCACACACTTAAAATGTTTTGAGTCCTATATATATATCGGAGAGTAGGATTTCTTTTGCTCCTCATCTCTTTTCACTCTGGTGAGGACTCCTGACGATTACTCTTGCCTCTTCTACTCTCAAAAATTGCACCAAATATTTTTTAGGAATCTCGCGAGTATTGTTTGGATTGTTCCGATGTCTTTGTGACGAGAACATTGTTCTCGATGCCTCCTGTCATTTAGGGGTTGTGGCAGTGTCCCGGGGAGTTGAGCTCCGAGGTGTTGTCGTCACAAATATATCGCGGCAGTTCTAGAATACTTAAGACGGCCGACATTGAAAACTCTCCTATGCGGTCAGTGGCAAGATAACCCCGACATCACCCAGTACTGGGGAGGTAGTTCGGGAGTATTGCCATAGCTTGTATAGTAGATGTGTTTCGAAGGTCCGAGGTAGACGGTTTCTGGAAATAACTGGTTATGTGTTGAAGGATGGATACAGCTGGATGTAGGATTAGAGTTGAGTGCGCGATGCTTCCCCTGTATCCCCAACACCTGATTACATAACTGGAAACTTTCGGAAATTAATAGGTGGGTTCATCTAGTAGATCATAGGCATTCTTCCAACGAATGCAGGATATGGAGTTCGGGGTTCTACATTGAGTGAAGTAGTTTTATGGCCGTTGTTCCGATCGGGAGTTGCATCTTAAAGGGTCCTTGGCTATGCTGATCCGGGGATTGCAAAACCCTTTCGTAACATGTTCCATAAGCTTTCAGCACGAATATGTCGAACGAAGCTTCTATCTTGTATTTGTTCTATCTGCACCTTGTTGTTTTTTATTTACCTTTTGTCTCCCAAGTCGCTTCTCGTGAAGATTGTTGTTACTATTAAACTGAGAATTTCATTCGTTCCTCTTGTTCGAATGATTCTTGTGAAGACTATGTTGCAATTCTACCCGTTGTTTCAGCTTATATCTTCTTTCAATCAAATGTCTAATAGTGGTCATCTCTTTCAGGATGGCTCCTAAAAGGGTTCCCAACGCTAACCCAGAGGGTGAAGAGGTTCCTGATCGTCCTCCTTCACCTCCTCCTCCGTCTGAGGCCTGGAGAGCAATTATGCAAGTTACGAACCAGAACACCCAGATGCTTATGCAAATGATGCAGAATATTCAAGCAAGTCAAGAAAATTAGGTTGCTCATGGGAACCAAGGCAATTTGTTCAACCAACCGCACTTTGCTACGCTCAACCAGTTCTTGGCAAATCAACCAAAGGCATTCAGTTACTGCGTGGACCCTCTCGATGCGGAAGACTGGATAACAGATAACAAGAAGCATTTCGAGTGCAGTAACGTCAGGCCCGAGGACTATGTGAAGTTTGCGGCCTTCCAACTCAAGGACCAAGCAGCTGATTGGTGGCAGCAGTACGAAGACTCCAGAGTAGGGCGTGAAATCTCCTGGGATGACTTCTGCAAGGACTTTCGCTCTCACCACATTCCAACAAGTGTCATCGAGGGTATGCGCGAGCAATTCCACAACCTGAAGCAAGGCTCTATGACTGTCTACCAATATAAAGTCAAGTTCGAGAACCTTGCCCGCTATGCCAAGCAAGACATCCCAGACGCCAAGAGCAAGATCTATCAGTTTTGTGGTGTTCTGAAGGATGAACTCCAACTAGCTCTCACCTTGTTCGATCCTGATGAGTTTGATCAATTCTATAATATGGCACTTAAGCAACAGGCAGCCCAGCTCAAGATGGAAGCTTCCAAAAAGAGGATCAGAGACGCTGTTCACTCCTCCTCTTCTCCTCAAGTGGTCGCGAAGCAACAGAAGTGTTGGCTTCCACCTCCTCCAGTGATCCGAGCTCCCTACAACAACAACAAGAATTCTGGTGGCCGTGGTTTCTCCCACCCACCCAACCCAAGCAACCAGTCAAAGAATCATTTTCAAGCTTCCAAGTCAAGTGCTCCTTATTACCGTCCTCTCTCAGAAGTGGTGTGCAACAAGTGCACTCAGAAGGGTCAGTATGCTAACAAGTGCCCCAACCCAAGGCGCCTTCCGCCTCCTCCACCTGTCAGCACTGCTATTGTCAAGCATAATCCCAAGGCAGCAAGAGTGAATCTGATGAATGCAGCTCAAGCAGAGAATTCTTCAGATGTGATACTTGGTAACCTTCCAGTTAACTCTATTCCTGCAAAAGTGTTGTTTGATTCGGGTGCTTCATGTTCTTTCATGTCATATCCATTTGCATCCAAGCACGATGTTGTCACCAAAAATTTGCCAAGGGAGTTATCAGTTATTTCTCCGAGGAGACGAATGCATTCTAGTGTGTATGCTCCGGATGTATCTATTAGCATGGGTGATTACCCCTTTCTGGCTTCTCCGGTTGTTCTCGGCAACTCCGACATTGACCTTATTCTCGGGATGGATTGGCTTTCTCAGCATGATGCCCACATTGATTGTGCAAACAAGGAAGTCGAGATTACTCATTCCGACGAAGACGTGATTATCTTCGCCTCTCGAGATAACACAATCAGGCTATTCTCTCTCAATGACAAGGGCGAGATTAATGCCATCTCTCAAATTCCGGTGGTCAATGAATACAAAGACGTTTTCCCTGAAGAGCTTCCAGGCATGCCTCCACATCGTCAAGTTGAATTTGTCATTGAACTCGAGCCTAGTACTGAGCCAGCATGCCGGCGTCCGTACAAGCTCTCCCCTGAAGAGTTGAAGGAGTTGAAGAAACAGCTTGATGAACAAGAGCGTATGGGTCTAATCAGGCCTAACACGTCTCCTTGGGGCTGTGGTGTCTTATTTGTCAAGAAGAAGGATGGCACGGAGCGCCTTTGCGTTGATTACCGGCCATTGAACAAGAAGACAATAAATAACAAGTATCCGCTCCCCAACATAAATGAATTGTTCGAGCAGCTCAAAGGAGCAAAAGTGTTCTCTAAGCTCGATCTCCGAATGGGCTATCACCAAATTCGCATTCGTGAAGAAGATATCCACAAGGCTGCCTTCAGAACGAGCTACGGCTCCTATGAATATACAGTCATGTCTTTTGGCCTCGCTAACGCTCCACCTACCTTCTCGAGAATGATGCACTACATATTCAACCCCTACACCAACGAATTCATGCTTGTGTATATGGATGACATCTTGGTATTCTCCAAGAATGAAGAGGATCACGAAAAGCACCTCCGTCTGTTTCTCGACAGACTCCGTGAACATAAGTTCTATGCCAAGTTCTCCATGTGCGAATTCTGGCTCGATAAGGTCTTGTATCTGTCCCATATCATCTCCGCTGACGGTATTGCGGTAAACCCCGAGAAAGTTGAAGCGATTGTCAACTGGGAACCTCCTCAGAATGTCAAGCAACTCCGAAGCTTTCTTGGTCTTGCTAGCTATTGCAGAAGGTTCGTTGAGAACTTCTCCAAGATTGCCAAGCCTCTCTCCAACTTGCTGCAGAAGAATGTCAAGTACAACTGGTCTCCGGATTGTGATGTGGCAATCAAAACTCTCAAAGAAAAGCTCATCTCTGCTCCAGTTCTTACCCCTCCAGATGAGTCCAAGCCCTACGAAGTATTCTGTGATGCTTCTCTTCAAGGACTTGGTGGTGTTCTAATGCAGGACAAGAAAATTGTGGCATACACTTCTCGTCAATTGAAGCCAAGTGCGAAGAACTACCCCACACATGATCTCGAGTTAGCAGCTGTGGTACACGCCTTGATCACGTGGAGACACCTTTTTGTTGGGCAGAAAAGTCGACATCTTCACCCATCACAAGAGCATGAAGTACATCTTCACACAGCCGAACCTGAACCTTCGCAAGACTTGTTGGGTTGAAATGATCCAAGAGTATGATCCAAGCATCGAATACACACCTGGCAAGGCCAATGTCATTGCAGATGCTTTGAGCAGAAAGGCATATTGCAACAGTCTCCTTATCAAGCCGTTTCAGCCTGAGCTTTGTGAAGCATTCAGGAAGCTCAACCTCCAAGTTGTTCCGCAAGGCTTTCTTGCAAATCTTCAAGTTGCTCCTACCTTGGAAGATCAGATTCGTGAGGCCCAACTCAGTGATGCTATGGTGCAGAAAGTGAAACATGGTATTGCAAAGGGTACTCCCAAATACAAGTGCTATCGCGTTGATGAGAGAGATACCTTGTTCTTTGAGGACAGACTTGTGGTTCCCAAAGGTGATCTCAGGAAGCTCATAATGAACGAAGCACATGACTCCCTCCTGTCGATTCATCCGGGAAGTTCCAAGATGTACCAAGACCTCAAGCAAGCTTACTAGTGGACCCGCATGAAAAGGGAGATTGCCCAATTTGTGAATGAATGTGATGTCTACAGAAGAGTGAAGGCAGAGCATCAACGTCCAGCCGGTCTTCTCCAACCTCTTCCTATTCCCGAGTGGAAATTCGACCACATTGAAATGGATTTCGTCACCGGGTTTCCCAAGTCCAAGAAAGGGAATGATTCTATCTTTGTTGTCATTGACAAGCTTACCAAAGTAGCTCACTTCCTTCCAGTCAAAGAATCCATCAATGCAGCTCAGCTGGCAGAGTTGTACACTTCCGGAATTGTGTCCCTACATGGCATTCCTCAAGTTATCTCCTCAGACCGTGGAAGTTTGTTCACATCCAAGTTCTGGGAGTCCTTTCAGTCTGTCATGGGCACTAAGATCCGTTTCAGCACTGCGTTTCACCCTCAGACTAGTGGTCAAGTCGAAAGAGTGAACCAGATCCTAGAAGACATGCTTAGAGCTTGTGTCATATCTTTTGGCATGAAGTGGGAAGATTGCCTTCCGTTTGCCGAGTTCTCTTACAACAACAGTTTCCAAGCAAGTGCAGACAAAGCAAGTGCAGAGGTTTGTAGGACAGTAGCAAATTTCCCTCAAGTGGATGACCCAAGGTTTATCAATCCGTGGGAGGCATAGGATGAAGATGGTCTCTCTCAAACAACCCTGCAACCAAATAACAAAGAGTCTCTTGTGTCCCCAACACACCCAATACAATGGTAAATTTTATAGATGCACTAGTTCGGCGAAGAGATGGTGATACAAGTGCAATATGGATGGTAGATATAAGTTTTTGTAATAAGAAAGTATAAAAACAACAAGGTAACTAAAGGTAAACGTGAGCATAAACAGTGTTGCAATGATAGTAAGCAAGGCGTAGGGTTCATACTTTCACTAGTGCAAGTTCTCTCAACAAGGATAACATTGTCACCTCAAGTATCCGTGGGCATGATTATACGATATGCATCACACAATCTCAGAAACATCTATTCAACCAACACATAGAACTTCAAAGAGTGCCCAAAGTTTCTACCGGAGTGTCAAGACGAAAACCTGTGCCAACCCCTATGCATAGATTCCCAAGGTCACGGAACCCGCAAGTTGATCACCAAGACATAAATACAGTAGATCACATGATATCCAATTGTCACCACAGATAAGCACGTGCAAGACATACATCACGTGTTCTCAAATCCTTAAAGACTCAATCCGATAAGATAACTTCAAAGGGAAAACTCAATCCATTACAAGAGAGTAGAGGGGGAGAAGCATCATAAGATCCAACTATAATAGCAAAGCTCGTGATACATCAAGATCGTGCCATCTCAAGAACACGAGAGAGAGAGATCAAACACATAGCTACTGGTACATACCCTCAGCCCCGAGGGTGGACTACTCCCTCCTCGTTATGGAGAGCGCCGAGATGATGAAGATAGCCACCGGGGAGGGATTCCTCCCTCCGATGCGGTGCCAGAATGGGTCTAGATTGGTTTTCGGTGGCTACAGAGGCTTTCGGCGGCGGAACTCCTGATCTAGGTTAATTTCCGAAGGTTTTAGTATTTATAGGATTTTTTGGCGTAGGTCCCACGTCAAGGGGGTTCTGGGCTGTCCTAGAGATAGGAGGGTGATACGTCCAAAACGTATCTATAATTTCTGCTTGCTCCATGCCACTTTTGGGTGATATTGCTATGATATTCATACACTTCCATACACTTTTGATCATATTTGGACTAACTTACTAATCCAGTGCACCCCAGTGCCAGTTTCTGTTTTCGGCTGTTTTTGTATTTCAGGTTTTCACGTTTCGAGAACTGCCCAGAAAAATCCAGAAAAATTATATAAAAAATCAGTGATCCGGAAACAACACTGCGTCCGAAGGGCAGCCTGGGGGGGCACAGGGGCTCCAGGCGCCCTATGGGCGCCCCCCCTGGGCCGCGCCGGGGGGGCGCCTGGGCCCCCCGAGGCTCCCCCGGTGCCCTACTTTGGCATATATTTAAAGGGTCCTCCGTAACCCTCAGAACAGGAACTTTTTTCGCGATCCCATCTCTGTTCCGCCGCCGCCGCTGCTTCCAAGATCGGGAGCACCAGGAGAACTCTTCCCGGCACCCTGCCGGAGGGGAGGATCACCACCGGGAGCTTCTCCACCACCATGGACGCCTCCCAGATGACTCGTGAGTAGTCTCCCTTGGACCATGAGTCCATGACCAGTAGCTATGTGATGTTCTCCTCCCGTTCTTGTGCTTCACTAATTAGTCCTCGTGAGCTGCCCTACATGATTGAGGCACCTATGTAATCCTTATGATGTTGCTATGTTGAGTTTGCTGGGATCCGATGGATTATGAGATTATGTTCAGATTGATCTTGAGTAATATATTTGATTCACCTCTTTTATATTTTAGTTCATAAGTAATTCTTGCATGTTCTCCGTTGTTATTTATTGCTTTGGCCGAGTAATAGGTAGTGACTCCAAGAGGGAACGTTATGCTCGATTGTGGGTTCATGCCCCTCGATGACTAGCTTGAGTGACAGAAACATGAGTCTAGGGGATGTGTTGTTGCCACAAGGGGGAAAACTACGGTGCTTGTGCCCGCGGGTGCAAGGATCGTTTACTTTACGCAAAGTTCTTTTAATGCAGTTGTCTGTTGCATTGAGTTTACACTATGGGTGGGACTCGCAACTTAATACCAGCGAGATGTTCTGGATAGATATCTCAAGGTGGATGATTAGTAGTAGATATTGATGGATTTCAGTCTACTTACTTTGGCGTACCGCCCATGCTTTGAACCTCAACCTTTCTTGCAATGTAGTCAGCATTGGTTTGCGTTCGTGGTCCTGTCAATTGCCCAGCTGTAATTTGTTTACCTCACATAGCTGTTTTATCGTCTTTTGGGAGAGAGACATCACTAGTGAACATCATGAGACTACGGTCCATATTACCATCATTGATCACATCCACTATTTAGTTTTCGCTATTTACTTACTATTGCAAAACACTATCTATCACTACTATCATATTGCTTTTAACCCTTTGTGAACTACAAGGCCGGAGAGATTGACAACCTCTCTGTACTCGTTGGGAGCAAAGTTATTTGTATCTGTGTGCAGGTCCATGTTGATTGCTAATTGCGCCGTTAGCAATTGACACCTACTTGTTGAACCTAGGAGTCTCTGGGGATTCGATCCTTGGCATCTTTGCTAGGGGAAAACACTTCTACTTACTGCATCTTACACCTTCCACTTGGGGTAACCAACGAGGGGTTCGAGGCCCATCAAGGAGTATTTTCTGGCGCCGTTGCCGGGGACTCCACTCTTCAGGATATGGGAGTTGCATGCTATCTTTTACCTTTGCTTTTTAGTCTTGTTAGTTTACCTTTCATTTTTGCTTTAGTATCTTTTATCAAAAATCACAAAAAAAATTATTTGCCTTTTTATTAGTAGTCCTTTCTGTTTAGCTAAACATGTTAGGATTTGGTGCTTTGAGGGAATCAGAAGTTCTAGATTTACATCAAAGGGATGGAGAAAATATGAAGAAGGCATGGGACAGAATTTCTGATGCACATAGGATAATTATGCCTTGGATACCTATAAAAATTGTGCTTAGAAATTTTTACCATGGTCTTTTTAAATGGTGTAAACACTCCCTTGATATTATAGCCGAGGGAGATTTCCTAGAATGTGATGAAGCTAGAGCTCTTGAAATTATACATGGTCTATCTAGTTACTTTGTTTATGATCATAATTTTGATACTGTCATAGATAGACTTGCTACTATTGAAAAGAGAATGGATGCTCTAGACTTAATGAAGGTAGAGAAACCTAAACCCAATAAAAGAGACATTTTGGAAATAGACGATGATTGGGAGCCTTTTGTTAGTCTTAGCATCTCTAATCAAGACTTCCTTGCTTATTGTGATATTGGATCTATGGTTTCTACTATGCCAAAAATTGTTCATGATTCTTTAAAATTTAACATGGATAGATTACCATCTTATCATGAACATACTAATGGAGATATTTCTGAAATCCAGGGAAAAATAAAAGACGTGACAGTTAAATTCCTTAAAGGGATTGCAATGATTGATTTCTTCATCGTGGAGCCAAACCAAGGAAATATAGTGCTTGGAAGGGACTTCCTCCGAGCAGTTAAAGGCTTCATCGATATAGGTAAGGGACAAATCCACTTACGCGGGAAGGCAAAAGGTGTGTACCCCTTTCCTAGAAGGAACAAGAATGAACTTGTTGAGGAACCATTTGAAGCATTCTATAACTCCGATTATTATGATGGTTATTGATTCCTCTATGCATTATGCCTAGCTTAAAGGCATAAAAGAAAGCGCTTTTGGGAGGCAGCCCACATGAATAAATTTTTTGCTTTTGTTGTGTCTTAATGTTGTTTACGTCTGTAGCATCATCATTGTATCTTTCCTTTTCATATTTGTGCCAAGTATAGCCTCTAATTGCTAGAAAGTTCAAAAGTTGTGAGTTGCTGTCCAGGAAACAGATTCTGTCCTTGGATAGAAAAATTCGTATAAAATCACCAGATCATCATTTTGGTCTGAATTGTTTCGACAGCGTTCTCTATATAATTGTCTTTCGTGCGTAAGTTCTGAGTTTTTTTATTTGAGTTGCAGAAGTATCCCGAACAGATCAATTACTGCCTGCTGTTCTGTTTTTCACAGATTCTGTCCTGTTTTGCCTTACCTTCACTTTGCACATTAAGAACTTGCTTTTTCTTTGCAAAAACCTTTTGGCAATCTTGAGAAACAGTAGAACTTCAAGAATATCCTTATTTCCAGCAAGGTATAATTATTTTATTAAGGGTACTAACATCGCTAATCAGATTATGATGAGTTATGTATGAAGGGAGTTTTCAAGTGTGCGAGGGAAGATGATAAAAAGATTCAGGAGTGTCAAGCGCTCAAGCTTGGGGATGCCCCCGTGCACCCCCAAGAAATATTCAAGGAGACTCAAGCGTCTAAGCTTGGGGATGCCCCGTGCATCCCCTTCTCCATCAACACTATCAGTTCGTCTTTCGTTTCACTATATTTTTATCACTTCATGTGTTATGTGCTATGCTTGGAGCGTCTTGCTTTTAGTTTTCTTTTTAGTTTTTCATAACGAGTCGGAACCTAGCATTCCTTTATGTGAGAGAGAAACACGCTCCACTTCTACCTAGAACACTACATAGAATTTTCATGTCTATCTATGTTGTGTGTGTTCTTTGTCTTTTAATAGCTACTATCATACTCTGCTCTTAGTATTCATTCTTATCTTTTCAAGAGCTTTTATTTAGTTGGTTGCTTGAACTCTCTTTAATTACCATGCTCACCTTATTAAGAGAGTTTGCTTCCGTTGCATGGGTTAATGTGTCTATGATAAAGATGCTACTTTCATGATGGTGCTTAGTAGTTCATGTTTTCTTTTGGTTAATCTCAAATAGCTGGGGGGTTCCCAATGTGTTATTGGAGTACCAACTTGGTTTGTTTGTCTATGATATGGTATGGTTTAGTAATATCTTCCTTCGAGAATTTATTTTGATTGACTTGGCGTATGCTCACGCATATTCAAGACTGTAAAGAAAGTCTGTCAAGCCTTGATGATCTTTTGTTTCTAAGTAGCGATATAACTACCATGCCTGATTCAATATTGCTTTGTCGCTCTGCATGATTATGACCGTCATTGCTCTCTTAGTTGGTCGCTCCCAGTCTTTTGCTAACCTCCACCTGCACTAAGCAAACTAACCATGCAATACATAGCTCATGGGAAAGTAGCCTAAAAACTATTGTGGTGAAGAATATGTTGCTTATGTATCTTATTTCTTATAAGTTGCTTGCTGAGCGGTAACCATGTTTCTGGGGACGCCATCAACTGTCACACTTTTGTTGAATATCATGTGAGTTGCTATGCATGTTCGTCTTGTCTGAAGTAAGGGTGATTTACCGTGGGTTGAATTAATATGCATATTGTTAGAGAAGAACATTGGGCCGCCAACCAAAGCCATGCATCATGGTGGAAGTTTTAGCTTGGACCTTAATCCTCAATCTCTCATGAGAATATGCTTATGCATTAAAGAGGAGTCCATCATCTATTTTCTATGTTGTCCCGGTATGGATGTCCTCAAGTTGAGATCTATCAAAAACGAGAAATCAAATGTGATTTATCTCCTTGGATCTTTGTACAGGTGGCATAGAGGTACCCCTTTGTGACACTTGGTTAAAACATATGCAATGCAATGATAACCCATGGGGATCCGAGCTAATTAGGACAAGGAGCGAGCACTATTAGTATTCGATGCATGAGGCTTGCAACTTATAAGATGTTTTATGCATGACACATATGAAGTACTACTACCATTGACACAATTGCTTCCATGTTTTCAAAATAAAAAGCTCTAGCACTTAACCTTTCTTTTACCTTTATGTTGAAGCACCAACTACTGAGAGCATGATTGTCATTCTGAGTGTAATGTGCATTGTCCCAAAGTAGCATTGTCTTTTGCATGATTGTGATATCGTTTATTTTGAAATGATTGTATCTAGTCATCACTTAAACCTTGAAGGTGCCCCTGCATTTATGTTTTGCATCACTAAAGGGGGCAAGCTAGATATCACTTTATCATATTTGCACATCATGTTCATTGCAAATCTTTTTGATGTTTCAGTTTCATGTTGTAAAACTTTCAGTCATTTGTGATTTTCTCTCGAGGCAACTTAATTAATTTAGAATCATTGTCTCAGTAAGCTTTTGTCATATGACTATGAGAAAGTCCTATATGGTTAATGGCATGTCACCACAGAAATTATTCTTGTTATCATTTACCAACTCGAGGACGAGCAGGAATTAAGCTTGGGGATGTTGATACGTCCAAAACGTATCTATAATTTCTGCTTGCTCCATGCCACTTTTGGGTGATATTGCTATGATATTCATACACTTCCATACACTTTTGATCATATTTGTACTAACTTACTAATCCAGTGCACCCCAGTGCCAGTTTCTGTTTTCGGCTGTTTTTGTATTTCAGGTTTTCACGTTTCGAGAACTGCCCAGAAAAATCCAGAAAAATTATATAAAAAATCAGCGATCCGGAAACAACACTGCGTCCGAAGGGCAGCCTGGGGGGGGGCACAGGGGCTCCAGGCGCCCTGTGGGCGCGCCCCCCCTGGGCCGCGCCGGGGGGGGCGCCTGGGCCCCCCGAGGCTCCCCCGGTGCCCTACTTTGGCATATATTTAAAGGGTCCTCAGTAACCCTCAGAACAGGAACTTTTTTCGCGATCCCATCTCTGTTCCGCCGCCGCCGCCGCTTCCAAGATTGGGAGCACCAGGAGAACTCTTCCCGGCACCCTCCCGGAGGGGAGGATCACCACCGGGAGCTTCTCCACCACCATGGACGCCTCCCGGATGACTCGTGAGTAGTCTCCCTTGGACCATGAGTCCATGACCAGTAGCTATGTGATGTTCTCCTCCCGTTCTTGTGCTTCACTAATTAGTCCTCGTGAGCTGCCCTACATGATCGAGGCACCTATGTAATCCTTATGCTGTTGCTATGTTGAGTTTGCTGGGATCCGATGGATTATGAGATTATGTTCAGATTGATCTTGAGTAATATATTTGATGCACCTCTTTTATATTTTAGTTCATATGTAATTCTTGCATGTTCTCCGTTGTTATTTATTGCTTTGGCCGAGTAATAGGTAGTGACTCCAAGAGGGAACGTTATGCTCGATTGTGGGTTCATGCTCCTCGATGACTAGCTTGAGTGACAGTAACATGAGTCTAGGGGATGTGCTGTTGCCACAAGGGGGAAAACTACGGTGCTTGTGCCCGCGGGTGCAAGGATTGTTTACTTTACGCAAAGTTCTTTTAATGTAGTTGTCTGTTGCATTGAGTTTACACTATGGGTGGTACTCGCAACTTAATACCAGCGAGATGTTCTGGATAGATATCTCAAGGTGGATGATTAGTAGTAGATATTGATGGATTTCGGTCTACTTACTTTGGCGTACCGCCCATGCTTTGAACCTCAACCTTTCTTGCAATGTAGTCAGCATTGGTTTGCGTTCGTGGTCCTGTGAATTGCCCAGCTGTAATTTGTTTACCTCACATAGCTGTTTTATCGTCTTTTGGGAGAGAGACATCACTAGTGAACATCATGAGACTCCGGTCCATATTACCATCATTGATCACATCCACTATTTACTTTTTGCTATTTACTTACTATTGCAAAACACTATCTATCACTACTATCATATTGCTTTTAACCCTTTGTGAACTACAAGGCCGGAGAGATTGACAACCTCTCTGTACTCGTTGGGAGCAAAGTTATTTGTATCTGTGTGCAGGTCCACGTTGATTGCTAATTGCGCCGTTAGCAATTGACACCTACTTGTTGAACCTAGGAGTCTCTGGGGATTCGATCATTGGCATCTTTGCTAGGGGAAAACACTTCTACTTACTGCATCTTACACCTTCCACTTGGGGTAACCAACGAGGGGTTCGAGGCCAATCAGAGGGTGCCACCACCTTCCTTGGGCACGCCCTCCACCCTCGAGGGAAGCCCGTGGCTCTCCTGGCCCAACTCTTTTGCTTCGGGGGCTTCTTTTGGTCCAGTAAAAATCATAATAAATTGGCTCGTCAATTGGACTCTGTTTGATATTCCTTTTCTGTAAACCCTAAAACATGTGAAAAACAGAAACTAGCACTGGGCTCTGGTTTAATAGGTCAGTCCCAAAAATCATATAAAAGTGTATAATAAAGCCCATAAGACATCCTAGAAGGATAATATAATAGCATGGAACAATAAAAAATTATAGATACATTGGAGATGTATCAGCACCCCCAAGCTTAATTCTTGCTCGTCCTCGAGTAGGTAAATGATAAAACATAATTTTTGATGTGGAATGCTACCTAACATAATTCTCAATGTAATTCTCTTAACTGTGGCATGAATGTTCAGATCTGAAAGATTCAAGATAAAAGTCTATATTGACATAAGAAATAACAATACTTCAAGCATACTAACAAAGCAATCATGTCTTCTCAAAATACTATGGCTAAATAAAGTTATCCCTACAAAATCATATAGTGTTGGCTATGCTCCCTCGTTATCACACTAAATATTCATATCATGCACAACCCCGATTTCAGCCAAGCACTTGTTTTCATACTCTATATTTTCAAACCTTTCAACTTTCACGCAATACATGAGCGTGAGCCATGGATATAGCACTATGGGTGGAATAGAGGTGGTTGTGGAGAAGGCAAAAAGGAGGGAGATAGTCTCACATAGACTAGGCGTATCAACGGGCTATGGAAATTCCCATCAATAGATATCAATGTGAGTGAGTAGGGATTGCCAGGAAACGGATGCACTAGAGATAAATATGTATGAAAGCTCAACAAAAGAAACTAAGTGGGTGTGCATCCAACTTGCTTGCTCACGAAGACCTAGGGCATTTGAGGAAGCCCATCGTTGGAATATACAAGCCAAGTTCTATAATGAAAATTCCCACTAGTATATGTAAGTGACTAAACATGAGACTCTCTATCATGAAGAACATGGTGCTATTTTGAAGCACAAGTGTGGAAAAGATAGTAGCAATTGTCCCTTTTTCTTTTCCTTTTTTTTCTTTTTTGGGCCTTTTTTTTCTTTTTTTTGTGGAGGGGCTTTATAGATTTAGCCTTTCCTCCCATGGGACAATGCTCTAATAATGATGATCATCACACTTTCATTACAACTTGATATTACAAATCGATACTACAACAACAAAGTATGACTCTATATGAATGCCTCCGGTGGTGTACCCGTATATGCAATGAAACAAGAGTGACATGTATAAAAATTATGCATGGTGGCCTTGCCAAAAATACGATGTAAACTACATGATCATGCAATGGCAATATGACAATATGATGCGTGTCATATGAATGGAACGGTGGAAAGTTGCATGGCAATATATCTCGGAATGGCTATGGAAATGCCATGATAGATAGGTATGGTGGCTGTTTTGAGGAACAATATGGTGGTTGTTTTGAGGAAGGATATATAGTGGGTTTATGGCACCGACGAAAGTTGCGCGGTACAAGAGAGGCTAGCAATGGTCGAAGGGTGAGAGTGCGTATAATCCATGGACTCAACATTAGTCATAAGAACTCATATACTTATTGCAAAAATCTACGAGTCATCAAAACAAAGCAATCAACGCATGCTCCTAGGGGGGAGGTTGGTAGGAGTTAACCACCGCGCGCCCCCGACCTCCACACAAAGGTTGACACTATACAAATACCTCATGCTCTAACTTCGTCACATAGCGGTTCACCATACGTGCATGCTACTGGAATCACTAACCTTAACACAAGCATTTCTCAATTTCATAATAACTCCACTAGCATGACTCTAATATCACTATCTCATATCTCAAAACAATTATCAAGCATCCAACTTCTCATCATATTCAATGCACTTAGTGTGGAAGTTTTTACTACATTGATCTTGGATGTCTATCATGTGAAGACTAGTTTTATAGCCTAAACACTTACCATGTTGTTTTAATAGACTCTCAAAAGGATATAAGTGAAGCATGAGAGTTCATCTATTTCTTCAAAATAAAACCACCGCTGTGCTCTAAAAGATATAAGTGAAGCACTAGAGCAATAACAAACTACTTCGAAAGATATAAGTGAAGATCAATGAGTAGTTGAATAATTATGTAACTATGTGAAGACTCTCTAACATTTAAGAACTTCAGATCTTGGGATATTATTCAAACAGCAAGCAAAACAAAATAAACTAAATTGACACTCCAAGCAAAACACATATCATGTGGTGAATAAAAATATAGCTCCGAGTATAGTTACCGATAGATGAAGACGAAAGAGGGGATGCCTTCCCGGGGCATCCCCAAGCTTAGGATTTTGGTTGTCCTTGAATTTTACCTTGGGGTTCCATGGGCATCCCCAAGCGTAGGCTCTTTCCACTCTTTGTTCCATAGTCCATCAAAGCAATACTCAAAACTTGAAAACTTCACAACACAAAACTTAGACAAAAAGCTCGTGAGCTCCGTTAGTATAAGAAAACAAACCACTACTCAAAGGTACTGTAATGAACTCATTCTTTGTTTATATTGGTGTTAAACCTACTGTATTCCAACTTCTCTATGATTCATACTTCCCAATACTAATCATAAATGCATTGTAATAAGCAAACAACACACGAAAAAACAGAATCTGTCAAAAACAGAACAATCTGTAGTAATCTGCAGGTTTCGCCTACTTCTGGAACTCCAAAGAATTCAAACTAAATTGGTAAATTTGTAGAATTTGTCTACCAATCATCTGCAAAAAGAATAAACTAAAAATCACGCTCCAGTAAAATCTGAAGACTACTTTAGCGAGCACTGACGATTCTGTTTTTCACAGCAAGATCACATAAACTTTACACAAGTCTTCCCAAAGGTTCTACTTGGCACAAACACTAAACAAAACATGAAACCACATCTAATTAGAGGCTAGATACAATATTTATTCCCTCACAGCAACAAAAACAAAAAATATAAAGTTGGGTTGCCTCCCAACAAGCGCTATCGTTTTACGCCCCTAGCTAGGCATAATGATGCTCACATAAAAGTTAAGAATTGAAACATAACAGGAGCATCATGAAGAATATGACTAGCACATTTATGTCTAACCCACTTTCTATGCATAGGAATTTTGTAATCAAACAACTTATGGGAGCAATAATCACCTAGCATAGGGAAGCAAAACAAGCATAGCTTCAAAACTTTAAGTACATAGAGAGGAAACTTGATATTATTGCAATTCCTACAAGCATATGATCCTCTCTCATAATAATTTTCAGTAGCATCATGAATGAATTCAACAATATAACCAGCAAATAAAGCATTCTTTTTCATGATCCCCAAGCATATAAATTTTATTACTCTCCACATAAGCAAATTCTTCTCATGAATAGTGGGAGCAAACTCAATAAAATAACTATCATTTGAAGCATAATCCAATTGAAAACTAAAATCATGATGACAAGTTTCATGGTTATCATTATTCTTAATAGCATACAATTCATCAAAATAATCATCATATATAGCAACTTTGTTCTCATAATCAATTGGAACCACTTCCGAAATAGTGGATTCATCACTAAATAAAGTCATGACCTCTCCAAATCCACTTTCATCAATATAATCATCATAAATAGGAGGCATGCTTTCATCATAATAAATTTGCTCATCAAAACTTGGGGGACCAAAAATATCTTCTTCATCAAACATAGCTTCCCCAAGCTTGTGGCTTTGCATATAATTAGCATCATGGGTATTCAAAGAATTCATAGTAACAACATTGCAATCATGCTCATCATTCACATATTCTATGCCAAGAATTGTATGGAGTTCTTCTTCTAGTACTTGAGCACAATTTTCCTTCCCATCATTTTCATGAAAGATATTAAAAAGATGAAGCATATGAGGTAACCTTAATTCAATTTTTTTGTAGTTTTCTTTTATAAACCAAACTAGTGATAAAACAAGAAACTGAAAGATTCGATTGCAAGATCTACAGATATACCTTCAAGCACTAACCTCCCCGGCAACGGCGCCAGAAAATAGCTTGATGTCTACTACACAACCTTCTTCTCGTAGACGTTGTTGGGCCTCCAAGTGCAGAGGTTTGCAGGACAGTAGCAAATTTCCCTCAAGTGGATGACCTAAGGTTTATCAATCCGTGGGAGGCGTAGGATGAAGATGGTCTCTCTCAAACAATCCTGCAACCAAATAACAAACAGTCTGTTGTGTCCCCAACACACCCAATACAATGGTAAATTGTATAGGTGCACTAGTTCGGCGAAGAGATGGTGATACACGTGCAATATGGATGGTAGATATAAGTTTTTGTAATAATAAAATATAAAAACAGCAAGGTAACTAAAGGTAAACGTGAGCATAAATGGTGTTGTAATGATAGTAAGCAAGGCGTAGGGTTCATACTTTCACTAGTGCAAGTTCTCTCAACAAGGATAAAATAATTGGATCATATTACTAGACCTCAGCATGCAACAAAGAGTCACTCCAAAGTCACTAATAGCGGAGAACAAACGAAGAGATTATGGTAGGGCACGAAACCACCTCAAAGCTATTCTTTATGATCGATCTATTCAAGAGTCCGTAGTAACATTCAATCTATCATAGAGTTCGTACTAGAGTAACACCTTAAGACACAAATCAATCAAAACCCTAATGTCACCTATATACTCCATTGTCACCTCAATTATCCGTGGGCATGATTATACGATATGCATCACACAATCTTAGAAACATCTATTCAACCAAGACATAGAACTTCAAAGAGTGCCCAAACTTTCTACCAGAGAGTCAAGACGAAAACGTGTGCCAACCCCTATGCATAGATTCCCAAGGTCACGGAACCCGCAAGTTGATCACCAAAACATACATCAAGTAGATCACATGATATCCCATTGTCACCACAGATAAACACGTGCAAGACATACATCAAGTGTTCTCAAATCCTTAAAGACTCAATCTGATAAGATAACTTCAAAGGGAAAAATCAATCCATTACAAGAGAGTAGAGGGGGAGAAGCATCATAAGATCCAATTATAATAGCAAAGCTCGCAATACATCAAATCGTGCCATCTCAAGAACACGAGAGAGAGAGAGAGAGAGAGAGAGAGAGAGAGAGAGATCAAATACATAGCTACTAGTACATACCCTTAGCCCCGAGGGTGGACAAATCCCTCCTCGTCACGGAGAGCGCCGGGATGATGAAGATAGCCACCGGAGAGGGATTCCCCCTCCGGCAGGGTGCCAGAAAGGGTCTAGATTGGTTTTCGGTGGCTACAGAGGCTTTCGGCGGCAGAACTCCCGATCTAGGTTAATTTCCGAAGGTTTCAGTATTTATAGGATTTTTTGGCGTAGGTCCCACATCAGGGGGGCTTCTGGGCTGTCCTCGAGATAGGAGGGCGCCACCACCTTCCCAGAGCGCACCCTCCACCCTCGAGGGCAGCCCGTGGCTCTTCTGGCCCAACTCTTTTGCTTGGGGGGCTTCTTTTGGTCCAGAAAAAATCATAAAAAATTGGCTCGTCAATTGGACTCCGTTTGATATTCCTTTTCTGTAAAACCCTAAAATAGGAGAAAAACATAAACTCGCATTGGGCTCTGGGTTAATAGGTTAGTCCCAAAAATCATCTAAAAGTGTATAATAAAGCCCATAAGACATCCTAGAAGGATAATATAATAGCATGGAACAATCAAAAATTATAGATACGTTGGAGACGTATCAATCATCAACACACCGTCTATTACCTTTTGGAGAGTGGTGTCTCCTAGATTGGTTAGGTGTCACTTGGGAGCCTCCGACAAGATTGTGGAGTTGAACCAATGAGTTTGTAAGGGCAAGGAGATTGCCTACTTCGTGAAGATCTACCCTAGTGAGGCATGTTCTTCGTGGGCGATGGCCATGGCGGGATAGACAAGGTTGCTTCTTCGTGGACCCTTCACGGGTGGAGCCCTCCATGGAATCGCGCAGCCATTACCCTTCGTGTGTTGAAGTCTCCATCAACTTGGATGTACGATAGCACCACCTATCGGAACTAATACAAAAACATCCGTGTCTACACTTGCGTTTGCTCCCTCGAAACTCCTCCATTTACCTTCATATGCAATTGTTTTACATTCCGCTGCTACACTCTTAGAATTGCATGTGTAGGTTGATTACTTGACTTGTGCTAAGTTGCTAAAATCTGCCAAGAACTAAAATTGGGAAAAGGCTAGATTTTTATTTGGTCAAGTAGTCTAATCACCCCCCTCTAGACATACTTTTGATCCTACAAGTGGTATCATAGCTTTGGTCTCCATTTGCCGTGATTTCCATAGATTTGGTGATCATAGCCTTGGTTTCACAACCTAGGAGAGTATGGCGTCTACCGAGGGAAGTTACCACCGTAGAGGTCCTTATTTTGATGGTACTAATTTTGCTAGTTGGAAGCATAAGATGAAAATGCATATTCGTGGACATAACCCCGCCGTTTGGGCTATTGTGTGTATTGGTTTGCAAGGTGAATTCTTCGATGGAAAGGAAGCAAATCGTGAAGCATCCGCGGAAGAGTTGAAGATGTTGCAATACAATGCTCAAGCTTGCGATATCCTCTTCAGTGGATTGTGCCCCGAAGAAGTCAAAAAAATCAGCCGTCTTGAGAATGCACATGAAATTTGGGATACTTTGATTGATATGCACGATGGTAACGACTCCATCAAGGAATCCAAGTTGGATGTGCTTCAAAGTCAAATTGACAAGTTCAAAATGAAGGATGGTGAAGGTGTCGCTGAAATGTACTCTAGGCTTGCTCTCATCACAATTGAGATTGCCGGCTTAGGAAGTGAAGAGATGACCGACAGATTCATCATCAAGAAGATCCTAAGAGCCTCGGATGGAAAATATGACACCGTGTGCACATTGATCCAAATGATGCCCAATTACAAAGATCACAAGCCAACGGAAGTCATTGGAAGAATTGTTGCTCATGATATGTCACTCAAAGATAAAGAAGAGCTTCACAACAAGTCTAGTAGTGCTTACAAAGCCTCATGTGACGCTCCTACATCATAAAGTGAGAAGCAAGTCCACAATGAAGAATTGAGCTTAATGGTGAAGAACTTCAACAAGTTCTACAAGAGTAGAAGCAAAGAGAGCAGTTCCAAGTCAAGGTCCTACAATGGCAAGAGATCTTCAAGTCGTGATCGGAATTGCTACAATTGTGGAAGACCCGAACACTTCCATCGAGTGTACGACTCCCCACAAGAGAAGAGAAGAATCACCACCAAGAGAGAGAAGAAGTAGAGATGATCGTTATGAATGAAGACCTTCTCGGAGAAGCAAAGACTCGGAAAGGAAGGAGAAATCATCAAGGAGCTATACAAAACGAAGACATCAAGCTCATGTTGGTGAATAGGTATCCGGTTCCGACTCCGATGACCACTCCGAGAGAAGCTACTACTCCGACTCCGAAGATACTCAAGATGAAGGTGTTGCCGAAATTTCTCTTGTGTCAACCAACTCCTACAACATATTTAACTTACCAAATGAAGGAATTGAAAGATGCTTCATGGCTAAAGGCCCTAAGGTATCACACCCCGAGTATCTTGATTTCAATAGTGATGAAGATGATTTGCGAGGAGATGATGATTTACTTGTTGGTACAATCGTGATGAAACCTATGATGAAAACTATGATGAAATTGCTATTAATCATGCTAATCAAGATAAAATAAATGACAATGATAAGGAGAAGATTGAGCGTCTGACGAAAGAATAAAACTCTCTTAAGTTAGCTCATGAAACTACCCTGGAAGATCATCGAGAACATTTAAAGACTCATGAGAAGTTACGCTTTGAAAAGCTCAACCATGAGCAAGAGCATGTGTTCTTAAAATCAATCAATGGTGATCTTCACAAGAAAAGTGTCACACCCTGCATTTTGTAACATGTTATTTGCATCAATGAAGCATGAAAATTTGGACCAACAAATTTTTTTGGCATCATTTGGCTTTTATTTGGATTTGAGTTTTTCTTCATATGCTTTTTATGTGCTCATTAAAGTCAACTATTACCTCTTGCAGAATTCATCTCCATACCCAAAACTTCTGCCCAATGATCATGCCAAGTGTTATATAGAAGTATAGTATTTTCTTACAAAATTAATTTGGCCAAAATGTATTTTATAAATTTAGTATTCCAAAAACCCCTGAATTAAGGTTTGCACTGCAAATGCTTGATTTAGGGTGAGAAAATTATTTCAAAAGGTACATTTGAGACCTAGTAGTCATAGGACTCCCAGAAACCACAAAAGTATAATTTTAAAATTTATTTTCCTATTTTATTTAAAAGCTTTTTCTTAAGGCCAGAAAAGGTCTTTAATAGGGGAAAATTATTTAAGTATTTCAAAAATATTTTCCAAAATTCAGGGAGACTCATAGGACATATATTGTCCATATATAAGAGTTTCAGCACTTGTCATGTTCAAAATAATGGGCTAATCCCTCTAAAACCCTTTCTGGATATTTCAAGCTTTTGAAATATTTACAAAGGAAATATTCTCCAAATATTCCAGGGAAATTCTATTATGTCACATATGGCATATTTGATGATCTTACCAAGTCCCATGCCTTGGGAAGCAAGAAAACATCATCAAAACCCTTCATAACCATTCTGTCCATATTTGAAGCTTGAGCAACTTTACATTGCCAAACTTGTCCAAATGCTCTCAAACTTGGTGCACATGCTAGAATGGCCTAATAAGGCATCTAGACCAAATGGCACAAGATTTGGAGTAGAGCAACTTGATCAGAATACCCCAAAACCCTTTCTGTTCAAATGCAAATTTGAACAACTTTACATTACCAACTTTTTACCGGGTGCTTCAAACTTTGTGGGCATGATCATAACCACAAATGATGAAACTACACCAAGTGGTGCATCAAGGGGAGATGATTAGCTTGACTCAAACAAGATGAAGCCATTTCTGTTGATTTCTAGGGTTCACCAAAGTTACATTGGCTAGTTTCTTCAAATAAGCCCAAATTTGGTGAAACACCCTATTTTCTTATAACATTCAATCATGTTTAGTGTCATGGCAAGTGGAGATCATTTGCTTGATCAAAACTTGATCAAACACCTTCTGCAGTTTTACCAAAACTACCATCTTGGTCACTTTTACTATTTACCTTGGACTCAACTTTCTACCATAGCTTCATCTAGTTACTATCTACCTCCAGTAACTCCCCCATGTCTCTAGCTCCATGATTGAAGGGTAAAAACCCTAGTTCACCCTGCTGGACAGCCATTTTCTACCAAGTCACCAGCTTCTCTTCTCTCTCACAGCATCTCCAGAGCATCCAAAGCTACAGACGAACTGCTTGCGTCACCCTGGACCCCCCAGACACGGTGGACGCGCCCAGAGGGCCAATGGCATGCTATGGCATGCGATAAGGCCGCTCGAGAGCGCGCTACAGTGCGCCCCCGCACTGTAGCTTCGCCCAATCCAGCGCAGCCGACAGTCTCGAGCTCTCCCCTCGCGCCTCCCAACGCGCCTCGACGTCCGCGGCCTCCACCGGTGCTGTCCCCCTCCTCTCTCTCTTCCTCCAGTGGCCGCCTTCACACGCGCGCCGGCCGCCCGCGACCTCCACTCGTTGGGCTCACACGCGCGCGCTGCCTGGGGCGTCCCCCGCTCCTCCTCTCCCCTCAACTAAGCGTGGAACACGTCCACGATCCTCCCCGGCTCGATCACAGGCACCAGAACAGCCTCTGGCCTCGCCTGCAACCTCGCCGGCGCACGAGTCCACGATGGACCGTGGGCGCGGCTATATAAGCCCCCCCCCCCCGAGCTCCTCACTCAGCACCAGCGGCCTTAACACACTCACAGCAACACGCCAGCACCACTCGTTCATCCCCGAAGAGCCCCATTGCTCGGGATCGACCGGAGCTCCGCTGCGTCGGGCCATCGGCGATCTCGCAGTACAGGCCTCCTCTGCCCTTCCTTTTGCCTGATTTGGAACCACCACACACCACTGATACTTTCCCCTTGCTTTCTCCTCCCTGTAGCAGTCGAAATCGGCCGGAGCGACGACCTCCCGAAGCTCCTCCGCCGTCCCACCTCGCCGCCGGCGAACCAGGCCTCCCCGGCGAGTCACGCCACCACCACTGCAACCGCGACTCGTTGCTGAGTCCGTCCCTGCCCTCTGTTTGCCTCGCCGTGGCCCCTATCGACGTCGGTGAGCTCGCCGTCGCCGTGGCCGAGAGGTTGAAGATGACAGGCGGGCCCCGCCTGTCATCCTCACCTCTCTCTCTCCCCTCGCAGCCGCTGACCGCTGGCCCCCGCCCGTCAGGTTTAAAACCCTGACGTGCGCGCGCTGGCGCCAGAGCGGCTGGGCTAGATGCCCTGGGCCGTGCACTGTGGCCGCTCTGGCCCAGTGGCACAGTGCCATTTCTTTTTATTCTTTCTGTAAATAATTCAATTAATTTTACAGAAATGTACATTTGTCCAAATGAAATAATTCCAACTCATAAAATCTTGTAATATTCCAACCTATTTAATGGTGTCACTTTCACACATATCTATGAAACTTTTCTGTTCTGTTCAAATTTAAATTCAAATTTGAGCATTATAACTCCTGTTCAAAAATCCCTAGATTCCATTCTGTAATTCCAAAACTCCAACTAAGAATTTTCTCCATCTTAGTTTTCCCTCTAGTATTTAACAAAAATAAGTTGACATTTTTCTGAGCACTTTGATTTCTCTGTTTTCATTATGGTCTTATTTTTCCGTTGTTATTTTGCGACGATTAGATCCCGTATTTGACGAAGTTGCTGAAGAAGGAGAAGGAGAAGGATTTGAAGACTTTGAAGACCAAGCCAATCCAGGCAAGCAGCCCTTTGACCATGATACACTTGTGTTCTTCGGAACCCGTTTGTCTCCGAATGCATAGTGATAGAATGACGGTGGTGATCTAGTTGAAACCACCACATGATGCATGCTTA
The DNA here is from genome assembly GCA_902687465.1 of Secale cereale. NCBI lineage: Eukaryota > Viridiplantae > Streptophyta > Magnoliopsida > Poales > Poaceae > Secale > Secale cereale. The sequence continues at coordinate 295,549,659 of LR738710.1, read as the reverse complement.
CTCATGATCTTGCTATGTGCTAGATGTCATGCAAATGGTTAGTAGTGATGCTTAGTGATGCATGTGTGACATGAAACCTTTGTGGTTGAAATATTTGCATAAACCCCCATCGGGTGCCCCTAATGCCCGACGGTGATGTTGAGTTAGGTCATCACTTGAGGAAGAAGTGATGTGCCGGTAAAATCTTGTGCATGGGTGAAATAATGGATTAGATTTATGTGTGACTACCGTCCCAACCAAACATGTGCAACCACTCTACCCCTTATGGGACGGGGCTTTATTGAATACTTAGGTCGATACTAGCATGGTGCCCGCATTACTAGTGATGGGGAGACTTGAGGTCTTTCCCGGGACGGGGTCGTGCTTGGATAGACGGACATGACTTTTTTTACAGGGCACCGGACACACCGTTGGTCCCTTCGGGTACGCGTGACGTTGAAAGTAGGGCAAGTCCCGTGATCTATTGTTTGTACTCGAGGGCCGTGTACCAACGAGTGGACTCTATGTTAGTGTCGTCTAAGGAAAGATAATGATCGGGTGCTTCCCCCGAGTACTTGAGGTAGTACGGGATCGTGGGTGACACGAAAGCTTCCCGGATCTTGTGGGTAAAGTGCGCAACCTCTGCAGAGTGTAAAACTATTCGAATAGCCGTGTCCACGGTCATGGACAGTTGGGTGGTGCTACTTAAACTATGTCCAGAAATTTTACCGCATCGATGAAAGTATGTGTGTGATGAGTCAAGGTGGAGACTTGACTCGATGAGTTGAATCATATTCATGTTGATATCGGTAACCTGTTTTCGGGGTTACGAGAACTTGTTGATGCATACACTTGATGGTAGAATACTTATTCTAGCCCATTGCTAGATTGCTCATTATTGCTCAATTGCATTGTTACTTTGAACCACATCATGGGTTGCTTGCGAGTACATTCAAAGTACTCATTGGCTTGCCACTGGTTATTTAATTGGCCAGGCATGGAGGAACAGGAATATGAGGAAGAGTTCTTTGGAGACGAACATGCGAACTAGGATGCTATCCCAGTCAGAATGCCTGTAGGGTTAAGGCAGATGGCATGGGTTCTACCTATCATCGAAGACTTCCGCTATTTGTGTTATTGCTATTCAGCCCGTGAGGCTTTATCTATGTAAGACTTGGCCATAATGGCCATAATTTGTGTAAGACGATATGTATGGATGTAAGACTCTTGTTATTCAGCTTCTGTGTGTTCAGTGAGCATTGATCTCTGGGATCACTGTACATGTGCATTCGGTGATCTCGGCTTCTAAGTCGGGGTCCCCACAGAGCTGGTATCAGAGCCATCCTGACTGTAGGAAGCCTTAGTTAGCATGGGCGTTAGTTAGATGAGACCCTTTTAAAAAAACCATCTGAACCTCTCTTCCTTTCTAAACCTGAGATTTCATTAGCTTATTAACCCCTCCTATTCCACCTTTGTAGATGGCTGCTGTACCCGAAGAGCACCTGACCAGTGGGTTTCCCTTGCTTCTCGAGGATAGCCTCCAGGTGTGTCAGTTCCACCGAGCGCCCATCCTCACCTACCTTGAGCATTGGGTTAACGACACTGAGGTGGAGAATCATGTGGAAGTGATCGTGAAGGCAAATGATCCTCCCACAAGTTGGTTCTCCGAGGGACCCCAGATGGCAACACTACCTCTCGCTGTCGAGGCTGCTGCACTCAAGGCACTAACCCGTCTCCGCGAGCTTCTTCCGGAGATGGCAGCCAAGATGACAACCCGCTTCTTACCTTACCGGAAGGAAGGTGAAGATGAAAGCAGCGCACTAGCCCCTCCACTGAAGGAAGGACTCTCACTTCGATTCCAGACCTACTTCAGTCTATGTGCCAACAGCTTGGCACAAGACTTGGCCGCGGAATCAATGAAGCTCCGAGAAGAACTTCACAAGACCAAGGCACTTCTTCGCCGAGCTCAAGAGAAGACAAATAGGATCAAGAAGGAAGGAGCACCTTCCGGACAGTCCGCTATCGCATACCGAGGCGGAAGGCCCTCCGAAGATGTATCTTCCAAGAATGAAGAACCACCCCGGCGACGCCGGATGACGGCAAGGGAATATCGCAAGCTATTCCCTGCACCACCGACGAAGCACCATTGTATCCAACTCCTCCACTCCCCCACACCCTCAAGTGACAAGGGGGCCCAGACAGATGAAGACAAGGAGGAAGACCCAGAAGAGTTGGAATACGCGACCGAGCATTCCGCCGCTTAGGCATTATTCGCTACTCGGATATGCCAGTTGTGACCTCTATAGGATAGGTCGTGTAACCCTTATGCGCAGTCGAGTCCTTGTATGGTTCATATAAAACCATCTAGTGTTTGCTTTTGTTGTGTCTGGATGTATGTCGTATTCTTCCTTCGGGAACATGTAAACGACTGCATCACCCATTTGGATTTTAATGAGTGTGTTTTGGCCTTTCGGCCCTTGCATGATTTGATTAATGTCACACCCACCCCCTTACTAGGCACCCATCTATCTTGTTTTCCCTCTTCCGAGTCATGAGACCTTTTACCGCTCCAACAGGATGCCTGTTGTAACTCGTACTGGTACCTCTACCCAGCAGCCTGAAGCCGGAGCATCCGCTCAATCAGAGGCAGGCCACGACCAGACCAACGACCAAGCTGCACCACCACCACCTCCTCCGAACATGGACATGGCTCAGCTTCTCCAAGATTTCCGAGAGGAACGCCAAGCCAACACCGCAGCCCTCCAGTTGATTGCTCAAGCTGTCACCAACAACCGCCAGCCGGCGGGGAATGGCAATGGACGTTCCACGTTGGCAGAGTTCAAGAAGCATGCACCGCCAACCTTTATCGAGACTGTTGAACCCCTGGATGCAGACGACTGGGTCCGCACCATTGAGGACATACTGGAACTAGTCGGATGCACCAAAGACCGCGAGAAGGTGGCTTATGCAGCCCACTACCTCAGGGGGACTGCTAGAGCTTGATGGGATGGATTCAAGGTCATGCATGCTGAAGAAGACATCACTTGGGTCAACTTCAAGGCAGAATTCCGCAAGGCCCACATTCCTTCCGGAATCATGGCTATCAAAAGGCGTGAGTTCCGAGCCCTGAAGCAAGGAAGTAGCACTGTCAAGGAGTACCTGCAGAAGTTCAGTGTTCTGTCAAGGTATGCCCCTGAAGATGTCAGCACTGATGCTGCAAAAAGGGAGCGCTTCATGGAAGGCCTCAATCAGACTCTGCAGTATTCGCTTGTCGTCTGCAACTGCCCAACCTTCCCTGACCTGGTGAACAAAGCACTTATGCTAGAAGACAAGCGGCGTGCTTTGGAAGACACTCGCAAGCGCAAGATGGTCAGCAAGGGAAGTGCCAGCAACCAGAAGCCTCGCCCGTGGCATTCAGCCCCGGCCAAGCCAACCTATCAGCAACCAAGAGCTCCTGCACCTCGCACCAACTTTCAGCCTCAGCAGTATGCGAACCCAAGGCCAGCCTTCAACCCCAATAACAGTGGTGGCAACAAGATCAACAATCCAAACCAAGTCACTTGCTTTGGATGTGGTCAGTCAGGACACATCTCAAGGGTGTGCCCCAACAAGAAGCCAGATGCCCCGCGCCCCAATGCGCAGAACCAAGGACAAGGCCGCGGGATGCCACCAAGGAACCCAGCTCCTCGCAACCCGCCTAACCATGGGAAGGGGCGTGTGAATCACGTCACTGCTGAAGAAGCCCAGGAAGACCCGGACGTCGTGCTGGGTATGTTCCTTGTCAACTCAGCACCTGCAACTGTGTTGTTTGATTCTGGAGCAACACATTCATTTGTCACTCAAAGATTTGCATTAAAAAGTGGCATGACCCCTACACCCCTGAATAACCCTATGGTGGTACAAACCCCCGGAGCAGAGATGAGAGCCAAGATAGGCTGTAAGGGAGTCAGTATTACCATTAACGGTGTAGATTTCCTAGCAGACCTCATCGTCCTGAGATCACAAGGCTTGGATGTGATCCTAGGCATGAATTGGCTCAGCAAGCACCAAGGCTTATTAAACTGTGCCAATCGGACAGTCACTGTGACCAATGACCAAGGAGTCGAAGTCAAGTTTGCTTCCAACTCCTCTTCCGCTCAAACCACTCAAGTCAACTGTCTCTCTAAAGTTGGGCTAGAGCAAGTGCCGGTGGTATGCGAGTATCCTGATGTCTTTCCGGATGAACTACCGGGAATGCCCCCTGACCGTGACATTGAGTTCATCATCGAGCTCGTGCCCGGAGCAGGACCCATCTATAAGAAGCCTTATAGAATGGGCATGGAAGAATTAGCCGAGTTGAAGAAGCAACTGGAAGAGCAGCTGAGGAAGGGATTTATCCGCCCAAGTGCCTCCCCTTGGGGATCTCCTGTTCTGTTTGTGGCAAAGAGGGACGGTACCATCCGCTTATGCATTGACTAACGTTCCCTCAATGAAGTTACAATCAAGAACAAATACCCACTTCCCAAGATTGAAGACATGTTTGATCAGCTCAGCGGAGCCAAGGTGTTCTCCAAGATCGACCTCAGATCTGGGTACTACCAGCTGAAGATCAGACCCTAAGATATTCCGAAGACAGCATTCGTAACCAGATATGGCCTGTACAAGTGCACGGTCATGTCCTTTGGGTTAACCAATGCCCCGGCTTACTTCATCTATCTCATGAATAAAGTCTTCATGGAATATTTGGACAAGTTCGTTGTTGTCTTCATCGATGACATTCTTGTCTTCTCGAAGACGGAGGAAGAGCACGAGCAGCATTTGAGGATGGTCCTAGACAAGCTTCGGGGGCACCAACTATATGCCAAATTCAGCAAGTGTGAGTTCTGGCTGCATAAAGTTGGATTCTTAGGTCATGTCTTGACCGAAGAAGGATTATCAGTTGATCCCGCGAAGATCGAAGCTGTGACCCAATGGCAATCTCCAACGACCGTCAAGGAAGTCAGAAGCTTCCTCGGACTTGCGGGCTATTACCGCAAATTCATGGAAGGATTCTCTAGCATTGCACGGCCAATGACTCAGCTCCTCAAGAAGGACAAGAAGTTTGAGTGGACGCCAAAATGCGAAAAGAGCTTCCAAGAGCTCAAGAAGAGATTGACCACCGCCCTAGTTCTGGCAACACCTGATATTCACAAGGAATTCGTGATATATTGTGATGCCTCTCGAACCGGATTGGGAAGCGTTCTGATGCAAGAAGGCCGAGTCATAGCCTACCTCTCCAGGCAGCTACGACCTCATGAGGAGAACTACGCTACTCACGATCTTGAGTTAGCAGCAGTAGTTCATGCCTTGAAGACATGGCAGCATTACCTCCTAGGGAAATGGTGTGAGATATACACAGACCACAAAAGTATGAAGTACATTTTCACCCAAAAGGAATTGAACATGAGGCAGCGAAGATGGTTGGAACTCATCAAAGACTATGACCTCAGTGTTCAATATCACCCTGGGAAGGCTAATGTGGTGGCCGATGCCATAAGCAGGAAGGCTTGCTCTTTGAATGCCATTATTCAAGAAGGGCAGCATGCCTTGTTTAAGGAACTTGAACAATTCAGTTTGGAATTAGTCACCCCCGGATTTCTGGATCATTTGGAAGTCAGACCAACCCTGATGGACGAAGTCAAGAAGGCACAAGATGGACATACAAGCATTGACGGCATCAGGAAGAAGATGAAGCTAGGCAAGGCCCCAGGATTCTCCGAAGACGAGCACAGGATTGTTTGGTACAAAGGTCACATCTGCGTACCAAACAAGATGGAGCTAAAGAACCTGATCCTGCAAGAAGCCCACGACACTCCGTATTCCATCCACCCCGGAGGAACCAAGATGTACCAAGACTTGAAGGCAAGATTCTGGTGGCACGGGATGAAAAGAGAGATTGCAACCTATGTTGCAAAGTGTGATGTGTGCCAAAGGGCCAAGGCTAAATATCAGCGACCTGCTGGATTGCTTCAACCACTCAAGGTTCCTGAGTGGAAGTGGGATAAAGTCGGAATGGAATTCATCACCGGATTACCAAGGTCAAGTTGGGGACATGACTCTATCTGGGTCATAGTCGATCATTTGACCAAGGTGGCCCATTTCATTACGGTCAAGACCACTTATGATGGCAACCGGCTGGCAACTCTCTACATTGACAGAATCGTAAGCCTTCATGGCGTTCCCAAGGAGATTGTGTCAGATCGAGGAACCCAGTTCACCTCAAGGTTCTGGAAGAAGTTCCAAGAAGCCTTGGGAACCAAATTATCTTTCAGCACAGCTTTCCACCCATAGACCGGAGGTCAGACAGAACGAGTAAATCAAATTCTCGAAGACATGCTCCGAGCCTGTGTCTTGGCATATGGACCCAAGTGGGAAGATTGCCTCCCTTTTGCCGAGTTCTCCTATAACAACAGTTATCAGTCGAGCCTTCAGATGGCACCATTTGAGGTGTTGTACAGACGCAGATGTCGCACACCCCTCAACTGGTCGGAGACCGGAGAAGGGCTAGTCTTTGGACCGGACATTCTCCGCGCAGCAGAAGAGCAAGTCCAACTAGTCAGAGAATGTTTGAAGGCAGCCAAGTCAAGGCAGAAGAGCTATGCTGACACTCACCGTCGGGACATGAGTTTCCATGTCGGGGACCATGTGTACCTGCGGGTAACTCCTCTGAAGGGAACCAAGCGTTGCCATGTCAAGGGGAAGCTCGCACCAAGGTTCATCAGACCCTTTGAGATCACTGCACGACGAGGAGAAGTGGCTTACCAGTTGGAACTACCACGTGAGCTATCCGATGTGCACAACGTATTCCATGTGTCGCAACTCCGGAAATGTCTCCAAGTTCCGCACAAGCCTAATCTCTACAAGGATGTTGATGACCAAGCCATTGATCTGCAGCCTGATTTGACCTACCGCGAGAAGCCCATTCGCATTCTGGATGAAGCAGAACGACGGACGCGAAGCCGTACCATCAAGTACTTCAAGGTCCAGTGGAGCAACCACACGGAAACAGAAGCAACCTGGGAACGTGAAGACTATCTTAGATCCGAGTTTCCCGATCTCTTTTAAGACCTAGTTTAGGAATCTCGGGGACGAGATTCTTGTAAGGGGGGTAGGTCTGTCACACCCTGCATTTTGTAACATGTTATTTGCATCAATGAAGCATGAAAATTTGGACCAACAATTTTTTTTAGCATCATTTGGCTTTTATTTGGATTTGAGTTTTTCTTCATATGCTTTTTATGTGCTCATTAAAGTCAACTATTACCTCTTGTAGAATTCATCTCCATACCCAAAACTTCTGCCCAATGATCATGCCAAGTGTTATATAGCAGTATAGTATTTTCTTACAAAATTAATTTGGCCAAAATGTATTTTATAAATTTAGTATTCCAAAAACCCCTGAATTAAGGTTTGCACTGCAAATGCTTGATTTAGGGTGAGAAAATTATTTCAAAAGGTACATTTGAGACCTAGTAGTCATAGGACTCCCAGAAACCACAAAAGTATAATTTTAAAAGTTATTTTCCTATTTTATTTAATAGCTTCTTCTTAAGGCCAGAAATAGTCTTTAATAGGGGAAAATTATTTAAGTATTTCAAAAATATTTGCCAAAATTCAGGGAGACTCATAGGACATATATTGTCCATATATAAGAGTTTCAGCACTTGGTCATGTTCAAAATAATGGGCTAATCCCTCTAAAACCCTTTCTGGATATTTCAAGCTTTTGAAATATTTACAAAGGAAATATTCTCCAAATATTCCAGGGAAATTCTATTATGTCACATATGGCATATTTGATGATCTTGCCAAGTCCCATGCCTTGGGAAGCAAGAAAACATCATCAAAACCCTTCATAACCATTCTGTCCATATTTGAAGCTTGAGCAACTTTACATTGCCAAACTTGTCCAAATGCTCTCAAACTTGGTGCACATGCCAGAATGGCCTAATAAGGCATTTAGACCAAATGGCACAAGATTTGGAGTAGAGCAACTTGATCAGAATACCCCAAAACCCTTTCTGTTCAAATGCAAATTTGAACAACTTTACATTACCAACTTTTTACCTGGTGCTTCAAACTTTGTGGGCATGATCATAACCCCAAATGATGAAACTACACCAAGTGGTGCATCAAGGGGAGATGATTAGCTTGACTCAAACAAGATGAAGCCATTTCTGTTGATTTCTAGGGTTCACCAAAGTTACATTGGCTAGTTTCTTCAAATGAGCCCAAATTTGGTGAAACACCCTATTTTCTTATAACATTCAATCATGTTAAGTGTCATGGCAAGTGGAGATCATTTGCTTGATCAAAACTTGATCAAACACCTTCTGCAGTTTTACCAAAACTACAATCTTGGTCACTTTTACTATTTACCTTGGCCTCAACTTTCTACCACAGCTTCATCTAGTTACTATCTACCTCCAGTAACTCCCCCATGTCTCTAGCTCCATGATTGAAGGGTAAAAACCCTAGTTCACCCTGCTGGACAGCCATTTTCTACCAAGTCACCAGCTTCTCTTCTCTCTCACAGCATCTCCAGAGCATCCAAAGCTACAGACGAACTGCTTGCATCATCCTGGACCCCCCAGACACGGTGGACGCGCCCAGAGGGCCAATGGCATGCCATGGCATGCGATAAGGCCGCTCCAGAGCGCGCTACAGTGCCCCCCGCACTGTAGCTTCGCCCAATCCAGCGCAGCCGACAGCCTCGAGCTCTCCCCTCGCGCCTCCCAACGCGCCTCGACGTCCGCAGCCTCCACCGGTGCTGTCCCCCTCCTCTCTCTCCCTCCAGTGGCCGCCTTCACACGCGCGTCGGCCGCCCGCGACCTCCACTCGTCGGGCTCACACGCGCGCGCTGCCTGGAGCGTCCCCCGCTCCTCCTCTCCCCTCAACTAAGCGTGGAACACGTCCACGATCCTCTCTGTCTCGATCACAGGCACCAGAACAGCCTCTAGCCTCGCCTGCAACCTCGCCAGCGCACGAGTCCACGGTGGACCATGGGCGCGGCTATATAAGCCCCCCCGAGCTCCTCACTCAGCACCAGCGGCCTCAACACACTCAGAGCAACACGCCAGCGCCACTCGTTCATCCCCGAAGAGCCCCAGAGCGCGCTACAGTGCGCCCCCGCACTGTAGCTTCGCCCAATCCAGCGCAGCCGACAGCCTCGAGCTCTCCCCTCGCGCCTCCCAACGCGCCTCGACGTCCGCAGCCTCCACTGGTGCTGTCCCCCTCCTCTCTCTCCCTCCAGTGGCCGCCTTCACACGCGCGCCGGCCGCCCGCGACCTCCACTCGTCGGGCTCACACGCGCGCGCTGCCTGGAGCGTCCCCCGCTCCTCCTCTCCCCTCAACTAAGCGTGGAACACGTCCACGATCCTCTCCGTCTCGATCACACGCACCAGAACAGCCTCTGGCCTCGCCTGCAACCTCGCCAGCGCACGAGTCCACGGTGGACCATGGGCGCGGCTATATA
>LR738710.1:295512384-295539993 GCA_902687465.1 Secale cereale | reverse complement strand
CACTCAGCACCAGCGGCCTCAACACACTCAGAGCAACACGCCAGTGCCACTCGTTCATCCCCGAAGAGCCCCAGTGCTCGGGATCGACTGGAGCTCCGCCGCGTCGGGACACCGGCGATCTCGCTGTACAGGCCTCCTCCGCCCTTCCTTTTCCCCGATTTGGAACCACCACACACCATTGATACTTTCCCCTCACTTTATCTTCCCTGTAGCAGTCGGAATTGGCCGGAGCGATGACCTCCCGAAGCTCCTCCGCCGTCCCACCTCGCCGCCGGCGAACCAGGCCTCCCCGACGAGTCGCGCCACCACCACTACAACCGCGACTCATTGCTGAGTCCGTCCCTGCCCTCCGTTTGCCTTGCCATGGCCCCTATCGACGCGGTGAGCTCGCCGTCGCCGTGGCCGAGAGGTTGAAGATGACAGGCGGGCCCTGCCTGTCATCCTCACCTCTCTCTCTCTCCCCTCGCAGCCGCTGACCGCTGGGCCCCGCCCGTCAGGTTTAAAACCCTGACGTGCGCGCGCTAGCGCCCGAGCGGCTGGGCTAGATGCCCTGGGCCATGCACTGTGGCCGCTCTGGCCCAGTGGCACAGTGCCATTTCTTTTTATTCTTTCTGTAAATAATTCAATTAAGTTTACAGAAATGAATATTTGTCCAAATGAAATAATTCCAACTCCTAAAATCTTGTAATATTCCAACCTATTTAATGGTGTCACTTTCACACATATCTATGAAACTTTTCTGTTCTGTTCAAATTTAAATTCAAATTTGAGCATTAAAACTCATGTTCAAAAATCCCTAGATTCCATTCTGTAACTCCAAAACTCCAACTAAGAATTTTCTCCATCTTAGTTTTCCCTCTAGTATTTAACAAAAATAAGTTGACATTTTTCTGAGCACTTTGATTTCTCTGTTTTCATTATGGTCTTATTTTTCCGTTGTTATTTTGCGACGATTAGATCCCGTATTTGACGAAGTTGCTGAAGAAGGAGAAGGAGAAGGATTTGAAGACTTTGAAGACCAAGCCAATCCAGGCCAGCAGCCCTTTGACCATGATACACTTGTGTTCTTCGGAACCCGTTTGTCTCCGAATGCATAGTGATAGAATGACGGTGGTGATCTAGTTGAAACCACCACATGATGCATGCTTACTCATGATCTTGCTATGTGCTAGATGTCATGCAAATGGTTAGTAGTGATGCTTAGTGATGCATGTGTGACATGAAACCTTTGTGGTTGAAATATTTGCATAAACCCCCATCGGGTGCCCCTAATGCCCGAGGGTGATGTTGAGTTAGGTCATCACTTGAGGAAGAAGTGATGTGCCGGTAAAAGCTTGTGCATGGGTGAAATAATGGATTAGATTTATGTGTGACTACCGTCCCAACCAAACATGTGTAACCACTCTACCCCTTATGGGACGGGGCTTTATTGAATACTTAGGTCGATACTAGCATGGTGCCCGCATTACTAGTGACGGGGAGACTTGAGGTCTTTCCTGGGACGGGGTCGTGCTTGGATAGACGGCCATGACTGTTTTTACAGGGCACCGGACACACCGTTGGTCCCTTCAGGTATGCGTGACGTTGAAAGTAGGGCAAGTCCCGTGATCTATTGTTTGTACTCAAGGGCCGTGTACCAACGAGTGTACTCTATGTTAGTGTCGTCTAAGGAAAGATAATGACCGGGTGCTTCCCCCGAGTACTTGAGGTACTGCGGGATCGTGGGTGACACGAAAGCTTCCCGGATCTTGTGGGTAAAGTGCGCAACCTCTGCAGAGTGTAAAACTATTCGAATAGCCGTGTCCACGGTCATGGACAGTTGGGTGGTGCTACTTAAACTATGTCCAGAAATTTTACGGCATCGATGAAAGTATGTGTGTGATGAGTCAAGGTGGAGACTTGACTCGATGAGTTGAATCATATTCATGTTGATATCGGTAACCTGTTTTCGGGTTTACGTGAACTCGTTGATGCATACACTTGATGGTAGAATACTTATTCTAACCCATTGGTAGATTGCTCATTATTGCTCAATTTCATTGTTACTTTGAACCACATCATGGGTTGCTTGCGAGTACAATCAAAGTACTCATTGGCTTGCCACTGGTTATTTAATTGGCCAGGCATGGAGGAACATGAATATGAGGAAGAGTTCTTTGGAGACGAACATGCGAACTAGGACGCTATCCCAGTCAGAATGCCTGTAGGGTTAAGGCAGATGGCATGGGTTCTACCTATCATCGAAGACTTCCGCTATTTGTGTTATTGCTATTCAGCCCGTGAGGCTTTATCTATGTAAGACTTGGCCATAATGGCCATAATTTGTGTAAGACGATATGTATGGATGTATGACTCTTGTTATTCAGCTTCTGTGTGTTCAGTGAGCATTGATCTCTGGGATCACTGTACACGTGCATTCGGTGATCTCGACTTCTAAGTCGGGGTCCCCACAAAAAGTTCTTCTTACATTGCCAGGCGTTTACTCTTGTCTACCTACATGCCACAAGTAAAATCTAGCAATAAGAACAAGAAAGATTCTTCCTCTAGTAGTAACAACAATCATGCTAAATCCAATGATGTTGCTTCTAGTAGTTCTCTTGATTCCACTAATGATTCTCTTAGCGAAGTCACACTTGAGCAAGAAAATAGCTTATTGAAGGGAATTATAGAGAAAGGTGTTTACAAGAGCCTTGCTGGGAGTAAGCAATTTGAGGAGATTGTACGCAAGCAAGGAAGGCACCGGAAGAATCAAGGTGTTGGTTTTGAACGAAAGTTCAATGCCAATGGAGTTGAGTGGGAGGAAGATCAATACCCCAATTCAAAGTTTGTTCCTCAACAAGAGAAGTATGATCCTACTTATTTTCAAGGGACACAAGCACAAGATGATCTTCCACCACAAGACCACAAGCTAAAGGGCAAGGACAAGCTTCAAGAAGAGATTGATGCATTTGAAGAAGCTCCTAAGGCCTTGGTCAAGTGGGTTCGCAAGACTATATCAAGTTCTTCTTCATCTAGTACGACTACAACTCCAAGGATTCCCATCAAGATGGTGTGGATCCCGAAGAAGAACTAGAAAGTTCTTGAGGGTGACTCCGCCAACATACTTCACTCATATCATTTTTGCAAGGACAAGTGCAAACAACTTCCATATCTTGCACTAGTTCAAGGAGTCACAAACCCTCTTGTTGGTAAGACAAGGGACAAGGTAACCTAATTCTTTCATGGACATCATCATGTGTGCAATTCACTCTATGTCTATGGATATCCTTGTTTGTTCCTTGTGGGACTAACCCGTGTAGGTATTGAAAGTGCAACTCACTCCAATGGATTGCTCCAAACGATCTACATCAACATTGAGCATTACATCTTCAACACCTACATGAAGTCATCATTGATAAAACCCAAGGTTAGTTCATCCCTCTTAAGGGGGATATCACATCTAGGGGGAGCTTTACTCTAACAATTGAGCTAAAGAAACTCTAATGATGTGAAAACAACAATGCTTTATGTAAAAGTGGTAACCCCACTTGTGCTTAAATGATGAGTACGACCTATGATCAAATGTTCTCATTGGACTCCTAAGTTAATATACTCATATATAGATGACCTAGTCATCGCCAATTGCGTGATAGATGCTAGAATGGTTGTGCATGCTTTGCCACATGTTTCATTTGCTATCTTATTGTGTGAGCATGTTGAATGCATATTTTTCTCATTCGAGGACATCCATTTGCCGCTTTGATTGTTTGGCTCTTTTCTTTTGCCAAATGGATGGACAAGAATGCCTAAGAACACCCTCTAGCTATCTATGCTTTTCTCGTCTCAAACTCTATTCATGCTACATCACAAATTTGATCAAGTCAGATTCGAACCACTCTGTGTGAGGAGCACTCTGAGTCCCCGATTCATCAAAGACTTAAACTTCCAAAACCTCTTTGTGCATTTCAGTATGACCGAGTTATCCACTTCGATCACACCGAGTTCACTCAGTTGATCTAGGTTTTCAATCTCGGTGCAACCAATTTGAACTTTTCGGTCACACCGAGTTGTATTAACTGCTAGCAGTTTTGCATCTCGGTGCCACCGAGTCGTTCCACTCGGTCACACCAACAAGGTCGGGTTATATATACCGACGGGTTGAATTTTGGAAAACTTTCCGAAACTCTTTGCCCGCGCATAACCTCCTCTGCCTCATCGGGTCCTCGGATCATCTCCTCGCCGCCAGCGACCTCCCGCCGCTGGTCTCCGCTGCCGTCAACGGAAATCTTCGCCGCCGTTGCCGCTGTAGCAAGTTCAACGCCAAGTTAGGGTTTGAACTTGATCGCTTGCGCTATTCTTTAACTCCGATTCTTAGCACATTGCTTTGCCATGATTCTTTCCACATATGAAATCTTCCTATCCAGCAATAACTCCATAGAAAGTAGTTTTGATTCGAAAAATTTAGGATTAGGTCTCCGCCGAACTCATCTCCGACCGACCGAGTTGTAGAAATCGGTCTCACCGATTTGGCTTAGGCCGTTGCACTTGTACTTTTCGGTCTGACCGAAAATTGCAAATCGGTGCGACCGAGTTCAACTCTCTGTGAAACCCTAGCAATATCGGTGCCACCAAACTATGACTCGGTCTGACCGAGTTCACTAGTTTAGGCTCCAGAATTGCTTCGGTATCACCGAGTTTAACAAATCGGTAGCTTCGAAATGCTTTCTATAGAGAACCTAAACTAAGTTTTTGAGTCATCTGTTTTGCAAAAACTCTGCACTTTGTGATGCTCATCCACCCTACCTCATCTACATCTATTCACAGGGTCAGCTTTCAGTTTGTAGTACCAAGCTGTCTAACCAGAGTGATAGCCATAAATTTGTCTAAGGAGCAAGACAACCTGAGTGAGGGCACTAGTCCCTCTAGCAGCTATGATGAGGGTAGCAGGAGCACACCTAGCAACTTGCCCAAGGCAGCTACCAAGACCAGGAAGAAGAAAGCCTCTGACAGGGATGATGAGGATTTTGTGGTTCATGAGGCCACTTCAAAGAAGAAGGTGCTCAAGAAGGAGTATGGCACAACTGCTGCAACTAAGCCGGGTCAAAAAAGAAGGTCCCTGCCAAGAGAAATCCCATGTCAAAGGCAAGATCATCTACTCAAGAGACTATGGTGTTCACACTTGAATCCAGAGATGATGAGCCAGCAGGTACAAAGAAGAGAGCTAGAAGTACAACATCCAGAGTGATTAGCAAGCCATCCATGAGGGATGATGAAGCTGTAGAAGAAGAAGAAGAAGAGGTTGCTGCACCAGCTCCTAAAGCTCAGAAGCTTATGGGAGATGCTATCAAGTCTGGCGCTGCCCCTTCTAAGCCCAAGACTGCTCCCAAAGCTGCTCAAGCCACCAAGTCTGCACCCAAGAGAAGCACTAGAAACATTCCAGCCTCAGACAAGAACAAGGCCCCAGTGCCTGAGGTTGATGAAGAAGCTGAGGCCCAAGTTCTCAGAAAGTTGAAGCCCAAGATCCCTCATGACAATGATGATCATCTAGTGTAACACCCAAGACACACCCACCGGTGGTTGTTACTCCTGGCGGGATCTAGACTGGCCCCACATATTAATACTAGTCTTTGCTGCGCACTTTGTCCTCACTCGTGCGTACCTGGAAGCAACTTCCCGGTCGGTCACCCGTCCTAAAACTACTCCAAGCTGAGCACGCTTAACTTTGGAGTTCTATCCGAATAGCTCCCGGAAAAGAGGAATTCCTTATTTATATGAGTAGTCCATCATCCCTAATAAGCCAGCCTATCATATACACCCCCACTCAGAGGAACCGACGTCCTTGTCGGGCCACAGGAACGTTCCCTCTTGGCACAACCGTCTTTGCATCCAGTTTGATACATGTGCCATGCCGTGTGCCACGACGGGTCACAAACGTCATGAACAACATGACCGAGCACCTATCCGCAAACATCCATGTAATCGCGAGGGTCGGCTATGATACCAACTTGTAACACCCCGGACACACCCGCCGATGGTTGTTACTCCTGGCGGGATCTAGACTAGCCCCACATATCAATACTAGTCTTTTCTGCGCACTTTGTACTCACCGGTGCGCACCCGGGAGCAACTTCCTGGTCGGTCACCCATCCTGAAACTACTCCAAGCTGAGCACACTTAACTTCGGAGTTCTATCCGAATGGGCTCCCAAAAAAGAAGGAATTCCTTATTGATATGAGTAGTCTATCATCCGTAATAAGCCAGGCTATCACATCTGGTAGCAGAAGACATGAAACCGAGGAAGGATGCAGGTCTCAGAATATGGAGACAAAGTGATCCATATGCTGTAAGGAGAAGGACTGATGTGGACTACATGTTTCACACCAAGGAACAACAAGACTTCTATGAGATAGTTTTGCTCGACAAGAAGCCCATAGTGTGTGATATGAAGAGAGTGGACTGGGACTTCATTGATGAGAATGTAGATTATTTTACCAATGTGCATGAAAGCTTCAAAGCATGTGGAGTTGACAAGTTGTGGCTCAGAAGTTGACAAAGTGGAATGATGAACTCATCATGCAATTCTACTCCACAACTCACTTTTATCTTGATGGTAGAATAGTATGGACGTCTGAAGGTGCAAGGTACCAATCAACTGTTGCTGAGTGGGCCAAGCTGATTAATGCCCCTGAAGAGCATGAGGATGATTTGGATGTGTATGACAAGAAGAAGCAAGACCTCAACTCTATGGACAATATGTACAAGGATATCCCTGATGATGACTTGAAGACACATAAGTTTGGATTTGTACATCACTTTCTCTCTGGTCTAGCCACTATCAACACAATCTTCAGGCTTACATTGCTGCCCAAATCTGGAGATGCAAAGATGATCAGAGGACATTCAATCAACTTGCTGCATATATTTGATGTACCTCAAAAATTCAAAGTCGTGAGTCTCACTGTTGAAACAATCAAGAGGATTGCTGCGGATCAAAGGAGATCATGTGGGTATGCTCCACACATCCAGAAGCTCATCAACTCCAACATGGGCACATGCACATATTTATTGGACAAAGAATATCTTCCCTTGGTGCCTGACTTTGACGACAAAATAGTTGTCATGGATGAAAATTAACCATCATCAGTGCAAGCACATGAAAGGAGAGAGAAAGCCAGAGCAGAGAAAGCTACCAAGATGCCAAGTGCTGCAGAAGCATCTCAAATGACCCTCAAGTCCAAACAAGACCAAACGATGCCATTTTCTTCCGCAGGGAGGTTTCTCCCCTCTTCCACCAGAGCACACTTGTCCACCAAGCTATAAAGCTCGTTCACATCTTGCCCGGGAATAAAACCCTACTCCTGCTTTACTGGATTGATTGTGGAATGGTGGAAAACAACACGACGCTCTTGCCCGGGAAGGTTGCCTCAGGGCGAGAGCGGTCGAGTGCGTATGAGCATGTGTGGGTTCGAATGGCTGAATCCTTTCTACAGTTTCCATGGGCCTCCTTTTGTAGATTAAGGGGTCACCAAAGTGGAAAATCAGTCTTTCTAGGCTGATTAGATAGCAAACAGTGCTATCATAACTAACTCTATAGGCTGACAGAGCACATTAAATGCGCCGCTCTGTGTCACATCACAGCTCGCCCGACAGGCCTTGCCGGGCAGTTTTGCCAACTTCGCGCCTTCTTGCTTGACACGTCACAGGACGGGTGTAATTTGCAGTGTCTTTCTGTAGGAAGTGGGTACCATGTTGTAGGGGGCTGCCACTGAGCCACTTGGGGGCTTGACACCACACTGATTGATGACGGGTGTCGTTGTGAGGTGATGGTTTGCCTTCGGGAGGCCCCGATAGGCCTGCCGCGGCAATGTTGGAGGCTTGCTTCCGGTGCGATCCCACCCCGCCAGGCTCGCATGCCTGACAAGGAGGGCTCTTCTCCTGGTGATATCTTGCCCCTTTGGCTGGTCTTGGTTGTCTTGATCCCTTCAACCAGCTCTCTGGTTCGTCAAAGGGTGATCCCTTCGAGTCTTGATCTGATGGTGGTGTAGCGAACTTGCTCTGGGCCTATGTACAGTCTGGGGCAACGGACCCAGGGTTTATTGCCCCGAAAATCTTCCACCAAATAAACAATATAGTAATCAACAACAAGATGTAATCAACACTACTAGTCACCCACATGTACCAATCTGAGGTTTCGGAAAAAGATTCAACACAAGAGATGAGCTAGGGTTTGAGAGGAGATGGTTCTGTTGAAGATGTTGATGAATATTGGCCTCCCAAAGATGAGAGGGTCGTTGGTGATGACGATGATGATGATATCCCTCTCTGGGAGAGAAGTTCCCCTGGCGGAATCGCTCCACCCGAGGGAAAAAATGATTCTTCCCAAGTTCCGCCTCGAGACGGCGGCACTCCATACCGAAAGTCCTCTCCTCATTTTTTTCTAGGTCACAATGACTTATATACCAGAAGAGGGGCACTAGAGGTGGGCCGAGGAGGGCACGACCCACCAGGGCGGTGCCTGGGGGCCCTGGCGAGCCCATGTGGGTTGTGCCCACATGGTGGGCCCCTCTGGTACTTATTTGCTCCATTCTTCATCATATATTCCAAAATAATTCTCCGTAAATTTTTAGCTCATTTGGAGTTGTGCAGAATAAGTGGCCTGACATAGCTTTTTCAGGTCCAGAATTTCAGGTGCTGGAATTCTCCCTCTTTGTGTAAACCTTGCATTTTATGACATAAAAGTCAGTAGCATTACTCCTTAAAGCATTACTATCCATAAGAACATTATAAATAACAGCTGGCTCCTGAAGTAGCCGAGGGGGAGGCGTAGCAGCCTCCGGTCGAGGTGAGTCCGGGAAGTGCCACCTCAGGGAGTGAGGCGCCGGCCGCGGGCGCCTGCTGCGACCTTGCTCCGGGACGAGGCATATCTGCCACAAGCGGCCTCCGGTCATCCTTCGCGATGCTAGGAAAGAGGTGGAGGTTGAGGAGCGTCTTCGGCCCTGCCCCGAGGGCCCTGAAGAGGATGAACCTAACTGTACCAAGCAGGTGCGTGTCCTTCGGCTCTCCCCATCATTCTCAATGTGGTTCTGCTGACCTCTTGCTTCGCAGGGTCTCTCCCGCTTTGTCCTTGAGTCGCTCGTCGAGGCCCATAGGAGCCTCCGCCTGCATTCCTCCTTCCGACCATGCCGGGCCTTCGGGAGGCCTCACGCGGGCTCCTAAAATCACGCCTGGGTCCTACCGCATGGGTCGTGCTAACAGCCCCCGAGCGCCTCTGGGGCAAGGCAGCTCTTGGTACAGCGGGAGCCCGCTCCGTGTCTCAGGTCTTGCCTACACCATGGGTCGGCAAGCTCTTGAGGCAGCTCGAGCAGCTATCCGCCCGTCAGGACCACGCCTGCTCCTTGCGCCGGAAGTATCGTGCGCCCCCGGGGCTAGCCCCGAGGCACACCCTGAGCATGATTGAGAGGGGGAGCCCTCTTTGGGCGAGATGGGTGCCGGGGACGAGCCCGGTCGTCTTCTGGAATTTGCAATGCGCTGGAGCATGGTCCGCCATGACCTTGTGCGGGAGGCGTCGGACGCCCTGAAGCGTCTCGTGGTCGAAGTTGCTGAAGTAGAGGGGCCCGTTGAGGCCGAGGGTTTGCTTCTGGCAAGGGGTTGGCGCTAGCTGAAGACCGCCGTCAACCTGAGCCAACTGCAGCACGAAACTGCCCTAAGGAAGGCGGAAACGTCGGCTGTCGTGGCTCAGGAGGCTTGCGACCATGCCCTGAAGGAGGCCTGAGACGTCGAGCACCGCTGCGCGGCCGCCGAGGAGCGTGAGCGCGAGCTTGAATCCTCAAACGCCACGATCGAGCGCCAGGTTCGTGCTCGAAGGGTTGCCCTTGCTGCACCTGTGGTTGATGATGATAGTCCAGCAGGTCTCTCAGCGTGGGAGGAGGCGCTGGCACTTGAGGCGATGGAGCTGAGCATGGAGCGTGAGCGCCTGGAGACGCTGGAGTGCCAGCTAGCCAAGGCCGAGGGCAACCTTGATGATCGTGAGGTCGTGGCGAAGAAGGCTGCCAGGGAGGCGGAGCGTCTCCGGAAGGATTACCGCGAGAAGCTGGGGCTTCACGAGACTCGCTTTGCTGATAAGCGCAAGGAGCTCCAGAAGGAGATCACAGGACTTAAGAGCAAACTGGCGGATGCCGAGCGTCGCCTGCAGGTGTCGGAGAAGGCTCGCGTTGCAGCCGAGCATCGCGAACGGGCGTCGAAGAAGGCTTGTGCCGAGGCGAAACGCCGCGAGCGAGCGTCGAAGAAGGCTCGCGCCACCGCCAAGGCGGAATTGTCCTACTTTGACCAGCAAGTGGAGGACATTTCCACCTTCACGGCTCGAACTTCTCAGGAGGCCGCACGAGTCCGTGGAATGCAGCACACCCGCTCAGAGATGTTCGAGGCCCTACGGCACCGGGCAGGCTGGGCCCTAGGAGAACTTCTAGGCTCGAGGGTCGCCGGCCCCCTGGTTAATGACGACACCAGGTATCTCGGGTTCTTTACCAGGGTGGTCGAGCATCTTGAAGGCGGGGTCAGGAAGGCTCTACAGCTCGTCGAGGAGCAAAGCCGCGACGTCCTGAGGAGCGCTGTCTCCCGCATCTTCGGCAACTTGCACCGTCTTGACCCTCATACGGACTTTGAGGCCCTGCTGGAGCCTGCGCCCGAGGCAGTCGTCGGCCCCTCGGAGAATTCGGTGAGCGACCACGTGGACGCGTTGGTGACGAAGCTTGTTCCGGCTATCGAGGATGTGCCGGTGCCCGGGGGGAGCGACACCGACTATTCCGGCGAAGGCGTCGATGCTTATTCCAGTTCCTGCTGTAAATTTTGCTTTTGGTTGTGGCTCCGGAGCCGGGTGAGATGGGCGTCACAAGGCTTAAACTTTTGATGATGTAATTGAGCACTGTAAGGATGTGTTTTAGGCACTCCCTTGCTTGTCCCTGAGGCTGTGGCCGTATGCCTTTGCCGTGTGTCAGGACGGAGCGCCCGCAGACCTCGTCCGGGCGCGCCTCACGAGTACCTGATGTGAGCGCAAGAGTGGTTGGCAGTCCGTACGCGGACCAGACAGAACGTGTGCCCATGCCTCGACCCCTGCCCACGAGGAGTGACAGGGCGGGCTTGTGGACGCAGCCTAGCTTGGCTGAGCAAGACGAAAAAAACCGGACTGGCGAGGAAACACGGCGGAAATCGCAAAACACAGATGAAAATTCTCCCTTTTATTCAAGAAACGAGTCGCGTGGTGGCAAGATCGGCTTTGGAAAGTAGATACAGAGGGAGGAAATGCGGATGGCAAAAAGGAGGGGCCGCGTCCGGCCCCTGAGTAGGTCTTCAGTCTTCTCCCCAGCGTAGAGGATAGGGCTACCACCGGCGGACGTGAGCATAGTCGATGGCCAGCGCGGAGCATGGTGCTTCCACTCGGCATGGGAGGGAGCCCCCGAGGTCCTAGGGCGATGCTCCGGAGACTCCGGGGCGTGTACAGCCCCACTCATTATTACGTGAGAGTGTCATGAGCGAAGATCTTCTTATGTGTCCGCCCCTTCGCTTTGAGGGCCCCGCCCCGCACTAGTCTGCTCCCTCATGAACTCACCCGAAGGCGGCATTCATGAAGTGGGACACTGCGCATGAAGGGGGCATGGGACCTTGGCCATAGGCCCCCTCCGAGCACCAGGTGCGCCGCTCACGCGATCTCCGAGCGCGCTTCGCCCCTGAGGGCTAACGTCGTTCACAGACATGGCGTCTTGAAGTGCGAGGGGGACCCCGCCCTACCCACGCTCCTAATGGCCCCTGAGCCCTTCCTGATCAGGGTCGAGCCAAGCGGGTACGGGATTTCGTGAGCAGGTGGACGGAGCCGCGGTCTTGGCCCATCCTAATGCGCGTAGGACGGGCTGCCGTACCGCCTCCAGACGCACCCTTCGCAGCCCAAGGGGATGGTACGCTGGGAGGCGCAGCGTCTTGAGGTTGAACGGAGGGGGGAGAAGGCCCCTCCTCGCGAGCATCATCCCCGCCGCCAGCAAGCCCCTGGTGAAATCCAGGGCGGGCTCATGTGTGACGGGTCACGCGCGGGGGACGAGGGCCTGACCCGGGCCTTCCCTTCCCTTTTTGTCTTGACGTGGGAAACAGAGTAGCCCCCTGGCCTGCCGAGGCTCGGGGCCATAGACACTGTTGGCCCGAGGCCTACGGCTGGCACCGCGAGTGTCGGCCTCCGCAGGCACCTGTGCGCAACTCATTCGCGCTCCATGGCCATGGGTGATGATGATGGAGGGCTGATGGCTAAGAGCAGGGGATCTGCCTCCTGACCTTCCGCTCCTGTGCCCCCTTGCGCCGGTGCCTGGTTGCACCCGACGTTCGGCGTAGTCCTGGGGTCGCCTCCTGGTGGCTCCTCGGCGGGGGCAGTTCCTGAATACAAGGGGCTATGAGGTAGAGGATCGGCGTCGTATGCTGGGTTCAGTGGATCATACCCCATGTCTCCCTCGTAGGTCGCCGGAGGTCTTGACCATACGGGCGACCGGGTGTGGCTGGGGTGGCACCCGATCCCCGACGTCGTCATGTGGAAGCAGAATGGCTCGGCTCCGATGCTGGCGGCGTCGAGGAGCTCGGCCACCCTGAGGAGTAGCGCGTCGTGGCCGCTATCGAGCAACCGGAACCTTAGTAGTTTCCTT
Organism: Secale cereale; assembly: GCA_902687465.1. Classification (NCBI taxonomy): domain Eukaryota; kingdom Viridiplantae; phylum Streptophyta; class Magnoliopsida; order Poales; family Poaceae; genus Secale; species Secale cereale. Next base: position 295,527,337 of record LR738710.1, on the reverse strand, counting down.
GCCACCAGTATTGCGGCCCTCATGTTCGCCATTTCGCGCCGGTCCCATGAACTTACCGTCGCGTGCTCGACGGCCCGTGCTGCCGCACGGCCTTGGCGTCGAGTGGGCGGTGGGTGCTATCGGTCCTCTGGCGGCGCGTTGGTGATGCTCATCGTGCCGTTGGCCCCGATCAAGGACGGGTGGCGGCGACTCCCGCGGCCGAAGGGCAATGCCTGAGCGGCGCGGGCGCCACGGGCTTCCGCACACGTCTGGTGCGCCTCCGCATCGTGGTCGCGGTTTAGAGCTAGGCGACACGGGGTTGATGGACGAGAGTGGGGTTGATGGACGAGGTCGTCGGAGAGGCGAGATTTCGACACGCCCCCTACCTGGTGCGCCAAATGTCGGATTCAGGGCTCCGCAAAACCCGTTAAGTTCGAACACAGGGGCGTGAACGAAGATCTCTCCCACTCTCGTGTACCTAGCGCCTCGCTCTCATCGCGGTGGACGGATTCAAGCAAACAACAAACAAAACACACAAGAGTTTATCCAGGTTCGGGCCACCGTGTGGTGTAAGACCCTACTTCCTGCTTTGGTGGATTAGCCTCGAGCGAGCTGGGATACGAGTTGGTACAATGATTCCTGGGCTCAAGAGGTGAGCTCAAGAGGGTCAGGAGGCTAGTGTTCTTGCTCCTTGTGTGGTGGCCGAGTTTATCAGTCCATCCCCCTTGCAGTGGGAGCTCTAGCTACTTATATAGGCGGCCACGGTCCTATTCCCCCGAAATGTTTAGGCGGGAAGGGATCCCACAACGGCCATTTTTGAGTGGGAACACAAGGACGTTCCTACCCTGACAAAAGCAGTCTTCGCCTGCAAAAGTATCACACGATGATGCGGTGGTGGGCTCGACGATGACATCCTCCTTGTCTCCCTTGCAGTCTTCGGTCTCATTGCACCACTGAGGAAACCTTTGCCCCGCTCCTTGGGAACCAACGGTTGCGCTGTCCCCTTTGCACCGAAATGGCAACTGCACTGCTGGCGGACGCTGGCACCCGCTGGCGTGGCGCGTCACTACTAACATCACTGCCACCTCCTGAGGCAGGCTTGGCCTTGGATTCTCCGCCCCTCCGGGGAACCTTGCTGAGGCCACTCCCGAGGAGGTCTTGACGCCGTTCTCCTCGCGAGGCTTGCCCCCCTGACGGGTCGATCAGCTGGGCCGTACCAGGCCGCTTGCAGGAGCTCGTCGCGGCCGGCAGACAGGCAAGTCTAGGTACCCTGGTTCCCAGTACGCCGACATTTAGTTTTTTATTGTTTCCGAAAGAGCATCGATGGCCAGACACATGAAACAAAAGCTGAAAGCTCACACCATTGTACAATTTCATGTCGCTAGAAAATTATTTGTATAGCACGTCAAATATGTGAACAAATGCTGGAAGCTAAATAGCATTGCCAGAAGCCTCTTCGGCATCCGGGTCCATGTGACATGCACAAAATTATACTCCTTCGTTCCTAAATATTTGTCTTTTTACAAATTTCAAATGGGCATATTTTAGAGTGTAGATTCAGTAATTTTGCTTCGTATGTGTACTCCCTTCGTTCCTAAATATTTGTCTTTCTAGAGATTTTAAGAAGTGACTACATACGGAGCAAAATGAGTGAATCTACACTCTAAAATATGTCTATATACATCAGTATGTAGTAGTCCATTTGAATCTCTAAAAAGACAAATATTTGAGTAGTCACTCGTTGAAATCTCTAGAAAGACAAATACTCTGGAGTATATTTAAGAACCGAGGGGGTAGTGCACAGCCGCAAGGGAGACATGGACCGGTCCTTCCGCCGCATTAATAGTGAGTAATGAGCAGTCAAATCATAAGCCCCACCTTTCCCAATGTAAGTTGCTCGGAAGAAGCAAACATCAATACACTCTTCTTTGAATCGGCTCATACTACTCCATCTGTCACTGTTTATAGAGCGCGCTTCAAAAAAAGAGAAAATCTCAGGGACCAAGGCGACTAGCGAACGGCCTGAAAAATAGCATTGGTAGTTATAGCACGTCATCTATTACTAGAGGAAATAATGCGTACACACTTGCATGCAGTGCTTCCACCTCGGGTACACACATGCATGCACTTACTCCACTCCGTAGTACTACATCGAGAGAAAATTGCGGTTACCACGCCCTAATTAATTGAGCATTAAACCAAACGCGTCTAAAGTCTCTCTGGTGGTGGAAATGCATTGAGAGAAATGCATCATAATGAAGCGCGCCCTGTAAACTGTGACGGAGGGGGGATTAGTATGAAGGTGCAAAACCAAGTACGCGTACGACCAGTTGGTCAACGCACCTCCTCTTGTCATATCACTGACATGTGGGACCAGAGTGTGAGCAAACCGATCTCAATTGACGGCAAAATGGCCAACCCGCCGTTCCTTGAGAGAGACGAGGAGCGAGAATACACAGACGGGCTCGCACGAAGGCCAAGATATATTCGAGCATGGTTGATCGATATCATCATTACATGTTGGGCTGTCATTTCCGCACTTCTCCGGAATAAATGTGTACTTTATTAGAGATTAAAGAAAAATAAGAGTACAGAGGCTCCACCATGCGGTTCTAGTAGTAGTACTACTCGTACTACTAAACCTTGCGCTTGGCTCTTCGCCTCTTCACGAAGTCGAACAATGATGGTACTCTGCATGTTCGGTACTACAGTGTATGCCCTGACACCAAATGAACTGATGCATGTCCACCGCCTGGGCGAGGGTACGTTGCATTAGTCAAAAGGCGTAAGCGAGCTTCACCTTGTCCTGCAAGTTTCACCTCGTTCTGTGAGTTGACGGGACACACCAACAAGTAGTGCTAGTCCATACTGCCTCCTTTCCAGTTAATATGGCTTAATAATTTTTTGCGGGTCAATGAGAGAGCTTTATTCATATATAAGCATTCTTAGGACGATCAGCCAAGACACTGGTCACTAGGAAGAGAGGTACCCCGCAAAAAAAGAAGTAGGAAGCGAGGTGTTCATCAAGACAGCTCTCGGCCACATTCAAAGTGCAGCAAGCACGGTTCGCACAAAGATGCGCCGCAAGGTTTGCTGACCTGTTTACATGTTGAATAACAAAAAACAGAGGAAATGTTACCGAGCGCTCCTATTTGTAATAGGATATGAGCCAGAATTAAGCGAGAATTGTGGCGAGTGTTCCATGCAATCAACTTCCATTATCACATGAGAGAACCCTCGAAGAGAACCAAATGTGTTGAAGATTGCTTTATCACATATTAAAAATATAATAAGCGTGCAGACGCTCCTCCATCCGGTTCCTAGTGTACCTCTATAGACTACTATAAACTTTGCGCTTGGCTATTCGCTTCTTCGGGAAGTGCAACAATAATAGTACTACTAGTATAGTGTATGCTTCTGGCAATCTGACACCGAATTAACTGTTGCACGTCCACTGCGTGAGCGAAGGACAGCTTGCATTAGTCAAAAGTTTCTCCTTGTCATGCGAGCCACCGCACGCAAGATTCTCCCGTCCTACAAGCTTCTCCTCGTTCCGCAAGTTGACGGGACACAACAAAGTAATGCTAGTCCATACTGCCTCGTCTCCGGTTAATATGGCTTAATTTCAAATGAGATAAATACACTGTCTGACACTGTATATTGGTAAAAATACGGTCAGTGGACTTCATAATACGCTCATTGCGCTCAATAAATACATTTTTCGGTGTTTATACGGTCACTAGCTCACCCTGGCTGAGTATGTGTGTGCATGCACGTGTAGGTTGAGCACTTGAGCGTGACCGTGTGTGTTCCGTCGTGTCCTCGGGCATGCATGCATTAGGGCGTTGCGCACGTTTTTGCGTCCATGTGTATGTGTGACTGTTGCATACACGTAGGGGAGTACGTGTGACTGTTGCATACACTTAGGGGAGTACGTGTAGGGGCCACTAAAGGAGCAGTCAAGTCACACAGTAAGTTAGTCGGAAGAAGCAACTATCATTTCACTCTTCAATGCTAGCTCCAGTGACAGGTCGCGTCCGCTCTGGCCAGGCATGAATGTGGCACTAACAGTTTTGGGCGGGAAGCACGCGCGGGTGATGAAGAGGATTCGGGTTGGTCAGGAGCGGCCGTGGCAGCGGTCCGGAAGCCCGCAAACAAGAGATGATGTACGTTAATATTGCCGCATATATAATTAACAACGTAAATAATGTGCCAGTTGGACAAATATTATCGGAGATGGAGATGGAAATGGAATTTTACGTAAACACGAATATGCATGTCTATGTCTATGTGTGTGTGCGCGACGACTCTCGCGACCTGGAAGCGGGGGCGTGTTTTTCATCGAGTTTTCTTTCTTGGTACGTTAAAAAATTGTCCGCCAGTTTTTGTTTCTTTTCTCTGGGAATGCCCGTATTCTATTTAAAACCACTGCTATGGAGAGATTGTTTTACTCCATTATAGCCTCTTGTTTGATGGAGTTTCTCGCATCTCGGTCTCTCACCCTCTCCATATCAAAACAAGATGATAGTGTCCACACTATCTCTCTCCTCACCGGTGGTCACAAATCCGGCCGAATCCCGTCCGCTGCGGGAGGTGAGGAGGTGCAGCGCTGAGTTGTCGCTATCGGCGATGGAGGAAGCCGATGCGCACCGTCCTCTCGGAGGCAAGGTCCAGGTCAGCCTCGGCCAGCGTCCCCGAGCGCAGCCGGAGCCTATCGTCATCCCCCATCAGCTCCCACATTGGGCGCGAGTGTGCCTGGAGTGGCACCAGACGCTGCCTCAGGAACTCCTTCACGATCTGGGCCCCTTCAAGCCTTGATCTCAGGTTGGCTTCGAACCTTGCCAAGACAGGCTCGGCAAGGGGATCGGTGAGCTTCATGTAGCTCCAGCCGGCGCGTTTCGCCGAACGGGCGGTAAGTAGTGGATGAACGTGCTGGGCATCCAGACAGACCCACCTCTTTCGGTGGGAGTCTATCTTTTCCCGACTGTCATCAGCCGGCAGCCCTGGCGCTGGAAGATGAAGGAGACACATCCCGAGCATGAACCCTCGTCGTACCGCCGCATGGAGAGGAAGTGGCGGAAGAGGGTGACAGTCAGTTTCACCCCCATAAGCGCCTCGCAATAAAAGGCGAAGAACGACAGGACGAAGATGGAGCGAGGCTGGATGTGGAGAGCGTGCACCTGGTAATGGTCAAGGATGGCGTAGAAGAACTCCGAGAAGGGCGACGCGAGCCCAACGGAGATGCTGTGGAGGAAGAAGGGGTAGCAGGACTTCGATAAGATCCGCGCCGCGGTGGATCCGACCCAAATCTTCGTCAGGCCATGCTCGTTGTGGATGATCGACAAGAAAGACTGGACCTCCGAGTAGTCCCCCTCCTCGGTGATGGTGGACTCCTCGAGCGCCGCCTCAAGGGAAGAAGCAGATCCGGACGCCTGCGCGGCACCCTTTCTTTTCTTCGCCATTGCTGAGGTGCCGGAGGATGTAGGCGGTTTAGGAAGGCAGGAGGCGCGGAGAAGGGGATATAAGAAGGAAGGAAGGGTGATGATAACTCCTCTGCAGCAAAGACAACCCCCTTTTGTCAAGTTACACGGTTGCCGAGAACGCGTGGAAAGCAGAGTCGCCCACGTCCCATCCAACTGACATGCGCCAGCCTGGCCCGCATCCTTTTTGGGGCCTGCGGCGCTTCGTCCTCGACTAAGGCTTCGCCCCGAAGCCAACTCCGCACGCGCCTTGGGCCCGGGGGCTACTGTCGGCGTCCTGGGAACCAGGGTACCTAGACATGCCTATCTGCGGCCCGCGACGCACTCCTATCACGGCCTGGTACGGCCCAGCTAATCGACCAGCTGCCCAAGACCCTTGCGAGGGGGCTAGGCCTTGCGAGGAGAACGACATCAAGACCCCCTTAGGATTGTCCTCGGCTAGGTTCCTCTGGAGGGGCGGAGAATCCAAGGCCAAGCCTGCCTCAGGAGGAGGCAGTGATGCAAGCAGTGACGCACCATGCCAGCGCGTGCCAACGGCGCAGTTGCCATTTTGGTGCAAAGGAGACAACGCATGCACAGGTTCCCGAGGAGCGGGACAAAGGTTTCCCCTTCGGTGCAACAAGACCGAAGACCGCAAGGACGACAGGGAGGATGTCACCACCGAGCCCACCGCCACGTCACCACCTAATCCTTTTGCAGGCGAAGACCGCTTTTGTCAGGACAAGAACGTCCTTGTGTTCCCGCTCAAAATGGCCGTTGTGGGATCCCTTCCCGCCTAAACATTTTGGGGGAAGAGGACCCTGGCCGCCTATATAAGTATGTAGGTCCCCACTATGGGGGACTAAATTCGGATCAGATCCAGAAACTCCGCCTTCGCATAATGGAGCAAGAACACTTGCCTCCTGACCTTCCTAAGCTCCCCTCCTGAGCTCAGGAACCAATGTACTCATCCATATCCAAGCCCTCCCGAGGCCAATCCACCAAAGTAGGAAGTAGGGTTTTACACCGCAAGGTGGCCTGAACCTGGGTAAATTCTTGTGTGCTTTACTTGTTGTTCACTTGAATCTCTTCATCAGACGAGGTCGAGATGCTAGGTAGACGTGAGTGGGAGAGATCTTCATTCACGCCCCTGTGTTCGAACTTGTTGGGTTTGCAGAGCCCGTAATCCGAAAACAAATAGTTTAATTGCCATCTTTGGACCCATTTTCTTAAGAATCTTTATCAGCTTCCTCACTTGATGCTGGTTCAACGATATCTCATGGCCCCATATGCAAAAAGGGTCGAATCACGAATCTTTACCAATGACATATGTACCTAAAAGCACCAAGCTAACAGTAATTGCACAATGATATAGTACACCACTCTTTTTATAATACTCCCTTCGTTCCTAAATATTTGTCTTTGTAGCGATTTCAACAAGTGACTACATACGGAGCAAGATGAGTGAATCGACACACTAAAATATGTCTATATACATCCGTGTGTGGTAGTCCATTTGAAATCTCTAAAAAGACAAATATTTAGGAATGGAGGGAGTATCTTATAACATCCAATATACTCACATATTAGATGAATTAACATATTATATTATGGGCCAGAAGGAGTTTACTGCATTCTTACAAATTATCGGCTGATTAACTGCTGCTGTATCCATGGGTTACAACTAGTTTGAGCTAGTTCGGGCTTAGCCCTAAAGTATATCTGAACATGAGGGCTAGTTTGAGCTAGTTGCATCGAGAACCCACCCAGAAAAACTATCCAACCCAAGAGGTGCTAATTGGAGCTAATTCTCCTAGTGCATTTATTGTCAATCTAACCCTGCCATCCAAACAACTCTTTGGATGGAGTTAGTTCAGGGTTAGTCATGAGCTAGAAACTAACCCTAACCTCTAGCAAAGTTGAGTATCCAAATAGGGTTGTGTTGTTTTTGTTGCTGCTGCAGCTCTTCTACGTATATCTAGACATCATTAGAACAATAAGGTAACACTCTTCCTTGTTTCTATGTAGCCTAGGATTGCACATTTAGACATTAAGTACAGTGCATGTTGCTATGTAGCCTCAGATATATTAGAAATGGCCATAGTTAATCTAACGATAAATGGGTTGCAGATATATTCTGTTAAAATTCCGATTCACCGATTAGTCCCTTATCAGCCCCCGCCTATATGGTACCATCTACTGATATCCTGAATAGTGAGCAGATATAAGACATGGGATGAAACTAACCTGGATGGGAAACAACAGTCGTTCCCAAAATTGTCCTTTGTAGGTACATCGAGAAGCATGTTAAGCACAACAGGCTAAATGTCAACCTGAATTATCCATGGCAGAAAAACTAATCTCCAAAAGATAGCTTCAGTGTGCAGGTTTAAGCATGCTAGCAAAGCAAAGCAAGTGCAAAGGTGTGTTCACTGCAACATGCCTAACATTTAACAACAAGCAAACATAGTCATTCAAACTGGTATTGTGCCGGTCTAAGTACACTGGTTATTGTTAAATAAAAATGTAAAGGCGTGTTAACTAGAAGATGCAGCAACCAAATGTAGTCATTCATAGTGGTATTGTTGAAACTGGTACTGATGAAATTGAACTGCAAAGTTCATACTTGCACATATAGAATATCACGTTGTGAATAACTGGAATAAAAAAGGCATACTACAAACAACCTAAGATAGCATTTGAAACTGGAAATATTCTAACTACAAACAACCAAACAATCAAAAAACTTTAAAAGAGGAATATGCTAGCTATAACAGGCTTAACATCAGGCAAATATATGCATTCCTATCGGTATGTTTAAAGCTGGATTAGTGAAATGTAATGCATGGTATATAATTTCACATATAGAGCATCACATTGTGAACAATTGAAATAAATAAGGCATACTGCAAACAACGAGATATAGCAATTAAAACTAGACATATTCTCACTACACTGCAAAAGGGACTCGACAAAACAAATCATGGGTTTCCCCCAGTGAAGAGGCATGGCAAAACAAATCATGGGTTTCCCCACTTGTCACAGATGGGCTCATTCCCGTGGGAAGAGCACGGACCCTGGATGCGATCCATGTTGTCGTAGATGGGCTCCTTCCCCTTAGAAGAGCACGGCTGTAGGGTGCCATCCCTGATGTCGCAGATGTGCGCTTTCCCCTTGGAAGAGTAGATGGGCTCTTTCCACTTGGACGAGCGGGAGAGGGTGCCCTCCTCGTGGTCGCCATCAATGAGGTTTGACTTGGAAGCTGTGGATCCCTAGCCAGCGTCGTAGAACGTGTCCTTTAGAAATGACAAAAGGGACTCGATGGAGATGTAGGCTGGCAAATTGTTGACAACGAGCCAAAGGAGATCAACAGTGGGCCATGGATGAGATCGATGGCGGTTGAACACGAGGGGTTGGGGTGGGCCACTTAACCTGTGACATATCTCACCTTAGGCCGTCGCTATCGATGAGCTCGATGTCGTAGCCGGCGGCCGAGACATGCCCGCATACTCTAGCCCATTGCTTGAGTGCCTGCCGCCAGTAATGGTCGTCACCTTCCTCGGCGACGTCGGGCGAAGAGACCGCGATACACCTCTTTTGGGCCAGTTTCTCCTCGAGCTCAATGGGAAGCATAACCGGGCTTAGGCTGCGACACTCTGGAGTGGGGGATGGAGATGGGTATGGGGATCTGCGAGAAAGGGGGTGTTTGGCAGGCGTCATCTAAGAAACTCAGGGCGGCCTGGGTATGGAGATCGGTGGGTAAGCTGCACGGGCAAACCGACAGATGTTGACAATGGAGGGCTGGCGGCGGCGGCATGGGGACCTTGCTAGGGTTTCGAGCGAGGGAGGTGTCACACCCCATTTTCATGCCACATCACTTAAGATGATAATCATGCTACAATATGGATTGACAAAAACTTTTGAATGTTTTTGACTTTGTTGATTGGTTTTCTGTTTGCTGTTTGCAAGTGCTCTAAAAATAAAATAATTCCTCCTACTCTTATACTCCTTCTCCTTGATCCAAACCTTTTTCCCAATAATCATGCCATGTGTATAGGACATGATAGTATTTTTCGACAAAAATATTTTGACCAAAAAGTATTTTCTAAATTAGGTTTTCCAAAACCCCCTAAATTGAGACTTGAACTACAAGTACTTAATTAAGGGTGTGAAAAATCTTTAAAAATTTATTTTTGGCTCCAAATAGATATAGGACTCCCGAAAACCACAAAAATATAGTTTTAAAAGTTATTGTCCTATTTTATTTGAAGGCGTTTTCTTTAGGCCAGAAATGGTCTTTAATAGGTTAAAATTATTTAAGTGTTTCAAAAATATTTGAGAAAAATTAGGGAAACTCATAGGACATATATTGTCCATATATAAGAGTTTCAACACATGTGTCATGTTCAAAATATTGATCCAATCCATCAAAAACCATTTCTGGATATTGCAAGCTTTTGCAATATTTACAAAGGAAATATTCTCTAAAAATTCCAATAAAATTCTAGCATGTCACATATGACATACTTGATGATCTTGCCAAGCCGCATGCCTGGAAGATCAATAAAACGTCATCAAACCCCCTCAAAACCATTTCTGTCCATTTTGAAGTTTGAACAACTTTACAATGTCAAACTTGTCCAAATGCTCTCAAACATGGTGCACGTGCTCATATGATGTAATTATGCATCTAGACCAAATAGCACAAGTTGGAGAGAAGGATATCTTGATCAAAGTGCCCCAAAACGCTTTCTAACCAGATCTAAATTTGAACAACTCTACATTACCAACTTCTTACTTGTGACCTCAAATTTTGTAGACATGCTTAAACCCCAAATGATGACACTACACCAAGTGGAGCATCAAGGGGGAATGATTTTCAGGACTAAATCTTGGAAAAACAATTTATGTTGATTTCTTGGGTTTACCAAAGTTACATTAGCAGCTTTACCCAAATGGACTCAAACTTGGTGGAACACCTTATTTCTTCATGCCATTTGACCCTGTCAAGTCTCATGCCAAGAGTAATTCATCTACTTGCCCAAACCTACATCAAACACTTTTTGGCAGAAACTTATAATGTATGTTTTGGCCAGTTCCACGAATCTCCTTGAGTTGAAACTCCACCCACACCCTAACCTACTCCCTCTTCACCTCCTACAAGCTTTCCAGCTCGAGGGGCAATGATTGAGTGGGGTGAAACCCCATTTTCCATCTCTGGACAACAACTTTCCTCCCATTTTCTCATCCCTCTCTCACACCTGCCAGGTCCCAGAGCATCCAAGGCCACGTCCCCCTTGTTTATTTATCATGCTGCCACTAGACACAAGTGGACGCGCGGGTGCGTGCAAAAAGCCGTGGATGCCGGCCATTTGCGTGCTCTGAAGCGCATGGCAGAGCAGGCGACTATTGATGCCGTGCTCCTCCACCATCTCGGGCCGCCCCAGTGCGCCAGTCGAGGCCCTTGACGTCCGCAAAGCGGTAGCCATGCAGGCCCCTCCTCTCTCCCTCTCTCTCACCTCCTGCGGCGCGTGCTCGACGCCGCCCGGCTCGTCCAGTAGGTGCGTGAGTCGTGGATCCACCAAGAGCTCACCCCACTCCTCCTACCTTTTCCTGGCGCTCTACTCCACTCCCACGAGCGCCCCAGACAGTGCCGAGCCTCCTCCCGTGGCCACCAAGGCCATCCCCGCGGGCGCCCGTAGGCCGCGTCCATGGTGAGTTGTGGCCTCGCCATACAAGGCCGCCCTGACCTCCCTCTGGATCCCCTTTTGCTCCCTCTCTCTCTCCCATACACCACCCAAGCCATCCCATTCTTCTCCCCGAGCCCTCTGTCCCTCCCCATGGCCGGAGCCTTGCCATCGGCGTCAGCCTAAATTCGCACCCGCCACCCCTTCTCGTCCCCTCTATACCGCACTAGAGAACCTGCAACATCACCGCGGGCCCCTCCCGCGCTTATTTCCCTCCTCCCCGTGGCCGTGCTATCGAGCTCCATCACCACCGTCGGCCTTGCCCACCACGACCAATGGAGCACTCGCGTCTGACCACCCCTGTGGACATGGCGCACCTCGGCGGATGCAGCACGTCCTTCTGAACCCTCCTATGTGCTGGGCATCGCCGGAGGTGGCCTGTGTCGCCGGGGAGAACACCGGCACCCACTGGGCCTCGCCTCCCGTGCCACTGCTCTGTTTGAGAGGGAGGAAGGCAACGGCCTGAGCGCTGCGCCCAGCGCGCCAGCGACCCAGCGGGTGGGCCTGTCCGTTTAAGTGGATACGGCTCTAGCGGATCCGCTTTCCCCGCGCAGAAGCGTACTCTGCGACGACACCTTCGATGTCGCCCTGTCATCCACGTGGCCGAGCTGCTGGGCCGGCCCAGTGCGCTGCGGTGCTAAACTGTGCACCGTGCGCGCTTTAGGTATAACCCAAATCTTCTTCTTTTTCTTTTCCAGTGAACTTCTAAAATCCATAGTTAATTCATTTCAGGTCCAAATTTGATGATTCAAATTTCCAAAGACTCCGTAAATCTAGATCTATTTAAAGAGCCATAGTGAACATTTTTACTGTGTTTTGTTTTCACTGGATACATTAAATAGGTCATTTATCCACATAAGTCCACTTCAAAAATCCATAGGATATTCATTTGGACTCCAAATATAGTGAAACCAATTTCTAAATGTTTCTAAAATCATGCCTGATTTAATGAGTACTTTTACTCAAATTATAAAAAGGCATTCTGTGGACAACTTGCAGATCCATTAAATCCATGGATTCCATCATATTGAAATGTCCTAGAAAAGTGAAATTCATATTTTCCATATAGTTGACGATCCCAATGAGCCATATAATGTCCTAGAAAACAAAATATCCACTGAACCAATCCCAATGAAACCACTCTGGTTATTTTTCATATAACCAGAGATGTCCTAGAAAACTGAAATTCATATTTTTAGAGCACTTTTATTTTTGCCTTGTTGTGTTGGTTATTGTGAATGTTTCCGGCGTTAGTTGACGAAGTAGACAGAGTACTTGGAGAAGGACCAGAAGACTTGAAGACTCTGATGTACCAGGCAAGCAACCCTTTGACCATGCTGAACCCTTTTATGTCTTGGAAGCATTTTCATCATTTCATCGAGTGCATGATATATCTTCAATGGCAACCTTGCTAGGCTTGCCTTTGTTGCATACCCCGTTGATACTTGCATTGATCATGACTCTATCCTTGTTTAGAGTTATGTGGGTGGGTTGTCGAAATATGCTATAGTAGTTGGCTACGCAAAATGGGTCAGGGTTGTGCTTTGAAAGAAGCAAGTGTGGATTGACATACCTGCAAAATAACCCAGTGGATGCCACTAATGCCCATGGGAGATGATGACGAACTAGGGCACTACTTGGTGTGGAAGTAGTGTACCAAGGCTTGATGAAAGTGTTGTTTACAGAGATGGACTAGATTTATGATTTTTTTACCATCCCAACCTTACATGTATAACCACTCTACCCCTTTATGTGATGGGACATTATTGATTACGTAGGCCGATACTAGCATGGTGCCCAAATTACAAGTGACGGGGGTGACATGAGGTCACTCTCGGGACGGGGGCGTGCTTGGTTAGGCGGCCATGACTGTTTTCACTGGGCACCGGACACACGTTGGTCCCTGCGTTTATGTGTGATAATGGAAGGGGTAGAATCCCAAGATTTGATGTTTATACACAAAGTCCATGTACCAACGAGTGAACCCTATGTTAGTGTTGCCTAGGTAAAGATAATGATCGGGTGCTTCACCCGAGTACTTGAGGTACTGCGGGATCATGGGTGACACGAAGGATTCTCAGATCTTGTGGGTAAAGTGTGCAACCTCTGTAGAGCGTCAAACTATTCGAATAGCCGTGTCCACGATCAAGGACAGTTGGGTGGTGCTGCTTAGACTATGTCCATATGTTTTTGGAAAACAACACGTTTTGGTAATCTGTTGACATGATTCACGAGGAAGTCACTATGAGCTTGAGCATGAGTTGTTCATAAGTCTTTCTCGATGTTGATGTCCTTAACTTCCTATACTCGTTGCAAACGCATTCATATCCTTCATAAATGATGATCATACTTGCATGAGGAAACTAGCTTTCTGCAAAACTGCCAATTTTGCAGTAGAGCCTTGCATAATTAATCTGTTATCACTCTTTGGTTGCTTGCGAGTACATTAAAAGTACTCATTGCCTTGCCACTGGTTATTTTATTGTCTAGGCATGAAAGAATAGGTGTAAGATGAAGATCGCTTTAGTGACGATGAAGATTTCTTTAGTGACGATCGTGCGAGCTAGGACACTTCCTAGTCAGAATGCTTGTAAGGTTAAGGCATATGGCATGGGTCCAAGTTGTCAACGAAGATTTCCGCTGCGACGATGTACTCAAGACTTGACCATGATGGTCCTACTTGTGTAAAACGGTATGTATGGATGTAAGACTCTTGTTATTCAGCTTATGTGTGTTCAGTGAGCATTGATCTCTGGGATCACTGTACATGTGTATTCGGTGATCTCGACTTATGAGTCGGGTCCCCACAGGAGGGTGTGTGTGTGCGCGCACGCCCGAGGAGGTTTTGGTGTGTGTGTGTGTATGTGTGTGTACGGGGGGTGTTTGAGGAAATAACCAGGGTACTGAAAATTTTACTATGCGTGAGTCAAACGCGAGAGTGAAATGCCGGGGCTATTGAAAATTTTGGTGATAGTGAATCGCATACGGTCCGGAGATAACAACCGTGTATGATGAAAAAGAAAAGCCCTCGAGGCGTGCAAATATTTTCTAGGGATGCAGGCGGGATTGGGAACAAGAAACATCGCACACGGTCCGGAGATAACAACCATGTGTTATGAAATACAAAACCCTCGAGGCATGTAGATGTTTTCTAGGGATGTAGGTGGGATTGGGAACAAGAAACATCGCACATGGTCTGGAGATAACAACCATGTTTTTTTATGAAACAGAAGAACCCTTGTGGCGGGAAGATATTTTTGAGAGGGGGATCCTCGTGGAGCCCAATGTACTGTGCGGATGTGTGTGTGATAGGGGCACCAGCGTGGCACACAGTTAGTTTGAGTGAACCGTGTCTGTTGCGTCATCCAACTTGTCTAAAACGTTCATAAATTTGGCGAAAAATGACGCGGGAGAGGGTCATAACACGAACACACTTGCATGTGGAAAAAAAATTATGTATGAAAAGGGTGGTTTGATTTTCAAATACCAAATGCAACTTTGATGTGGCACACCTATCTTGCAAAGCACACAGTATTGTTTGCTCCCACCACCCCTCGTGTCGGCACGAATGGAATCCTAAGCTATGAACGCAGCCCCCTGCCCCCCAATCGAGGTTCACCTATCAAAGTGTGAAGTAGCTAACAGCCCCACTCCTCCCTCGTGTCTGTACGAAGGGAATCCTAAGCTATGAATGCATGCCCCCTCCCCCCAACTGAGGTTCACCTAGCAAAGTGCTAAGTAGCTAGCAGCACCCCTCCTCCCTCGTGT
>LR738710.1:295404295-295504416 GCA_902687465.1 Secale cereale | reverse complement strand
GCTTGGTTCCTTCGAGAGAAGTGGTTTACAGATACGCCTGGTCTTCGACGCGGAAGTTTTGTTCTTGATGACGGTGGTCAGTGTAGTTTGTCCTTCTTGACATGTCGGTCTTCAAATGTCTTGTAACCAGCTGCACGACTCTTTTCCGTCTTTGGGTAGTGAAGTATGTTGCCAAATAATGATGACAACTGACTTGTCGTACTACATGAAGTCCATGGGGTACGCATGGTAGGCTATGGTATTGGTGGTGGTCTCTGTTGAGTATTGCCAACGGTCTTCTTGACTTAGAGTCAAGGCTGTTGTCAGGACCTGACCATGTTGTGGCTTGGTGGGGCTTAAGGGCTTCAAGGATTCTAGTGTGTGAGTGAACGTTTATCATCTTATCCTTAGGCACAGTTCCTGAGATGCCAGTAGTGCTATCTAGTCCTCTAAACAAATCACTTCATACCACTGAAAGCATCATCTTGCGTACGTCACTCCAATCATCACTCATGCTAACCATATCATCATGTCTCCTTAGAGGAGATCTAACAAAATTATACATGTCTATGATCCCCAAACTCATATGTATGTCTACCCCTAAAATCCATGGGTAGAGCATACATGCTACTAAGCTTGAATTAAACACCACAATCCAAGCACTCAGCCTATTCTTCCAAGGTTCAAGATAATGCATCTCTACCCTAAGAAAACACATCATAATCCACTCCAAGATCTTGTTTCCTTCCTATGAATCAACTCCAATAGGCCATTAACTTCCATCAATCACCTCCTAATCCAACAATTCTACAAATCCGATGTCTACGGTGTTCCACAAGATCTCAAGTCCCTATAATACCCAAATACTTGGAAGGGCTACCCATTACGATAGTAAGTCCACCAAATTCCAACCATCATGGTCAAGTAAACTCCAAGGTCATGATTATATAGATCCCTAAATCAACTCCGACAATTAATCCAATATCCTAGCTTGTCATACATCGAGAAACATGGTATCATGATCGAGATCATTAGCCTAAGTCCAATTTACCCCGAATCATGTAGACATACTCAACATCTATACTCGACTAGAATCACTTACTCAAATCCAAATCTCATGTCCGACGAGAATTCCTACATTTCCCCCAAGTCATTCTCAAAATGTCAACTATCTTCTATCAATATCCCCTGGCTAGGTCAAATCCTTATACCTCCAAGAATTTCAATTTGTGATCACAATTGCCCTGCAAATCCAAGTTACTCCAGGGTGATGAAAGTTATGCTACTCTATTAATCATGATCCCACCAACATGAAAACCTCACAATCCATCAAGGTCTTAGATAATTCCTCGAAGTCACTGATATAGAGTCACCAAGTCATCTATCCTCTATTCCTGTATCCTCAATTTGGCCTCCCCTATGGCATCCTCAGTTCTTGTGCTATATTAGGATGACAATGTGCTCGTTCACTGTGTTCACTAGTTCCATTACGAACCCAGTGTTGTGCAAGGTTATAGAGGCTTAACTGGTTCTCTTATGATTCTATGGGTTAAGCACATGGTTAAGGATTCGTTCTGGGGTATCTGTGAAGTCTCGAAGGGTCTGGGGATGGGTTTCTAATCTTGAGGGGTAAATAACTTCATGGGGTTGCACCTGGTCATGGAGGTTGTGGCAGAAGTCTTCATTGTTAGTTGATTGCCGAGTTGGAATCCTTGGTACTTCTTGTCTTGCTGATCTTCAGTTGAGGCGATAGAAGAGATGGAAAAAGTAGCATAGAGGAGGGGAATGCCTAAAGGGGGTTCTATAGTGCAAGTGCAAACAAACAGGTGCAAAAAGGGGCGAAACAAAATAAACAAGGCAGGGAAGGTGATATAGTCGTGTACTTGTTGCCTAGGGCAAAACTGCGATTTATATCAAAACACATACAAATAAAAACAAGCAACACACAATCATGGTTCTATTCGAACCATCACATGGACTCGACTGCGCATAGGGGATACACGACTCATCCTACCCTAGGGGTTCTCGGACTCAGCAGTCGTGCCTTGTGCCTCGTGCAGTCTTCTGAGTTTTCCTCAGGTGTTGCTATGTCCCTTGTAGATGTTGGATGAACGATCCGGGTTGAGCTTGAAGAAACTTCAACAACTTCTCGCCTGATAAGGTGATGTGGTGAAGGTGTCTCCTCATAGCTGGTGTTGACTTGGTCTCCTCTTGTCTTCTTAATCATAACGACCCCTTTTGTCTTCTAAGGCGTCGACGGTACTGGGTAGGTAATCCTTATGCAATGACAATAACAAGGCATAATAGAGGTCCAACATGTCGGTTACATGGATGACTACATCGACACCAAGAGAGGGGGACGAAGAGAACCATTTTCCTGCTCACTATAGTGAGGCGGACCAAATGGCGAGGTTCTCATCCACCGGTGGTTGCCGCCACAACGACGGTAGTGACAAGGTTACTCTATTAGCGATGTATATCATGATCTTGCATATCTTATGCCCTGATCATCGTCGGCTAAGGTCGCATCATCTTGGGGCAGTGTCAAGGGTGTCACCATCCCGGGTCTTCATGTCCTCATTCCTCAAGGATGTATCTTCTATTGGCATCGTGTTGTTGTGGTGTCTCCAATCTTGTGTTCTGAAGAGGTGGGTGAGTATTTGGCAAGGTATCATCCTTCTAGATTATCCACGAGGATTACATGGAATCCAGTGGTCAGGGGCATAAGGGTTCTAGCGACCAAATTTTTTGAAGGGGAAGAGATCAATAAGGAAGGTATACCTTAGTTTTCGAAAAACTAAGAAGGGAGGAGAAGTATAGATAGTTTCGAAAACTAGCAATAGTTTTGAAAATAGTTTTACCCTAACTAACGACCATGCTAACTAAGGCTTCTTACAGTCAGGATGGCTCTCATACCAGCTCTGTGGGGACCTCGACTCATAAGTCGTGATCATCGAATGCACTTGTACAGTGATCCCAGAGATCAATGCTCACTGAACACACAGAAGCTGAATAACAAGAGTCTTACATCCATACATACCGTATTACACAAATTGTGACCATTATGGTCAAGTCTTGAGTATATCATTGCAGCGGAAATCTTCAATAACAACTTGGACCCATGCCATCTGCCTTAACCCTACAGGCATTCTGACTGGGAAGCGTCCTAGCTCGCATGTTCGCCACCAAGAAATCTTCATCATATCATGTTTATTCATGCCTGGCCAATAAAATAACCAGTGGCAAGGCAATGAGTACTTTGAATGTACTCGCAAGCAACCCAAGTGTGATGACATAATAATTGTGCAATGCTCTACTACTAAATTGGCAGTTTTGCGGAAAGCTAGTTTTTCTCGTGCAAGTATGATCAACATTTATCAAGGATATGAATGCGACTGCAACAAGTATTAGGAGGTTTCAGACATCAACATCGAGAAAGAGTTATGAACAACTCTTGCTCAAGCTCATCGTGACTTTCCCATGAATCACGTCAACAGATTTACCCAAACCGTGTTGTTTTCCATAAACTTAAGGACATAGCCTAAGTAGCACCACCCAACTATCCTTGACCATGGACACGGCTATTCGAATAGTTTTACACTCTGCAGAGGTTGCACACTTTACCCACAAGATCCGGGAAGCCTTCATGTCATCCACGACCCGCGGTACCTCAAGTACCCAGGGTAAGTACCTGATCACTATCTTTCCCTAGACGACACTAACATGGAGTCCACTCGATTGGTAGCAACCCCCGTGCCCAACATTTCACATCTTAAAATTGCGGAGCCTCCCTCCCATATTCATCACATACCACTGGCACGGGGTACCAACGGTGTGTCCGGTGCCCTGTGAAAACAGTCATGGCCACCTATCCAAGCACGACCCCGTCCCAAGAGTGACCTCATGTCACCCCCGTCACTAGTAATGCGGGCACCATGCTAGTATCGGCCTAGGTAATCAATAACGCCCTTTCCCATATAAGGGTAGAGTGGTTGCGCATGTTTGTTTGGGACGGTCGACAAATCTTAAATCTAATCCATCTTTGTAAATAACACTTTCATCAAGACTAGGCGCACTACTTCTCCATCAAGTAGTGCCCTAGTACCTCATCTCTTCCCAGGGGCATTAGTGGCACCCACTGAGTTATTTGCAAGTATGTCTGACCACACTTGTTTCTTTCCATGCATAACCGTGACCCATTTTGCGTAGCCAACTACTATAGCATATATCTTCAACCAACCAACACAAATCTAAACATAATAGAGTTATGTACAATGCAAGTATCAACGGGGTATGCAACGGAGGCAAGCCTAGCAAGGTTTCCACTCAAGATATATCATGCACTCGATGAAACGATGAAAATGCTTTCATGACATAAAAGGGGTTCAAAATGGTCAAAGGGCTGCTTGCCTTGTCCTTCAGAGTCATCAAACCTTCTGGTCCATCTCCAAGTACTCTGTCTACTTCGTCAACTAACGTCGGAACTAAATCACAATAAGTAACACCACAAGGCAAAAAATATAAGTGCTCTAAAAATAGGAGTTAGACTTTGCTAGGATACCTCTGGTCATATGAAAAATGACCAAGGTGGTTTCATAGGCATTGGATCAATGGATAGTTTGGAACATTAAATATATTGGAATAAAGGGGTTTAATGGAATCCGTGAGAAGTGTATAGAAGAATTATTTCGAAAAATGAGCAGATGCATCAATTTAACAAGGAATGATTTTAGAAGCAGCTAGGAGTTGGTTTCACTTGATTTGGAGTTCAAAAGAATTTCCTATGAGTTTGCAAAGTTGGCTATACATGGATAAATAGACCAATATTTGATGTGGTACAAAAAGTATTGGGATAAATATTCCAAAACTAAGTTTTGATATTATAAGTATATAGGAATTTGAATCATGGCATTTGGATCAAAGGTGGGCTCTCTATGATTTTCTAAACTTCATCACAAAAATGGAAAGGTGGGATTTCATAAATATTTGTGAAGAAAATATTCCTGGAAAAATGTGCAACTAGCACCATGTGATAGAAAATGAATTTATGAACTCATAGAAATTTGAATCATCAAATTTGGAATCCATTTTATTTATTTACGGATTTTTGAAGTTTACTAGAAAGAGAAAAAGGAGAGGGAAAGGGTTTTACCCTTATACAGCGCACTGGGCGGGAGATAGCAGTGAGCCGGCCCAGCGGCTCGGGTGCGCGGGCAATAGGGGCGACGTCGAAGGCACCCACGCATACTACGCCTTCACTGTGGGGACGCGGGAGTAGGTGAAGCTGCCTCCACTTGCCAGCGTGGCCCGGTGGCTAGGCCACTGACGAGCGGGGCCCACCTGCAGGGCCTCCGTCTTCTTCTTCCTCCCGCACACTCGCCTGGCCGAGGGAGCAGAAGACCCCGACGGCGACTGTCGGTGCTCCGGAGCACCTCGGCGACGCTCTGGCTATGGATGGGCTCGGCGAAGAACGCCCCATCCACTCGTGTATGCCACGACTGCCAGGGATGGTCGAGTCGACGGCGGCTTGGACGCCGGCGGACGGTGGCGTCGGCGAGATTGGGCACGGTGCTATGGTGCGCCCTTGGATGAGAGGAAGAGCATGGGAGGTCCGCCTTGCTCAGGTGAATCTGTCGGTGGAGAGAGGAGAGGGAGAAGAGCTCGGGCTTGGCCAAATTTGAGGGGAGGGCGGCGGCTCGGCTCCGGCCATGGAGGTGCATTGAGGGCGCGGGGAGAGGTGTGGGTTGGTCCAGGGGGTCGTTGGGAAGGAGAGAGAGCAGAGGGGCTCTAGAGGGAGGCCTGGGACTGCCCTATATAGCGGGGCGGCGGTGCACCACGGACGACATCCATGGCCACGCCCTAGGCGATGGCAGAGGCCAAATCGATGCTCCAGATCATGTCTAGGGTGTTCGTGTGGGTCGTCCAGGTCGAGGGGAAAGGAAAGGGGGAGCAGGGCGTGCCAGAGGCTCCGCGCGTGTGAGCTCACTCACTGGAGCTCTCGGGCGGCCGGTGCGCGTACGAGAGGAGACAACAAGAGGGAGAAAGAGAAGGGGGCCGACAACGTGCCATGTTGTGGACGTCGAGGCGACCTCGACGGACACGCTCGCTCTGCCCAATGCTGCATGGGTGCCTCGGGAGGGCCGAGCTACAGTGCCCTGGCACACTGTAGCGTGCTCCAGAGCGCGTCTTTGGCCGGCATGGCCATGTCCATTGCACCCTGGCCGTTTCCCCCAGTGTCCAACAGCCCTAGGGGTTAGTAAACAAGATGGGCATGGCCTTGGATGCCCTGATTATACACTGTGAGACGAGAGAGGTTGAGTGAGAGAGAGAAAGTAGGCTGTCTAGTGTGGTAAAGTGAGGTTTTTACCCCTCAATCATTGAGCTCTGGCGATGGGAGAGTTACTGGCGTTAGAAGGGGTCCAGGAGATGCTGTGGTAAAAAGCCTAGCTCAAGGAGAACAAGGAAAGAGGTGAAAATATCTGTTTTGGAAAATCAGCAGAAGGTGTTTGATGGTGTTTTGGGCAAGCAAATGATTTCCAATTGACATGAGACTTGACAGGATCAAATGGCATATAGAAATAGGGTATTCCACCAAGTTTGAGCTCATTTAAAGAAACTTGCCAATGTAACTTTGGTAAACCCTAGAAATTAACAGAAATGTATTTTCCAAGATTTAGTCATGCAAATCATCCCTCCTTGATGCACCACTTGGTTTAGTGTCATCATTTGGGGTTGTGAGCATGTCCACAAAAGTTGAGGCCATAAGTAAAAAGTTGGCAATGTAGAGTTGTTCAAATTTGGATCTGGTCATAAAGGGTTTTGGGGCACTTTGATCGAGTTATCCTTCTCCAATATTTGTGCCATTTGGTATAGATGCTTAATTAGACCATTTTAGCATGTGCACCAAGTTTGAGAGCATTTGGACAAGTTTGGCAATGTAAAGTTGCTCAAACTTCAAAATGGACATAAATGGTTTTAAGGGGATTTGATGATGTTCTCTTGATCTTCAAGGCATGAGGCTTTGTAAGATCATCAAATATGTCATAATTGACATGATAGAATTTTCCTGGAATTTTTAGGGAATATTTCCTTTGTAAATATTTCAAAAGCTTGAAATATCCAGAAAAGATTTTTGAAGGGTTTGTCCAATATTTTGAACTTGACCATGTGTTGATACTCTTATATATGGACAATATATGTCCTACGAGCTTCCCTGAATTTTGAAAAATATTTTTGAAACAGTTAAATAATTTTAACCTATTAAAGACCATTTCTGGCCTAAAGAAAAAGCCTTTAAATAAAATACAAAAATAACTTTAAAATTATAATTTTGTGGTTTATGGGAGTCCTATACCTAATAGGATTCAAATATACTTTTTGAAAGATTTTTCACACCCAAAATAAGGTACTTGCAGTACAAACCTCAATTCAGGGGTTTTTGGAAACCTAATTTTAGAAAATACTATTTGGCCAAATTATTTTTATAAGAAAATACTATACTGTTCTATACACGTGGCATGATCATTGGGAAAAGGTTTTGGATCAAGGAGATGATGTTTAAGAGTTGGATGATTTATTTGATTTTCATAGCACTTGCAAACAGCAAACAGAAAACCAATCAACCAAGGTCAAAAACACTCAAAAGTTTTTGTCAAACCACATTTTAGCATGATTATTAGCTTAAGTGTTGTGGCATGAAAATCAGGGTGTGACAAGCGAGAGGAGCTGGAAGACTCCGACTGAGTGGGGTCAACCTCTGCTTCTTCTTTTTTCTTCATTCCCTTCCTGTATTGAAATTTTAAGTTGCCTCGAGAAGGCGTGTAATGGACTATGGCATATGTATGAAACGAGAACTTGCTATCATGTTTTTGGTCTGGATGAGATTACTTAGCTTATGTGTTGCGACGTCTTGAGGCAAAGTGCTCCTGACTCATCGGCGTCATGAGCCCCCGACGGGTCATGAGGGTGGCTCAATTCGGGGGGGCTGACCTGCAGAGCCCTCGAGTATGAGTGAGCCGTTGCGGCTGCCGAGGGCTTGCGCCCTTGGGATCGCTTGAGAGTGTCGAGCGTGGATTAAGGTGCCAAGTCCTGAGCAAGCTCGGAAGAATAGGTCATGTGGACTAAGATGCCCGATGCCAGAGCCTGAGCAGGCTTGGCCAAGTGAGGTCACGATATCGTGGCAGCTGAGAGCCGAGACCGACCGAGTACCAGCCCTCGCGCGTGAGGCGCACGAAGGAGAACAAGCGGCGCAGCCCCTGCCTGAAAAGATGAACTTAAAATCGGCGAGAAAAACTCCAAGCAAGACTCCCAACCAAACGCAAGAAACACGAGAACTTCATAGCACGGTGTAGAGGAAGGGCTGATAGCCAAGGAAGTAGAAAAGGCTGACAGCCAAACACCAAGCGAAAAAAGGAAAAAGGTCGCGTCCGACCCCTACACTACGTCTTCTTCCCAGCACGGAGCTAAGGACTGCCACTGGGACGTGGGTGGGAGCCCCGTCTGATGGCCCGCAGGCAACGCTCAGGAGACTCCGAGGCGTGTACAGCCACAACTCATTATTACGTGAGAGTGTCATGAGCGGAGACCTTCACGGGCACGGAGCCTTGACTACGGATAGAACCTCGTGAGGTGCTGAATGTTCCAGGAATTTTGGATAGGTACCCCATCATGTGTCTCCAGGCGCACAGCACCAGGCCTAGAGACACGGGCGATTCTGAACGGGCCCTCCCACATGGGCGAGAGCTTGTGTAACCCCTCCCTGGAGAGGACCCGCCTCAGGACCAAGGGACCAACTTCAAGTGTTCTTGTGCGGACGTTGCGGTA
Organism: Secale cereale; assembly: GCA_902687465.1. Taxonomy (NCBI): domain Eukaryota; kingdom Viridiplantae; phylum Streptophyta; class Magnoliopsida; order Poales; family Poaceae; genus Secale; species Secale cereale. The sequence goes on along the minus strand of LR738710.1, from coordinate 295,495,614 downwards.
GTGGTACCGCCGCAACGCCTATTGATATCGTGCTGCCCTGAGCGCGGCTCGGCGGCGGCCCTCCTCACCGAGCACGAGGTCCATCCGCCAGACGGCGTCCCGACATTCTTCATTGAAAGCCAAGACCCGTGGGGAGCGATGCTTGACCTCGTGAGGGAGGACCGCCTCCGCCCAGTAAACGAGGAAGAAACGTGTTTCTCCCATGGTTTGGTTGCGGTGGTACGGATTGACCAAAACACGGTCTGGAGCTCGTCGATCCAGCCCCTGCCACAAGCCTCGAGCTTTTTCTTAAAGCTACGCATCTTGAGGCCACACAAGACTTCTGCGTTGGCGCGTTCGGCCTGACCGTTGCTCCTGGGGTGAGCCACCGAGGCGTAGCAGATCTGCATTCCAAGGTTAGCACAATATGACCTGAAGAGATTGCTTGTAAACTGCGAACCGTTATCCACGATGATGCGGTAGGGGACCCCGAATCGCCTCACGAGGCCCTTGATGAACTTGACTGCCGACCCGACAGGGATCACGCGAATAGGCTCCACCTCCGCCCACTTGGTGAACTTGTCGATGGCGATGTACAGGAAGCGGTAGCCCCCTGCCGCCCAAGGAAATGGACCCGGGATGTCCAATCCCCAGACCGCGAAGGGCCAGGAGAGCGGGATCGTCTGGAGGACCTATGCTGGTTGGTGGATCTGCTTGGTGTGAAACTGGCATGCCTCACAAGCCTGCACAAGCTCCGTGGCGTCACTGAGGGTTGTGGGCCAGTAAAAGCCGATGTGGAAGGCCTTGCCCACGAAGGTGCGGGAAGATGAATGGTGGCTGTAGTCTCCGCCGTGGATGTCGGCCAACAGCTCGCCTCCTTGCTTCCTCGAGATGCACTTTAGTGAGACGTGATTAGGGCGCCTCCTATAGAGCTCGCCATCTTGGATGCAGTAAGCCGAGGCCTGCCAAGCCACGCCCTCCGCGTCTTCCTCCTTGTCTGGCAAGGTGTCATGTAGCAGGTACATCTTGAGGTCTTTGTTCCAGCAACCCTCCTCGGGCTTCGCGGCAAGTAGCAGGCGGGATCCGGAGGTTGGCCCACAGGGCGGAGCTCCGACTGCAGGCGCCGTAGGCAGCCCCTCCCGAGGGGATGCCAGCTTAGGAGCGGGCGGTGCTGCCGACGGCTTGAGCAACCGCTCCTCGAAGACACCCGGCCTCTGGGGTTCCCGCCTAAAGGCTCGTTTGGTGATGTCCCCGCCTCCTTGGTCGTGCCCCTTGGCACGTGCTGCACCTCCAATCCTTGGAACCGCTTTTCCATCTTGCACACCTCCTCCAGATATGCCTCCATGTGCTCGTCCTTGGGCTTGTATTCCTTGTTGAAGAAGTTGATGACGAGTTGCGAATCGCCTTTAATGGTGAGACGCTTGACCCCCAGTGCAGCGGCGGCCTTGAGCCCAGCAATCAGGCCCTCATACTCTGCTATGTTGTTGGAGACCTTCTCGCCTCGCTGGAAGGAAAGCTGCACGGCGTAGTACAACTTGTCCTAAGTGGGAGATACTAACACAGCAGCAGCTCCTGCGCCAAGGCGCGAGAAGGCGTCGTGGAAGTACACCACCCATCCGTCTAGGGCTTCAGCACCGGGGGCCAGCGAGCGATCCTCACCAGCCCCCTGTTGCGGCTCGTCGGTCCATTCTGCCACAAAGTCTGCCAGAGCCGCTCCTTTGATCGCTCGCGTGATGCTGAACTCCAACCGGAATGCCTGTGGCTCGATGTTCCACTTAGCGACCCTCCCGACGACGTTCGGGCCCCGGAGCACCTTCTCGAGAGGGTACGACGAGACAACCTTGATGGGGTGGCCATGGAAGTAATGGCACAGCTTCCTGGAGGCAACCAGGAGCGCTAGGAGCAGCTTTTGAGGCATCGGGTAACGCGAGCGTGCATCGCGCAGTATGGTGCTGACAAAGTACACAGGGTGTGATGACCAACAAGTGTAGGGGATCTATCGTAGTCCTTTCGATAAATGATAGGCAGTTTTCAATAAGGTATTTTCTGCAAGCACTGAAATTATAGGTAACAGATAGTTTTGTGATAAGGTAATCGGTAGCAAGTGACAAAAGATAAAAGTAAATAAGGTGCAGCAAGGTGGCCCAATCCTTTTTGTAGCAAAGGACACGCCTGGACAAACTCTTATAATAAGTAAAGCGCTCCCGAGGACACATGGGAATTATCGTCAAGCTAGTTTTCATCACGATCGTCTGATTCGCGTTCGGTACTTTGATAATTTGGTATGTGGGTGGACCGGTGCTTGGGTGCTGCCCTTACTTGGACAAGCCTCCCACATATGATTAACCTCTAATGCAAGCATCCGCAACTACAAAAGAAGTATTAAGGTAAACCTAACCATAGCCTGAAACATATGGATCCAAATTAGCCCCTTACGAAGCAACACATAAACTAGGCTTTATACTTCTGTCACTCTAGCAACCCATCATCTACTTATTACTTCCCAATGCCTTCCTCTAGACCCAAATAATGGTGAAGTGTCATGTAGTCGACGTTCACATCACACCACTAGAGGAGAGACAACATACATCTCATCAAAATATCGAACGAAGACCAAATTCACATGACTACTAATAGCAAGACTTCTCCCATGTCCTCAGGAACCAAAGTAACTACTCACATGACATAATATTTTAATGATCAGAGGGGTATTAATATGCATCATGGATCTTAACATATGATCGTCCACCAAATAAACCAACAAGTATCAACTACAAGGAGTAATCAACACTACTAGCAACCCACAGGTACCAATCTAAGGTTTGGGTACAAAGATTGGATACAAGAGATGAACTAGGGTTTGAGAGGAGATGGTGCTAGTGAAGATGTTGATGAAGATAGCCCTTTCCAAGATGGGAGAGTTATTGGTGATGACGGCGGTGACGACTTCCCCCTCCCGGAGGGAAGTATCCCCGGCAGAACAACTCTGCCGGAGCCCTAGATTGGTTTCCGCCTCGAGATGGCGGCGTCTGGTCCCGAAAGCCTCCTTATGATTTTTTCCAGGTCAAAACACCTCATATAGGAGAAGATGGGCACCGGGGGCCTGCCGGCTGGCCCAGGAGGTAGGGGCGCGCCCTGGGAAGGGGGGTGCGCCCCCCACCCTCGGGGCAAGCCGGTGGCCCCTCTCGTGGGTTTCTTCCGCCAGATATTTTTTATATTTTCAGGAACGATGTTTTGTGGAGTTTCAGGGCTTTTGGAGTTGTGCAGAATAGGTTTCGAGAGTTTGCTCCTTTTCCAGCCCAGAATTCCAGCTGCCGGCATTCTCCCTCTTCTTGTAAACCTTGCAAAATAAGAGAGAAAAGGCATAAGTATTGTGACAAAACATGTATGAACAACCCATAATGCAATAAATATCAACTTATAAGCATGATGCAAAATGGACGTATCAACTCCCTCAAGCTTAGATCTCGCTTGTCCTCAAGCGAAAGCCGATATCGAAAAATATGTCCACGTGTTTAGAGATAGAGGTGTCGATAAAAACAGCATACGGACATGAGGGCATCATGATCATTCTCATGACAGCAACTTATATAAATATATTTATATGATTCTTATGCTAAAGTAACAATTCATCCACAATATCAAGTATGCCTCATAAACTTCATTGGAAACTAACAAACTTTGGTCTCGGTCATTGAAGCAATTGCAATTTATCGTAAAAACGGAAAGAGTCAATATAAGAGCTTTTCAGCAAGCCTACATACTCAACTATCATATAGTCTTTCACAATTGCTCACACTCACGCAATACTTATGTTTATGGAGTTTTAATCGGACATAGAGAAAGATAGGGGCTTATGGTGTTGCCTCCCAACCTTTTACCTCAAGGATAATGTCAACAATAATAGATCATGAAAACTTACACCCAAGTGGGTATATATGTCAGGATCTTTCCAACACAATGTGCTTGCCAAAGGATAAATGTAAAAAGGAAAGGTGGATTTCATCTTGACACTTATAAGGCAAGAATAAAAGATAGGCCCTTCATAGAGGGAAGCAGAGGTTGTCATGTGTTTTTATGGTTGGATGCACAAAATCTTAGCATGGAAGAACTTCGCTTTATGTTGCCACTTGTGATAAGGACCTTTATTATGCAGTCCGTCGCTTTTATTACTTCCATATCACAAGATTGTATAAAGCTAATTTATCCCACACTAATAAATCATACATATTTTGGCGGGTTTGCAACATGACAACTTACTTGGAAGGATCTTTCTCAATCAAAATGTAGGTATGCTGGACTCTCATGGCAAAACTGGGTTAAGGATATATGGAAGCACAAGTTGTATCTCTACTTAGTGCGAGGAGTTTTGGCTAGCATGAGGGGGAAAGGCAAGCTCAACATGTTGGATGATCCATGACAATATACTTTATTTCGGATATAAGAAGACATAACCCATTATGTTGTCTTCCTTGTCCAACATCAACTCTTTAGCATGTCATATTTTAATGAGTGCTCACAATCATAAAAGATGTCCACGATAGTATATTTGTATGTGAATCCTCTCTTCTTTTATTATTTCCTATTAATTGCAACGATGACCAAAACTATGTTTGTCACCTCCCAACAACTTTTATTTATCATACTCTTGTATGTGAAGTCATAACTTCCCATAATATCGATACGATCTCTTTGATACTCTTTATGTTTTCTTTCGTTTTATCATGACCCAAGTGAGGAAATCAAGCCCTTGACTCAACACTAATCTTTATTATATAGTTGACGGACTCGATTACAAAGGGTAAAGCTCACAAAGCAAAAGCTCACAACTAGATCATGCTAACTTTATTCTAATAGATCAAGATACTACCAAAAGGATCGAACTAAGTAAAACGGTAAAGATAGGAGTAATGGTGATACGATACCGGGGTCACTCCCCCAAGCTTGGCAGTTGCCAAGGGGAGTGCCCATACCCATATGATTATGTCTCCTTCGGGGTTGGTGAGGATGGAGTTGCAGGTACTGACGGGGGATCCTCATATATCGAGCGTAGGAGATCTTCCAGCTTGCAGATAATACCTTTGAGAGCAGCTATGTAATCCTTCAACAAAAGATTTTCACTTGTGAGATGCTTGTTTCGAATCTGAGCTAACTCAATCATCCTGAAAGCTTCTAGCTCAGTTGAGGTAAAGAGATTAGGAAGGGATTTAGAGGTGTCTTCTTCTCCCGCTGCCAGAGCCGGATCTTCCACCTCCATCTTGATCTTCTTCTCCTTGTGGATCTCCTCAGGTCCTTCCCTCTTCAGATCTATCTTCATTAGCAAAGCATCGTTGCATTCGTTGTTGGAGGAGGGAGACGACATGATGCCTGGCTTTGCAAACCTTAACAGAAAATAGATCGAATCAGGAACAGAGGATTTTTGCGTGATATAGAGGTCAAAACCTTCGGGAGTATATATAATGATTTATTCCCGAACAAAAGGATTAACCCACAAGAAAACGGAGTCCAGGGGACACACGGGGTGTCCTCGAGGCAGGGGGCGCGCCCTGGGAAGGGGGGCACGCCCCCCACCCTCGATTCCTCCACGTGTCTCTTCCGGACTGCGATTTATTTTACTAATTTTCTAAATATTCCAAAACGGAGAAAAATTGCCTTTAGAACTGTTTTGGAGTCGGTTTACTTACCGTATCACATACCTCTTCCCTTCGGAGGCTGAATCATTCTGGAAAGTGTCCCTTATGTATTCCTCCGGGGTTATGGTTTCAATAATATTAGTTTCAACATTTATAGGATTACTTGAGATATAATGTTTGATCCTTTGACCATTCACCACCTTCGGATTTGTGCCTTCGAAGTTGTTGATTTTTATGGCACCGGAATGATAGACCTCCTCGATAATGTAAGGTCCTTCCCACTTGGAGAGAAGTTTTCCTGCAAAAAATCTTAAACGAGAGTTGAATAGCAAGACATAATCACCTACGTTAAACTCACACTTTTGTATTATTTTGTCACGCCATCTTTTAACTTTTTATTTAAACAGTTTGGCATTCTCATAGGCCTGGGTTCTCCACTCATCGAGACAGCTAATGACAAATAGCCTCTTCTCACCGGCAAGTTTGAAATCGTAGTTGAGCTCTTTAACAGCCCAATATGCCTTATTTTCTAGCTCAAGAGGTAAGTGACATGCTTTTCCATATACCATCTTATATGGAGACATACCCATACAATTTTTTATGCAGTTCTATAGGCCCATAATGCATCATCAAGTTTCTTGGACCAATTCTTCCTAGACCTATTAACTGTCTTTTGCAAGATTAATTTCAACTCCCCATTACTAAGTTCTACTTGACCACTAGTCTGTGGGTGATAAGGTGATGCAATTCTATGGTTGACATCATACTTAGCAACCATCTTACGGAAAGCACCATGAATAAAGTGTGAACCACCATCAATCATTAGATATCTGGGGACTCCAAACCTCGGAAATATAACTTCTTTAAGCATCTTAATAGAAGTGTTATGATCAGCACTACTAGTTGGAATAGCTTCTACCCACTTTGTAACGTTATTAACAGCAACTAAAATGTGTGTCTAACCATTAGAGGCAGGAAACAGTCCCATATAATCAAAGCCCCAAACATCAAATGGTTCAATAACAAGTGAATAATTCATAGGCATTTCTTGACGTCTACTAATATTACCAATTCTTTACATTCATCACAATATAAGACAAACTTACGGGCATCCTTGAAGAGAGTAGGCCAATAAAAACCGGATTGCAATACCTTGTGTGCAGTTTTGTCTCCCGCATGGTGTCCTCCATAAGCTTCGGAGTGGCACTTGCGTAGGATATGTTCATGTTCATGCTCAGGTACACAACGTCTAATAATACCATCTACTCCTTCTTTATGAAGATGTGGGTCATCCCAAAAGTAATGCCTCAAATCATAGAAGAACTTTTTCTTTTGCTGTTATGTGAAGCTAGGTGGTATAAACTTAGCAACAATGTAATTAGCATAATCAGCATACCATGGAGCAGTACGAGAAGTACTTATGACAGCTAATTGTTCATCAGGAAAGCTATCATCAATAGGTTGTGGGTCATCAAGCACATTTTCTAACCTAGAAAAGTTATCTGCTACGAGGTTCTCAGCTCCCTTTCTATCAATAATATGCAAGTCAAATTCTTGCAGCAAGAGAACCCATCTAATAAGTCTAGGCTTAGCATCTTTCTTTTCCATGAGGTATTTGATAGCAGCATGATCAGTGTGAATAGTTACTTTAGAATCAACGATGTAGGGTCTAAACTTATCACAAGAAAACACAACTGCTAAAAATTCTTTCTCAGTGGTAGCATAATTTCTTTGGGCACTATCTAGAGTTTTACTAGCATACTGGATAACATTCAATTTCTTATCAACTCTCTGGCCTAAAACAGCTCCTATAGCATAATCAGTAGCATCGCACATAATCTCAAAGGGTAAATTCCAGTCAGGAGGCTGGACAATAGGTGCTGAGATAAATGCTTTCTTAAGTATTTAAAATGCTTCTAGACAATCATCATCAAAGACAAAAGGAATATCTTTTTGTAAGAGATTAGTCAGAGGCCTGGAGATTTTTGAGAAGTCCTTAATTAACCTCCTATAAAACCCGGCATGACCAAGGAAACTTCGTATACCTTTGATATCCTTAGGGCATGGCATCTTTTCAATCGCATCGACTTTATCATTGTCAACTTCAATACCTCTTTCAGAAATTTTATGTCCCAAGACAATGCCTTCATTAACCATAAAGTGGCACTTCTCCCAATTCAAGACCAGATTAGTGTCTTCACATCTCTGTAAAACTCGATCAATGTTGCTTAAGCAATCATCAAAAGAAGTTCCGCAAACAGAGAAATCATCCATGAAAACCTCAACAATCTTTTCACAAAAATCAGAGAATATAGCCATCATGCATCTTTGAAAGGTAGCAGGTGCATTACATAAACCAAAAGGCATACGTCTATAAGCAAAGGTACCGAAAGGACAAGTGAAAGTGGTCTTTTCTTGATCCCCTTTTGACACAGGTATTTGAGAGAAACCAGAATAACCATCTAGAAAGCAGAAATGAGTATGTTTGGATAACCTTTCTAGCATTTGATCAATAAATGGCAACGGGTAATGATCTTTCTTAGTAGCTTTATTTAACTTACGGAAATCAATTACCATCCTATAACCTGTAACTATTCTTTGCGGGATCAATTCATCTTTATCATTAGGGACAACAGTCATACATCCTTTCTTGGGAACACAATGGACAGGACTTACCCACTGGCTGTCAGCAACTGGATAGATAATACCTGCTTCTAGGAGCTTTAGTATTTCCTTCCTTACCACTTCTTTCATCTTAGGATTTAACCGTCGCTGATGATCAATAACTGGTTTAGCATTTTCTTCCAATTTAATCTTGTGTTGGAATATAGTGGGACTAATGCCCTTAAGATCATCCAGAGTATATTCAATAGCAGCTCGGTGCTTCTTCAGAGTTTTCAATATTTTTTCTTCTTCCTGCTCTGAAAGGTTAGCACTAATAATAACAACATATATCTTCTTTTCATCAAGATAAACATACTTAAGATTGTCAGGCAAAGGTTTAAGTTCAAACATGGGATCACCCTTGGGTGGAGGAGGATCCCCTAGGATTTCAACAGGCAAGTTGCTTTTCAATACGGGTCCCTGTTTAAAGAATATTTCATCTATTTCCCTTCTCTCATTAATATGCATATCATTTTCATGATCGAGCAAGTATTGTTCTAAAGGATCATTAGGTGGAACGGCAATAGAAGCAAGACAAATAATTTCATCTTTACTGGGTAGTGCCTTTTCAAGGTGTTGTCTACGGAATTTAGCAAAGTTAAAATCATGAGACATATCCCCTAATCCAAAAGTAACAATATCTTTCACGCAGTCTATCTTGGCATTAACGGTATTCAAGAAGGGTCTACCAAATATAATGGGACATAATGCATCTTGTGGGGAACTAAGAACGAGAAAATCAGTAGGGTATTTAACCTTCCCACACAAGACTTCAATATCTCTAACAATTCCCACTGGTGAAATAGTATCTCTATTAGCAAGCTTAATAGTAACATCAATCCCTTCTAACTCAACAGGTGCAATATCATGCATAATTTCGTTATACAAATCAAGAGGGATGATACTCACACTAGCACCTACGTCACATAAACCATGATAGCAATGATCTCCTATCTTAATAGAGATAACATGCAAGCCTACAACATGTTTATGTTTATTCCTAGCATTGGGTTTGGCTATTCTAGCAGACTCTTCTTGAAGGTAAAAAACATGTCCATCTAAATCTTCTACCAAGAGATCTTTGACCATAGCAACACTAGGTTCAACTTTAATTTTCTCAGAGGGTGTAGGTGTCCTAGTATTACTCTTATGAACTACAATTGAAGCTTGAGCATGATCCTTTATCCTAACAGGGAAAGGTGGTTTCTCAATATAAGCGGTAGGTAAAACAGGATCAACATTACAAGTGATAGTCTTTTCTTAAACTTTAATAGGTTCAACTACTTTTACTTCAATAGGGGGATGGTATTTAAACCACTTCTCCTTGGGGTGGTCAACATGAGTAGCAAAAGATTCACAGAAAGAAGCTACTATCTCAGAGTCAAGTCCATACTTAGTGCTAAGCTCACGGAAAACATCGATATCCATAAAAGCTTTAACACAATCAAACTTAGGGATAATACCTGACTCCTTACCTTCATCGATATCCCAATCTTCGGAGTTGTGTTTAATTCTTTACAATAAATCCAATTTGAATTCAACAGTCTTCATCTTAAAAGAGCCAGAACAAGAATTATCGAGCATGGTGCGATTATTGAGAGAAAGCCGAGAATAAAATTTTTGGATGATCATTTTTCTTGAAAGCTCATGATTGGGGCATGAATATATCATTAACTTAAGCCTCCCCCAAGCTTGAGCGATGCTTTCTCCTTCGCAAGGCCAGAAATTATAAAAATAATTACGATCACGATGAACCTGGTGCATATGGTAGAACTTCTTATGAAATTCCAACTTCAGACGATTATAGTTCCAAGATCCCATATCATCGCATAGCCTAAACCATGTCAATGCATCTCCCTTCAATGATAAAGGGAAGACTTTCTTCTTGATAACATCCTCGGGCATACCTGCAAGCTTAAACAATCCACAAACTTCATCCACGTAGATTAGGTGTAAGTCGGGATGCAGTGTACCATCTCCTGTGAAGGGATTTTCAAGCAGTTTCTCTATCATACCCGAAGGAATCTCAAAGCAAACATTTTCAATTGGTGCAGTAGGTTGACGAGCAACTGTTTGCTCTTCTGCTCGGGGTGAAGATACCCCAAACAAGCCCCTCAAAGGATTTTGAGCCATAGTAACAAGTGACAATAAATTTTAGCACACTATATAAATATTTCCTTACCAAATTCCACTTACCAAAGGCGCTTCACTCCCCGGCAACGGCGCCAGAAAAGAGTCTTGATGACCCATAAGTGTAGGGGATCTATCCTAGTCTTTTCGATAAGTAAGAGTGTCGAACCCAACAAGAAGCAGACGAAAATGATAGGCAGTTTTCAGTAAGGTATTTTCTGCAAGCACTGAAATTATAGGTAGATAGTTTTGTGATAAGGTAATTGGCAGCAAGTTACAAAAGATAGAAGTAAATAAGGTGCACAAAGTTGGCCCAATCCTTTTTGTAGCAAAGGACAAGCCTGGACAAACTCTTATAATAAGTAAAGCGCTCCCGAGGACACATGGGAATTATCGTCAAGCTAGTTTTCATCACGATCGTTTGATTCGCATTCGGTACTTTGATAATTTGGTATGTGGGTGGACCGGTGCTTGGGTGCTGCCCTTATTTGGACAAGCCTCCCGATTATTATTACCTCTAATGCAAGCATCCGCAACTACAAAAGAAGTATTAAGGTAAACCTAACCATAGCCTGAAACATATGGATCCAAATCAACCCCTTACGAAGCAACGCATAAACTAAGGTTTAAGCTTCTGTCACTCTAGCAACCCATCATCTACTTATTACTTCCCAATGCCTTCCTATAGGCCCAAATAATGGTGAATTGTCATGTAGTCGACGTTCACATGACACCACTAGAGGAGAGACAACATACATCTCATCAAAATATCGAACGAAGACCAAATTCACATGACTACTAATAGCAAGACTTCTCCCATGTCCTCAGGAACCAAAGTAACTACTCACAAGACATAATATTGTTCATGATCAGAGGGATATTAATATGCATCATGGATCTCAACATATGATCTTCCACCAAATAAACCAACAAGCATCAACTACAAGGAGTAATCAACACTACTAGCAACCCACAGGTACCAATCTGAGGTTTGGGTACAAAGATTGGATACAAGAGATGAACTAGGGTTTGAGAGGAGATGGTGCTGGTGAAGATGTTGTTGAAGATAGCCCTCCCCAAGATGGGAGAGTTGGTTGTTGGTGATGACGGCGGTGACGATTTCCCCCTCCCGGAGGGAAGTATCCCCGGCAGAACAGCTCTACCGGAGCCCTAGATTGGTTTCCGCCTCGGTTCCACCTCGAGACGGCGGCGTCTGGTCCCGAAAGCCTCCTTATGATTTGTTCCAGGTCAAAACACATCATATAGGAGAAGATGGGCACCGGGGGCCTGCCGGCTGGCCCACGAGGTAGGGGTCGCGCCTTGGGAAGGGGACGCGCCCCCCACCCTCGAGGCTAGCCGGTGGCCCCTCTCATGGGTTTCTTCCGCTAGATATTTTTTATATTTTCCGAAACGATGTTCTGTTGAGTTTCAGGGCTTTTGGAGTTGTGCAGAATAGGTTTCCAGAGTTTGCTCCTTTTCCAGCCCAGAATTCCAGCTGCCGGCATTCTCCATCTTCTTGTAAACCTTGCAAAATAAGAGAGAAAAGGTATAAGTATTGTGAAAAAACATGTATGAACAGCCCATAATGCAATAAATATCTACTTATAAGTATGATGCAAAATGGACGTATCAGGGTGCTCCACGAGGGTCGGCGCCGCCGGATCTTCAGGTGCTTCAGGGGTCTTGGTTGCTTCTTGCTGGACGGCGGGGTCATTAGCAACCGTGGCCGAATCTACCCCCGGAGCTGCGTCAGGCGGCGACGGAGCTCCTAAGGATGCTGACTTGCCCCACGGCCTCGCGCTTCGGGGCCTCTCCTCGCACTGCACCACCAACGCCGCACTGGCGGAGTGACGTGTAGTGGCGAGATAGAGAATCATGGGCTCCAGGGGTCTTGGCGCCACCATAACCGACAGGCTTGCGAGGTATTCCTTTAGACCCCAGAAGGCGGTGTCGGCCTCCGGAGTCCACTCAAAGGCCCCATTCATCTTCATGACCTTGAAAAACAGGAGGGCATGTTTGCCAAGCTTAGAGATGAAGTGCCCCAGGGACGTCACGCATCCCGCAATCTTCTGCATCTCCTTGAGGATCGTCGGCGGCTTCATTCTTTAGATGGCTTTGACCTTCTCCAGATTAGCTTCAATGCCCCGGTGCGAAACTAGGAACCCTAGCAACTTGCCGGAGGGTACGCCAAACACGCACTTCTCCGGGTTGAGGCACAGCTTCACTTTCACAGGTTGGCGAATGTTTCTTCTAGGTCCTCGATGAGAGTCTTGGCCTCTCTAGAACTAACCACGATGACGTCGACGTAGGCCTCCGCGTTCCTCCCGAGCTGAGGGCCGATGGTGATGTGCATCAGTCGCTGAAAGGTGGCGCCCACGTTCCTCAGCCTGAAAGGCATGCTGGTGTAGCAGTAGACCCCGCAAGGGGTCACGAACGCCGTCTTCTCAACATCCTCCACCGCCATCTTGATCTGGTGGTAGCCCGAGAAGGCGTCGAGGAAGCAGAGCAGGTCGCACTCAGCTGTCGAATCCATGATCTGGTCGATGCGCGGGAGAGGGAACGGGTCCTGAGGGCAGAACTTGTTGAGGCTCGTGAAGTCGACGCACATGCGCTCCTTGCATCCTTTCTTCGGGACAATGACAGGTTGGCCAGCCACTCTGGGTGTCGTACCTCCTGTATGACGCCTGCTTCCTCTAGCTTCCGAACCTCCTGAACGATGAAGGCCTACTTCATTGGGGCATGCCTGCGTGCTTTCTGCTTGATAGGGCGCGCGTTGGGGCACACCATAAGGTGGTGCTCGATGATGCGCATAGCCACCCCGACCAAGTCAGCGGCCTTCCAAGCGAACACATCCTTGTTAGCCCTGAGGAAGCTAACCAACACTGCCTCTTGCTCTGGGTCCATGCCCTTGCCGATGGTGAAAGTGGCTCCTGAGCCCTCCTCGTCAGCAGGCACCTGCTTCGTCTCGGCCGGGTCCTGAGAGAAGAGCTGCTTCTTCTTGCCTGGCACGGCTTCCGACTTCTCCGGAGCCCCCTCCGCACCTGAATGGGCCGTGGCTGCAGCCCTGTAAGCGTGCACGAGGACCTGAAGTGCGGCCTTGGGGTCCCCTTCAACGGTGATGACGCCCCTGCTCCCGGGCATCTTGACGGCGTTGTATCCCGGGTGAGTCGCCGACATGAACTTTGCCAAGGCTGGGAAACCAAGGACGGCCTTGTAGGGTAGGTGGATGGGCACGATGTCGAAGTCGATGAGCTCAGTCCGGTAGTTAACTGGTGTGCCGAAGGTGACCGGGAGGTGGACCTGGCTGAGCGGGACGGCCAAGTCCGCGACCCCCAAAAAGGGCTTGGTGGGTAGGACCTGCCTGTAGGACACGGGCAGATGACCAAAAGCCTCTGCGGAAAGGATGTTGAGCACAGCACCGCCATCGATGAGGGTCCTTTTGACAGCCACCCCGACGATGGTGGCGGTACATACCGTAGGGAGGACGTTCGTGCCAGCTGCTATGGTGCGGTCGCCGGGGCCGAAAGCGATGGCGTGACCCTGCGCGTCCCGCTCCCGCGGGACCTCCCGTTGGTGGGCGGCGGCCCCGATCCGTTGAAAGTGTGACTTGACGTGCCGAGCAGACGCTGGTGCTTTGGATCCTCTAATGATGCAGGCGACCCCGCGGCTGGGCAACCCCCACCGGCAGCGCCCAGCAGCTCGTCGACACGGGCCACCCAAGCGTTGAGCTCCTCCGTGGGTGGCCGGTGCCGGAGCAGTTTCTGCGCCGCTAAGAGTGTCGTCGTCGAGGCCACGAGGAGCGAAAATGGCGAAGCAGGCCGCTCATCGGTGGCCCGGCCAGCGAAAACGTCAATGGCGGAGGGGGCAGAGCGCCCATGGGTGGCGCCGTCCGCCGACGCCGCTCGGACGACGGGGACAACACCGGCCTCTACGCGGATGTGGTAGGCTGCGGCCATCATGGTGGCGTGGAGCAGGAGAGGCGAGGCGAGTTCGTCGGAGAGGCGAGATTTCGACATGCCCCCTACCTGGCGCGCCAAATGTCGGATTACGGGCTCCGCAAACCCAAAGAAGTTCGAACACAGGGGCGTGAACAAAGATCTCTCCCGCTCACGTCTACCTAGAGCCCCGCCCTCGCCCGGTGATGAGATTCATGCAAGCAACAAGTAAAAGCACTTACAAGTTTACCCAGGTTCTGGCCACCTTGCGGTGTAAAACCCTACGTCCTGCTTGAGTGGATTAGCCTCAGGATGGCTTGAGTATGAACAAGTACAGTGGTTCTTGAGCTCAGGAGGAGAGCTCAAGAGGGTCAGGAGGCAAGTGTTCTTGCTCCTTGAAGTGAAGGTGAGGTGTTCGAGATGAGGTCGATCTAGATGCAGCTCCAGATCAGATGCCTCCATAGTGGAAACCCTAGCTACTTATATAGGCGGCCAGGGTCCTCTTCCCCCGAAATGTTTAGGCGGGAAGGGATCCCACAACAGCCATTTTCAGCGGGAACACACGGACGTTCCAATCCTGACAAATGTGGTCTTCGCCTGCAAAGAGATCAGATGATGACGCGGTGGCGGGCTCGGTGGTGACATCCTCCCTGTCGTCCTTGCAATCTTCGGTCTTGTTGCACCGAAGGGGAAACCTTTGTCTCGCCCCTCGGTAACCTGCGCCTACATTGTCTCCTTTGCACCAAAACGACAACTGCGCCGCTGGCACGGCTGGCACCCAGTGGCGCGGTGCGTCACTGCTCGTGTCACTGCCTCCTCCGAAGGCAGGCTTGGCCTTGAGTTCTCCGCCCCTTCGGAGCAGCCTAGCCAAGACCGCTCCTGAGAGGGTCTTGGTGTCGTTCTCCTCGCGAGGCTTAGCCCCCCTCGTGAGGGTCTTGAGTAGCTGGTCGATCAGCTCGGCCGTACCGGGCCGTAGTAGGAGCGCATCGTGGGCCGCAGGTAGGCAAGTCTAGGTACCCTAGTTCCTAGGACGCCGACATCGTGCATAGTATATGTGCTGAAACTTAAGGTCTGAATCTCACCATGACCTATACTACGATAACATGTGCAAATGAAGAATCCACCATGGTAACCTATCTTATTGTTGGTCAAGGTGATAATGGATGTCCACGCGTTCCCATAAATATATAGGCTTGTCGTCGGTAACCACATGAGGGAGTGTACCGTTCGAAGGCAACCACTACATGCATATGTATGGAGGTGATGCGTGTGCATGTTTGAATACCATTTCACAACATTGATGTGGCACGTGAATAAAAAATCGTACACTAGCTCCCCACACAGAGCGAGATCGGTCCATGACGTGTCGTTGTACTAGCCACTTCAACTCGATGGGAGGGATTCATGCGTACACATGCAAGTGTGTGTGCTCAAACTGTATCATGCATCCATGTCATCCTAGAGCATGACCTATATATATACCGTATTACAAGCAAAAATAATAATCCCCTCCTAAGTCAAATTATCCTCTCTGGTTGTCATGCAAAAAGTAGTGATGGACCAACCGGGCCCACAGATGGAAATCATCGATATCGCTGATAACCGCTTAAGTGTGTGCGAGAGGACAACCACCACCACTTTGCATGTGGGCCAAACATATATATGTTGAATACCCATAATGCACAACTTTGATGTGCCACATGCCTCAAAAACCGTAAACCATGCACCCACACAAAGCAAGGTCCCCTTCCCCCCTCTTCACTGCATACTATATGCTCCTGCGGTAATATGTACATCCCAAAAGAATCCTCATCAATGGTGAAATTAATTAACCTCTCCTGATGTAGGTCAAAGTGATGCATGCATGAATCGACGATCGCCTCATGGGCCCACAGATGGAAGTGTCACACGTGAGTGTCCTAGTTAGCCAGGATAACCACCGTGTGCATGCATGTGGCCCAGAGAGGTGTTGTGTGATGTTTGAATAGCCAATTTCGCAATTTTGATGTGGCACGTGCCTCGGAAACCAAAAAGTCACGACACTGAGTGAGGTGTACTTGTTCACGGACGCGAATGTATAGTATATATGCTAGTACCCTCCTACCTCTTTGACGCATACTATATCCCCCATAACACAAACAAAATCGATTCTACCTTGCTGGTAATATTAACCTCAGTGTCGGCTGTTCGTCAAAGTGATGGACGACGACCTCGCGGGCACACAGAAAACATCACATGCGAGTATCGAGTGTAGTGCAGGACAACCATCGACTACATGTGTCCAAAGCATGTATGTATTAAAGGGTTGTGTAATGTTTTAAATAACGATTTCACGACTCTGATGTGGCACCATCCTGCCTAACAAAACGGCCAACCCACACGGTGACTCACAACTCGTAGTGTATTGCGAGCGACCTGCCACCCACAGACACACACACCCACACACACACACCATGAATCCACCGCAACTACGATGCATGTTAAATTAATTATCCCCCATTGAACATATGTTACCAAAGGAGGGATGTTTTAATTTTGAAAAAATCACAGAGATCATTAAGACATTTTAGTACATTAATTGATTGATTTTCCATGGGTATAATGTGCAAAAATAAAATTTGAGCTACATGCACACGTGACAGTGCACCTAAATGGATTGCAAAAACACATGTGTCTCACTTGTGCATGTTTACTCCCCGCGCAACAAATTTCAAACATTGAGAATCTTGATTTTTAAATTCCAGTACATCCAAAACTTATTTGAAGTTAATGAAACTTATCATGTTGTCATATGGACACCAATACAAAGTGGCATTTTACTTTTTTTTTGTCAAATTTGAGACCAGTTTTGATGTAATCTTTATCTAATTACAAACAGGAGATTATTAATAATTGGGAACCAATATCCCAAATGGATTATTTATTCGAACCGTGAGCGTTAGACCAACAATTGATATGTGCCATGCTTTGGTTAAGTGATAAAGCGGCATCATTAATCATCCAAATAGAAAAACAATATACGTGCCGCTGCGCGACCCGTGTGCTGTGCGAGCAGGCGTGAGTTGACGTGACGCATGCGTGCAGTCCGCCGCGCAGGCAGACAGGGAGGCGTGCGTGCATGTGTGTGAATTGATGGAGGCGTTCTCACTTCGCAGTGTCATCGGGAGATAAGATGTGTGAAACTTTGGTAGGCATGCCAGCAGTCCGGTGCGTAGGATCACCGGGAGGCGAGCCATCAGTTTGACCGTCGCCCGCCTCTCTCCCACAACTCCCACTACTCCATATTAATGGTGCGCTCGAGAGGCCGCACCCCCCATCCTCGCCACACACACACAATCCTCTCTCTCCGCTTGCATCCTTGACATCGCTCTCAGTCCTCAAAGCCGCCAGTGTATGAGGATGCCGCCGAAGCGACCCATTCGAGGGAGTGGCGATGCCGGGGCTGCTAAAGCACCGAAGCACGGCGTGGAGATGGAGACAGAGGTTGCTGTCACCGCCAACGAGTTATCGCTGCACCCCAGCGGCATCGAGCTTCCATAGCCGGAGGCAGAGTTCCACGCCGACTCTGGTGATGACCTCGGCAACGACTCGGACGACGACGGACAGCTGGTTAGTCATCTATACCCACTTATGTGTCAAATAGATCATAGGATTTCTCTAGTTACTCCCCCCCTTTTGGAATAGAAATCCTATGGTTATGTTCTCCCAATCCATTAAATCTGAGTAAGTTTCATTAGATCCGTGTAGTGTATTGACTGTTTGAATGGTACAAGTGATAAGTGATTAGTTGTTTCATTTGTGCAAATTATTTCTGCTAGTAATCCGACTAGGGTTAGTGTTCGCGCTAATAATAACTAGCCAAGACTTGACAATTGATTTTGAATGACCTACATATGTTTGTGCCATTATTTTCTTCAAGATTGGTCTGTACAAAGACAAATGTGCTTAAAAATCGAACCATGATATCTGGATATGTATAAATAAATAGCCATAAATTCCTAATACTACTTCACGACATGTAATTATTGATTTGATGCTGATTTTTTGCAACTGCCAAATGTTCGGTAGAGATTAGTTTGTAGCCATTAATTTGATGCCATATTTTTTTACAATTTATATAGGTGCCATCTGACGATGTGCACAGCGAGGATGAAGATGTCCACAGGAGGTACAAGAGGCAAATCCTAAGGGAGCTTTATGCGGGAATGCATAACAGGCGTATTAGGACCTGGAATGGCTGCTATCGATACCCATTTTGCTACCACAAGCTTCATGACGTGTATCAAAGAGTGGTGGCACATGCAAGAGGATGGGTCGTTGGCTCCTTCAAGCAGAAGTATTCTCGCAGGGTGGAGCACAGCGCATACGCCGAGTACCTGGAGAAGCTTCAGGATCGGGCCGGCATGTGAGATGAGATGTGGGATCGAACTCTGTACGCTTGAGCTATGTTTAAAGACGGTTGAACTATGCTTGTGTACGTGTACGCTTATTTTCTATGTCCGAGTATGAATAATCTATGTTTACTTATGTCTAACCATGGGATATGGATGCAACCAATTCGGTTGTTGGAATCTACCTCCGTCTTGGTTTATTGGTTCCCTTTGTAATTTGTGTTAAATTTTGACCAAAGGTTTGACTGACAAAATGTTAGTACAGGTCAGCAAAAATTATATCCTTTGATGGGTATTTGAGCATAGTGTTCAATGATATAATTTTTGGTGACATCCATAAACATTTCTTAGTTAATTATTTGGTCAAAATTTGGTAAAAATTACAAAGGGGGGCCAATAAACCAGGCTAGAGGTAGTACGTCAATCACACACGGTTCCCAAAAATGGAACCGTGTGCAATGACTTTCAATTTTCCTGTTGCGTCAATCACACACGGTTCGCTCTAGCAAACCGTCACCTCCAAAATTCTTTGTAGGACAGAAAACCCTCACCACCTAATTAAAAAAAACCTCACCATCCCCACATCACAAAAACCCTCACCCCGCCCCGCCTGCCACCCCCTCCGGTCCCCATTCACACCTGCACAAGCTCATTCGTGTCTATGCCATGGCACCGCCTATCGCGGTGGTAAACACTTAGCTCACTGCCTGCTGCCGCCAGGCTGCTGGCAAAGCCCACCGCACTTCGTCACTTCCGCTTGTCGCCGCCTATCACCATCGAGTTTACCGACGCTGCTCGTGGTGAACCCAGCTCAACTCGGTAGGGAAATCTGTCATACTGAGGGTTCTTTCTCATGGACAACAAGGTAACTATTGTAATGAGATATTATCTCATCTCCTAACCCAGTTCATCTACCTCCTTTAATCACCCAGCAGAAATCGCAGTGAATTCATTTTTATTCGAGCTGATTTGAGGGTTTTCTTTCATTCATAGAATGTATAGTGCGCCGACACATTAGGACTTTGCGACCTCCACCAGAGATTACTAATCGCTTGATGACGTGCGCGGTATGTTCAGTCTCACCCTAAATCGGTTGGCATGGCCTACTTTCCTGAACATATTCTAAATATTGCGACATTTGTATAAAAGTTGCCACATGCACCATATACGTCAAAGGGGATTTTCCCCCTCTTCTTTCTATATTAGGCAAATTAATGATGTATTGTTCTTTCAATTACTCTCATATTTCCATGACATCATGTTTACCCTATCAGTTTAATTATAGATTTTTGTCCTCTATTACAACCGATGTACAGTTCTTTCAATTTGGGCCCATATTTGCATGTTACCATATTTTCTTTAACAATCCTACCATTTTCTCCAATGCATCCCTTGCTATGCAACAAAGTATGTAGTGCATAATCTTTCCCTTTACATATATCAAAACTGCACGGATGTCAGACTGCACACAAACCATGGATTTACAATCGTTGCTACTGTAAGACTTGATGAACGTGGTGACTCCTATTTTGGCACTGGCTTTTGGAAAGAAATTTCGAAGTTTTATGTACTGAAATCTTGCACTAAAATTTCACTTCACATAAAAGGGCCTGGCCGTGAGATATATGCTAACTTCCCCGACAAAATCATTCGTCCAGACTTTGTTCGAAGTAAGTTTTCTTTTCAACTATCTGCATGTTGACTTACCCAGCAATGTCAAATGAATTGTGTAGTATTTAAGCAACCAATTGTCATTCCCTTTTCATACATATTCCTACCTAATAACTTCTAGTTACCAATACACTTTTCCATTGCCCTATTTTAACTAAATATTCCATGTACTACCATTTCTATCAGAAAGCGCCGCTGACAATGAGACTCCAGAGGTAGGAACGGGGCTACAAACAAGCAGAGGCGGGGCGAGCAAGAACTGCAAGCGACTCCAGCAGGACTAGACTTCATCAGCAGCCTCCCCGATGATATGTTGACAATCATCATCTCCCTCCTCCCAATCAAATATGGTGCGTGGACAATCGTTCTTCCTCGGTGGTGGCGCCCCCTATGGAACTCCAGCCCTCTCGACCTCATCGAAAACCACGAGCTCTTCCATGGCTATTGCAAAAGCTTGGATGCGTTCTCCAAGATCCTCCGCAGTCACCTTGGCCCAACCAGAGGCCTTAGAATGGGCAAGTTCTGTTCCAATGGCAAGGACCGAGCCAAGCTTGACGACTGGTTCCGATCCCCGCCCTAGATCAGCTCGAGGAGCTCACTTTTGATGATGGGCATATGTGGTCGTTGCCAATGTCCGCACTCCGCCTCGCGCCCATGCTGCGCGTCGCCAAGTTCAGGAACTGCCATCCCCCCTTAATGAAGTGCCCGCTCTTATTCTACCACGACTGAAACACATCGAGCTCGTCATCAGCTGCCACTCAAACAGTGACATGGAGCGCCTGCTCCGTGGTTGTACTGCACTCGAGTAACTTCGTCTTGAGGTGATCAATGGATTGAGTACCTTCCACATCACCTCCATGACTCTCCGGACTATTTATGTGTGTTTCTGGTGCGGCAGGAAGACATCACAAGATGTGTACCACGGTATGGTCATTGAGGACACACCTGCACTTGAGAGATTACTTGTACTTGATCAAGAAGGTCCAACAAGAATCAATGTCATTTCGCATTAAAATTGACAGTGGCGGGCTACTCGTTCGACAAATACTCCGAACTTGTTATTGGATCCACACCCGTTCAGGTACAACAACTGCCTTCTACCTCTCCTTCTACAAATTAACATTATTTGTAATTTTGAAGATGTTCGTTCGTCTGTCTTTCAGAAAATGATTCCAACAAGCTTGACCCTAAAACTGTGCAGAGTGAAGGTCTTGGCACTAGAATCTATCGGTCCCAGCCTGGAGCAAGTTGTCAGTTTCCTGAGATGCTTTCCATGCCTGGAGAAGCTATATATCGAGGTGATGTTCCTTTCCTGTAAAATCTTAACCATAAGTGAGTTCAATTTGTGACACCTTTTTCCAAGTTTACAATGACAATGTACTATGATTTCCGACGGATTCGTCTGGAGGATTTCAGTACATACACGTTCCAACCCCCATATTGGTTGCTTGATCCAAATGGTTACAATCAATAAGCATTTCTCCTTTGGATTCATCTGTACTAGTTTTCTTAGGGAACATTTCATCCACTCCAACCTCTAGTGAAGAAGGCTACATTTTTCTAGAATGTAATCAAATGCCCATGTTAATCATGTCAGATTGAAGATGGCATGCTATTGCATTTTACAAATCATGCAAACCAAATAGGCCCGTAGTAATGTTCAAAGCTGCATGTAGGCACTAACACGTTTTCTTCTTTTGCAGATAAGATTTGGCCCAGTGGTGGATAACGTGATAGAATATAACAATCACGTCGAATGTCTAGATCTGCATCTCTCAGAAATTACTGTGAACTCCTACCGATGGACCTTACCGGAGATTATATTCGCCAAGTTCTTGGTTCTGAGAGCAAGGGTGCTAAAGGAAATGAGGTTTGCCCTACATTTATTTCACAAAAATGAATGGTTTGTTGATCAGCGCCAGCACCTGCGGCAGAATGGAATAGGCTCCAAAAATGCTAAATTTCATTTTGGAACTTCAAATGACAGAGTAATCGGAAGTCATCCTATCAACCCCATACATGACTTCTCAATGGCTGACCCCTTTGCACAAATTGTGAGGTTTCGAAACCAGACTAAGAAGTGGTAATATTACTTTGAACCTCTCTGATATCCATGTTCAGCGGATCAGCGCAAGTGTTTGCAGCTGATGAGCTGAATTTCATTTCTAATATACGTTTGAACCTTGTAATCTTCGAATTTGAGCCATATAACTGTGGAATTTCAACCTTGTAATATTTTGAGCTTTTGTGGTACAACCGTTGAAATGGCATTGTATGAGACTTGTATATTGGTAGCACTATTTTCACCTTAATATGCAATGGTCTTATATTTTATTAACCATTCTTGAATCTGTTTACCTTGTCGATCTCACAGCACACAATCTGTATAGCTAACTCGACTGCGATCTTCGACATTATTGCACACAGTAGGTTTCTTCCATCATCTACCCTGTAGAGCGCATAATTAATTGTCACACTCGAGTGTCCATCATCACCCTTCTCTGTAACTTTGACCTTATCACCCACGGGTAAACTTATGACCGAAGTCATTCCAAACAATTCATTTTTACAAAGCTTTTTGCCAATAAATGCCCACGATTTGTCCCTCTTCTAGCCGACGCGTGGCCAAACTAGCCGGGCGGGAACCATGCACAGTAAACTGTGCGGTAGCGTGGGAACAGGCTCACCGACGATACATTTTGCGCCTCTTCGAGCCCACACGTGCGGTGCGGTGTTGCCAAGCATGCACTGGAATCCTCTGCTATGAACGTCGTGACAAGACGTGACGATTATAGGCCGGCCGGCCCCACTTATTACAGCGGCCAACCTTTTGATTGCCCCCCACCATTGCAAGAAGCACACCCACCACGAGAACATCTTAGAGGGTATCCTACGCAGCTCCAATGGCGCTCCGAATGGTTGCCGACGACGAGCAGCAGTTCACCATGCGTACAGTGCTGGACACCCACATAAGGTTCATGGACCTCTCAGTGGTGTACACCAACGACTCGGTCTGGGTGGAGCACTCCATCCACATCATGGAGTTGTTGCTTGCCTACGAGAAGTACAAGGTGGTCGGGTTCGACCTTGAATACACCCGTGCTCGTGCTAGGTCTCATCCCAAGGTCACCGTCACCCAGATGTGTGTGTGCCACCACGTCCTCGTCTACCACTACGGCCTGACCACAAGGCCTTGCCAGCGTTTTGCTAGGTCTTTCAACAACCCCCACTACATGTTCGCTACGGTGGACATCACCAACTATTTAACGGCGCTCGAGAATTTGGGCATCGCCAGCCAGAATCTTGTCGACATCCAGGGCCAATATAAAATCTAGGGCAGCAAGGAGCATGAGAAGGACTCACTGGTTCACCTCACTGAGGCCATCATCGAACCCTACTACAGATACATGAAGGATTCGTGCAACAAGGACAAGCGTGCCTGGCACTTGGCCTGGATGGAGAAACTCGACGAAGCTCACATCGTGTACGTGGCCAAGGAGGCATACACGAGCTACGACATGTACAGGCAAATCATTGACATGAGGAAGTGCCTCCTTCCCCAAAACGGCCAGGGATCCAGCCGGAAGCAGAGCAATGGGAAGCTTCATTGCAACAATAAGTAGACGATTAGATCCTTGTTTCTCCAACTTTTGTATGCATGTAATTGCTTACTTTGGTTTGTGGAAATGTTATGTGTGTAGTCACTTGTCTAATTGTAAGCTTACTTTGGTTCTGCAATGCTGTCTTTTTAAGTATATATGTTGATCCTCTGTAGACAGAGCGTAGATGTTGTGCGGACAAAGAAAATCACATCGCCCACGGACTAAACAATGGAACCCGTCGGTGATGTTTTCATCAATCACTCACAATTGTATACCAGCAATCGTTTGCTCGCAACACACACGGCTTGTTAGTAGTGATCATATGTGTTGTTATAGGTCTTCACACACGTTTCTGATTTCAGACCTATTTGCCGCATATCACACACATCTTGTCAAGTTGAACCATTTATGTTCTCATCTCTCAATGCAAATAGTTCATCCGAGTGAACCGCATGCCAGATATCGCGCAAACCTTGATCTGGCTGACCGTTTCTTTTGTGTTGCCTAATCATAAACAGATCATCCGAGTGAACTGTATGATGTATATCACACACACCTTCATCTGGCTTCCCGTTTCTTTTGTTCCTCCTCATCGCAAATAGATAAATGAACTGAATCGTATGCCATGCATCGCACATGCAAATAAATTCTGAATCGTGTGTGATGCATCCTCCATCGCAAATGTTTTGCAACTTTTTGATGGTTTTTTACACCTGCGTTTGCGATTATGGCATAGCACATAGTTTCGTCGAAGGGTCTCTGATCGTAGTGTCGCGTTAGCATCATCCTGCAGTAGTGCCTGGCCAGTTTCCAATTTCTCCGTGCGTCGTGGGAGAGCTTGAATCGTGGCCCGTGGATTCTCATCGCCCCATGATCACGGGGCGGAAAATGCCGTCCCACTCATCCTCCATTCTGCATGCACTTGACATGTGCTCCGCATGCATTCAGTGAGGTAGGTGGCGGACGCAGAGGACACGGGGAGGAGTGCCACGGCGGGAAACCGAGCATCGATGCTTGGGTCAGAGGGGCGGCCTTAACCCCCAGAGTCATGGCAGGTGAAGGAAGGCCACATTGGCGGAGAGGGGCGGTCGTCTTCCGTTGAGGGGAGCCGGCCCCATGCCTTGTTCCCCAATAAAAGGGAGTTGGGGCAGCACTCCTTCTTCTTCTTTGCAATCTTTTTCTTCTAGTCATGTTGCGAGGGCGATGGCGTGGTGGTGCCCCGACGGCGGTGACGAGGGCTTCTGCTCGACAGCACACCTTCCTCCTCCTGACCCAAAGGCAGTGAAGTCGTCCGCAAGGAGGGGAGGGAGGGGACGTGGCTGCGGTCGCCGTGGCACTCGAGGAGGAGGAGGACGAGGTGGTGCCTTGGTGGCGCCCCCACTGGTGGCTGCGCCCCTACTGGAAGGCCATGTTAGCGACTAGCCTCAGGAGTTCATCGCCATGCTGTATAATCCTTTGTGTGGTCATCTTTGCCTTCCAACTCCTTTTGCACGGGAGATGGAGCTCGAACAACCACGCGCCCTGCAGCTGCACATGAGGGGCTATGGGAATGGAGGTATGAGGGTTGACGTCGATTTCCCCGCCCGTCATGTTATGTATCTTCGTTGTGGCTGGAAAACCTTTGTCCGCGCCCGCAGCATGTCGGAGGGGCACGTCCTTCAGTAGAAGTTAGTGTAGAATGACCTACTCTCCATCAAGATCTTTGGGCCCTTGGGTGGTCACTTAGGATGCTGCGTGGAGAGCTCGATCGACGGCGAAAGCTCCTCGTCAAGCGAAAGTGACGAGGAGGACAATGACGGCGATGATGACGGCAGCAGGCGAGGGAGCGACGACTCTGACTCCGACTTACCGCCGCCCGCACCATCTTCATCAGGCGCCAACACCTATATCTTCTTCCCGGCAGCGGGATCCGCCGAGGAGTTGGATGCAGGGGTGGGGTTGGCGCCCCTGGGCTCCTCCAACAGTCTTTCAGCTGGACCCCGACAGGCTTCTTCTTGGGTTGCAGCTCTGTTGTCCTTGTCATGCCCTGCTAGCCCTGGTGACGGTTGTTCGCGGGTCGCCCTCGCTCTGCTCCCCATCGTTGTGCTCCACTGGTAGCCCTGCTCCCGCCGGGCTACCTCTGCTAGAGCCCGGAAGGAGGTGGACCTGGGACTCGCCTAGGCACTCCTTTTGTCCTTCCTCACCTTCAACGGCCGTGCCTGGGAAGGAGTGGGACAAGAAAGGGCATCACCGGGCACTTATCTTTTTTTTCAATCTTAAAATTTGTAGGCAATCGCCAAATTTTAATTCAAATAATGTAATCCTTTCATCCATGTTTGTGTTCTTTAATGCTTGTACTTGTATCTGCATGTCAAAGAAAGAGACAAACCTTGCCGGGAACCAATGCATGTATATGTCCATGCAGAGGTGGAATGCCTCTTTACTATAATTAAACGAGTTTTCCTCAGCATGCTATCCTGTCGGCACCCTTTTCGTTTGTCAGAGAACAATGTCTGCCGGGGAACAGACCGAGGTGCCAGCCCCCCGCCCACTCCCTTTTACCTAGGGCCACTGCGACCATTGTAGGCCGAAGCAACGTTCGAGCCAAGGATGGGAGCACCCTTGTTCCAAGAGAGCGGCAAGGTTTATCTATGCTTAAGTTGTAGCTTATAGAACACTAATGGATAAAAAAGGGAATAACTTATTTGTTTTGGATTGCGGGGGATTGCAGTGCCGGGGCATCTTCTCAACTCCTTATCGAAGCCAAGTTCATGTCAGGAACCTGCAACCCCATGTAGATGAGAATGAATGCAGGATGAGATCCTATCTATATGCATATGCAAATGCTCATAAAATGCTTATGCAGTGATCTTGGTTAGGGCCCCCTCTCTCAGCGCTTCTTTATTTTCTCTTGCACAGGGTCATCGCCCCGACTTTTGACAAGGGGTTACATGCAGTTGAGGCAAGGCCTCTAAAAAAGGGTGCCCGGCAGCCTCGCACCTTATGGGTAGTACTTATGGAGATGCTCAACATTCCATGAGTTTTGCAACTGAGTGCCGTCCCCGGTCTCCAGACGGACTGCGCCAGGTCTGGTGACTCGTACTACTCGGTAAGGGCCTTCCAACTTTGGTAACAGCTTGTTTGTACCCTTGGCGGACTTAACGTGCCTAAGGACAAGGTCACCTTTCTCAAAACACTAGGCGTGAACCCTGCGGCTATGAGAGCGACGCAAGGCTTGCTGGTAGCATGCAGCACGCGTAGCAGCCCGGAGACAGTTCTCCTCGGGTAGCACAACATCGTCACGCCAGTGCTGATCTTGCACTACTTCATTGTAGGAAAGCACTCGAGGGAACCCGTGAATGAGTTCCATGGGGATAACTTCTTCTGCCCCATGGACCAGGGAGAAGGGAGTCTGCCCGGTAGCTCAGTTAGGTGTTGCTTTGAGGGACCAGAGAACTACCGGCATCTTCTTGATCCACCGACTGCCGTGCTTTTGCAGCATATCAAAATGTCGTGACTTGAGTCCACGAAGCACTTCAGCGTTCGCCCTCTCAGCTTGTCCTTTGCTCCGGGGGTGTGCCACATAAGCGAATGAGATTTTGCATCCGAGGGTATGAACATATTGCATGAAGGCATGGCTCGTGAACTGTGTGCCGTTGTCAGTGATGGTCCTTGCCGGAACTCCGAAACGACACACCAATTCTTTCAAGAACATGATAGCTGATAGAGCAATCACCTTCCTCATGGCAGTCACTTCCGTCCACTTTGTAAACTTGTCGATGGCAATGAACAAGAATCCAAAGTCCCTGATTGCTCAGGGGAAGGGGCTGACGATATCGAGCCCCAGACCGGAAAAGGCCATGATAGAGGGATTGTCTGAAGAGCTTGGGCAGGCAGGTGTATTTTCTTGGAATGGAACTGGCAGGCTTCACATTTCGTGACTAAATCAACCACATCTTGGAAGGCTATGGGCCAATAGAATCCTTGCCGGAATGCTTTCCCAACTAATGCCCTTGATACAATGTGGGATCTGCACATTCCTTTGTGAATCTCAGCCAACAGTTCCTTTCCATCCTCCCGGCAAACACACTTCAATTTCACACCATTGGGCCTCCTTCTGTATATAGAGTGTCATCGACAACCTAATACATACTAGCACTCTGGGCTACTATTTTAGCTTCATCTTGATTGCCAGGGAGTTCTCCGGTTTGGAGGAAGTGGACAATGTGCCTTGACCAAGTCGGAGCCTGGGGCTCGGCAACGAGGACTACGACACCTCCTCTACTGTGGATGCACCAACCTCGTTCGCGGGGTCCATAGACCCGGCTGGAGGTGGTTGTCCGGTAGGGTGTGAGGAGTTGTTTCCGACAGGGTTTCTCCCGGGAGCGAGTAGCTTGACCAATCGAGGCTTACCATAGTCTAACTTTCTCCTTTTCCGGGCTATTATTGCTGGTGATACAGAGGGTTGAGAGAGATGGAGAACAAAAGTTCCTGGTTCCATAGGAAGCTTCTACGCAGCACACTTTGACAGGTGATCGGCTATGTTGTTTTCCACACGGGGTACGTGCTCTGTTTGCAACCCATCAAAGTTCTCCTCCAATCTCCTCACTTCCTTGGTGTATGCTTCCATGAATGGGCTTTGGTAATCCTTGTCGACTTGTCTCCCCACAAGCTGTGAATCTCCTCGAATGATCAACTTCTTAATTCCCAATTCTACTGCATTCCTGAGCCCGGCAAGGAGCCCTTCATACTCAGCTGTATTGTTGGTGGTTTCTTCCCGGGCAAAGTGCATCTGGACGACATACTTCAAGTGCTCCCCGGAGGGTGCAACAAGAAGCACGCCAGCCCCAGCAGCTTGTAGGGCAAAACCGCTATCGAAATACATGATCCATTCTTGGGGTGATTCCTTGCCGGGGATGGATGTCTCTGTCCTTTCCTCATCAGGAGTTGGCGTCCATTCTGCAATAAACTCTGCCAATGCCCTACTTTGAATAGTTGATGTGCTCTCAAACTTCAAACCAAAGATGGGCAGCTCCAAAGCCCATTCCACTGTTCTGCTAGTTGCCTCTGGGTTTTGTAGTATCCTTTGCACTGGAAAATGAGTAACAACCGTGATCTCATGGGCTTGGAAGTAGTGGCGCAGTTTCCTTGAGGCCATAATGAGACCAAAGATCAACGTTTGCACACTAGAATACCTCGATCTATCCCCCTGTAACAAGGAGCTGACAAAGTACACTAGGCGCCCCACCATTTTCTTCCTTTCCGCATCCCCGGGGTTGTTTTCGTTGCCGTGCTCACCGCTGTCCTGGTCCTTTTCTGACTCTGTTGTTATCTGTTCAGTCTCTGCCTCATCCACCTCTCGCTGCGCTACCAAGGCTGCACTGACCACCTGGTTGGTTGCCGCCAAGTATAGTAACAATGGTTCTTGGGGTTTGGGTGCAACCAAGGTGGTTACAGATGATAGGTAGGCTTTTAACTCCCGCATAGCTGCATTTGGTTCCGAGGTCCACTTCATAGGCCCTGCTTTTTTCAAAAGCTTGAAGAACGGCAGGGCACGCTCGGCAGACTTGGAGATGAATCTGCTTAGTGTGGCAGCGCATTCCGTCAGGCGCCTCACATCCTTAACTGTCATTGGCACTTGGATCTTCTCAATGGCGATGATCTTGTTGAGGTTGGTCTCGATCCCCCGATTGGACATGAAGTATCGAAGTAGCTTGCCAGAGGGAACATCGAATAAACACTTCTTCGGATTAAGCTTCAGATTGATCTTGCGCAGATTAGCAAATGTCTCTTCCAAATCCTAGATAAGGGAGGCCTTATCCTTTGTTTTGACCATGATATCATCCATATAAGCTTCTATATTTCTATGCAACTATGGTTCAAAACTGATCTGGACTGCCCTTTAAAAAAGTGGACCCGACACTCTTTAATCTGAATGGCATGCGGACAAAGTAGTACGTACCACATGGAGTGATGAATGATGTTTTCTCTTCATATTATTTGGACATAAAGATCAAATGATACCCGGAGTATGCGTATAGAAAGGAGAGAAAATCACATCCCGAGGTAGAATCCATAATCTGGCCAATGCACGACAAGGGAAATGTTTTTTTTGGACAACCCTTGTTGATGTCTGTAAAATCAATGCAAAGCCTCCACTTCCCATTAGCCTTCCCGACCACTACTGGATTTTCCAGCCACGTAGGATGCAGTACTCCTCTGACTAAACCATCTGCCTCCAATTTCTTGATCTCTTCGACAATGAACTGCCGCCTCTCCAAGGCCTGCTTTTGTACTTTCTACTTGACGGGTCGGGCATGTTGGTAGACAGCAAGGTGGTGCTCAATTACCTCCCTGGGAACACCGAGGATATCGGATGGTTTCCAAGCAAACACATCGATATTCGACCGCGGGAAGGCAACGAGCATGCTATCCTATTTGTCATTGAGGGTGGCGCTGATAGTGAAAGTACCATTAATGCCAGCCAGCCCCACTGGGACCTCCTTCACTTGGGGTGCAGTAACCTTGGATCTCTTGCTGTTGGAACACTGTGGCACATCGTCAACGGGTGTCGTGCACTCGGAGGGGGCATGCTTCTCGGACTCCTTGCCGAAGGTCCTACAATACCTCTTCTTTACTCTGCTTTCCTTGGCGGGAACTACCGTTGCCGCTGCTTCTGCTGCAACTGCATCTCGATGTATCTTGTTCACACAAGTAATTTCATCCTTCTCATCCGATGAGATAGTGAGGACTCCCAATGGCCCATGCATTTTCAAGGTGTTGTAAGCATAGTGGCATGCTGCCATGAACTTAGCCAGGGCTGGTCATCCAAGAATCCCATTGTACGGTAAGGGGAGATCAACCACATCAAACACAATATTCTCAGTCTGATAGTTCAGTTCTCCCCCAAACGTCACCGACAACGTAATCTTTCCCTTAGGATGGCTCCTGCCGGGGTTAACTCCTTGAAACGTCCCGATGACGTCTAGCTCTTCTTCTCCTATCTGAAGCTTGCAGGTAACTGCTGGGGAAATCAGATTCAACCCGACCCCGCCATCTACTAGCATCTTTATAACCTTTAGGTTGTGAATTGTCGGGGAGACCAACAACGGCAAGCACCCTACCGCAATGGTGCGACCAGGGTGATCCTCTTCGTCAAAGATGATGGGCGTGCGGGACCATTTGAGCGATTTCCAGGCCTCTGGCACTGATTCCACAACATTGACCTCTCGTGCCCATTGCATGAGTTGGCGATGAGAGGAGTGCAAAGATGCACCCCCATCAATGCATAGGGCGTCAGTGGCCTTCTAGAATTCCTCCTCACTAGTTTCCTCTTCATCCCCTCCACTACTAGCATCATCACGGATCTCCTCCTCTTGGCCTCTGGCGGGTTTTCTTTGGTTCCGAAAGTGTCTACCAGGACGATTTGCTTCACCACCCCGGCCCTTGCCGCCAGCAGCATTATGACATTTTTCCTTATCACGCTTATCATACTCTGCCCTCTTTTTCTTGATGAACTGCTCAACCTGATAACACTCCTGAAGTTTGTGTCCTTTGGTCTGATGGATCTTGCAATACGACCCATCGCCTTCCCCGACTGTTTCGGCGGCAGCGGCTTCCTCGCAGGCAGCGGACGTGGCAGGTTCCTTGCCGGGGGCCTCAGCCTTGGCCTTATTGCTAGTACTAGGCATGCCCAATCCTTCCATAGTCATCACATCCTTATCCCTCGACTTCTTATTGCGATTCTTGCCCTTTTCCTGGCTAGTTGATTCATCCACATCCTCTGAATCAACATTAATGTAATCTTCTTTGTCACAGCCTGATTTTTCGCCCTTTCTTTTTCTTTGGATTTTCTAAGATTTTTGCCCGAGTTTTCTTTTTCCGTGGCTATGTGGTGTGGAAACTGAGGAAGCTGACCTCTTCTTTCGTTCCAGAGTGGATTGTCATCTTCATATCTATCCCTAGAACATGTCATTTCCATCCTTGACCCAACCCAATATTCTTTTTCTAAGCAATATTCCTTTTCTATTAAAGGAATAATTCTTTTTGCCCTAGGTTGTGAAGCAACCTATATCTCTTTCATTCCAAAAATTACGACGTAATTCTTATAATTTTTTTGGGTCATATCTTGATGAAATATGGCGAAACATTTCATTGCCATATTCAAAAATAATCCTCCAATAATCTTTTTCCTATTTTGCCATAAATGGCACTTTGTGAAGCAAGTGCTATTTATCTTTGTCCAATTGCCCCCAGACTTGGTGGACATCTTTTCATGTCCATATCATTACTCTGTGCAAAATTTCAAACTCATTTGCCTGGTAATTATTTTCCAGTCATTTTTCAAAGTTTATGTCCAGAAAGAAACTTTGTGAAGTATATTCTAGGCATGTCCAAATGAGATGAAACTTGGTCACATCCTTCATTTGATCAAATCATGTATCGCTACCAAATTTGAGATCATGGAGATCATCTATGTGAGCTCAGCTCCAAATCTTGGTTTCTGGTAAAAATTTCATTTTGTGAAGCAACCCTATTTTACCTTGTTTCATTTGAGCTGCCAATTTACCAAGCCTTCCTTACATCTATTTCTTCTCCCTACACCATGTTCCGGCTCAATCCAGTTATCCTTTTACCCTCAGTAAATTCTCCAAGATTCTGTCCAGAATGGAGCATTGTGAAGCAAGTGCCACTTTGGTAACTTCAAATGGCATGAGGTTTTTACAGCAGCTCCATATGGTCAAATAATCTAACTCCACCAAATTTCAGCTCATGACACTTAAGTATGTGAGTGCAACATCTTAATCTTTAATTCTGGCTAGTTTTGCACTTTCTACAGCAACCCCCATCCAAACTCCTCCTCTTAGTCTGATTTTTGGTGATCTGAATGATCATAGTGTAAGATCATCGCCAGACAAACCCTTTACCAAGTTACCCAGATGGTTTAACCACATGAAGTTACAAGCACCATCCTGTTGATTTACCATGGAGCCATGTGCAAATCTCTTCTTTGCCCCTGGATCAATTTATATCTGCATTGCTACTAAGGGCACCTTGGTCATCCTACTGGACATGGATGGCGATGCCAAAGCTCACCGCTTGCACCAGTGCGCGTGGTGACCGCACCTGCATCATGCACAACGTGCGCTCTGGAACGGTCGGGCCACTATGCTGGTCGCCTCCCTCCTTGTCTCGGCCTCAAACTATGTCCTGGAGCTAGCCCGTGCTCGTTTGCACCACCCTGCATCACTGCCCCGTCGTGGCTCGCCGGCAGCGCGCCGTCACAACAGTGCCACCGCGGCGCCCTGCCTCTGACCTCCATTAGCGCCCTGTTCGAGCTCGCTAGTGAGCGTCCAGAGACTCCTCCGCGCCTATATAAGAGACCCCCGACTCCTCCCGCACCTCAACAGCCCCTCCTCGCTCCTCCTCGACCACCACAGCCCTTGGGTTCCTCCTCTGTTCGTCGACGTCCGCCATGGCCGCCTCGGTCTCGGCATGATTCCGGCGAGCCTAGCCCCTCCCCTCTCCTCGTGAGGTGTCCAACGAGTTCTCCTCGTCCCAACGAACTGCCCCACACCCTTGCCCCCTTGCCGGAGCGGCTGCAACACCGAGACCCCTTGTCACATGAAGCTCTCTGTACGCCCATGGCGCCACCTCTCCCCTCCATCCCAGGCCTCCCCGGCGCCAGCTGAGCCCCTGAACGGAGCCTGTGCACCGCCTCGCACCCGCCGGTGCCCTCGACCGGGCCAGAAACGGCCGGAGCCGGTCGGCACCATCGCCACAGCTCGCCTCTGCCTCCCCGTCCCCCACCTGTCGCCGTCCTCCGTGCTCCACCCCGGCAGCCGAGTCCCCTCTAGTCGGGCGCGCCGCGCCGTCCTGCACCTGCCGGTGGCCATGCCGTGGCCGGAGGCCACCGAAGCCGCCCGGGCCCCCTCTGGCAGCGCTGCTGCACTCCTCCCCTGCGCCCTGTCCTGACCAGGCACGGGAGGAGGAAGACGACGACGCTCGGCCCCCCTGCCGCTGGGCCCGACCCGTTAGTGGCCCTGCTGGCCTGGCTGACGTGGTAAGTGGAGACGCATTTTGCGGAATGCTCTTTCTCTTGCTGAAAGCGTTTTCTCGTTTCTGCTTCTGGCCAAAATGCGTTTTCAGTTACAGAAGGCATATTTTCTTATTCTGCGCTTCTCCCTTATCCACTCAGGGACCCGTTGGTGATAAAAATATTCACAAACAAGTCCCTGATCTTCTACACCTGATATCTTTTCAACCGTAACTCCGAATCAGGTGATTCCAAAACCCACGTCTTCATCTGGATGAGACCTTTCTGTTGGTATCATTTTCACTATGGTTTGACATACTTGAAATGAACATTTTTCCCTTACTGTAAACAGCCCCCTCCGAGAGAGAACTGTTTCCGATGATTCTTTTCGCGATCGTTCCGCACTTCTTCCTGGAGTCTCCGTCACCCCAGGCAAGCCACAATACCCACTTGCATGATGGTCATGCAGTAGCCATGGTTTTCAACTTGAATATTTATTAAATGTTTGCTTATTTAAAATGTGTTTATCGTTGTTTCTGTAATGCTTCGGGGTTAATGTTTACTTTCTTGCTATGTTGTTATGCACCTGGTTATCATGCCCTGCTAGTTGCTAGTATTCATTTCATATGTTTATTCTTGCTAGTAGTACCTGCTAATGTTGGTAATGGTCTTCGGTGCATGACTGTCGTCTGTTCCAAGTACCATTTTTATGCATCTTCCTTTGCATCCAGTTAGTTAAATGCTTGCATGTTAGTAATCTTGATATGTTCTTGCATGATATTTATTGTTGATGTTAGTAGTCATGCTATGTTTCGGAAAAATATGTACTTATGATGTTCATGCTAGTCAGTATGCCATGCTTATTATTCATTGTTGATATGGTGGATAGTTATGTGTTCTCTCATGATTATGTTGATATTCATGCTCATGCATTGTAATTGCATAATGTAATTTATCATGACTCAGCATATTTGCATTCAAGTTTAACCGGATTAAATTGAACTTGAACAACTGTTGGCTGAGTCATGGTGCCACCATATCGAACTGACCAGTGCAACCACGTTTACCTTTATGGGAAGGTCCTAACTGGGTCTATTGTCATGCCTCTCGCCGGTGCCTCCAACGAGGGAAGGTTATGGGCATGCGGTACCTTGGCCCGGTAAGCAGTCATAATCTTATGTGCCCGTTGTTGTTGTTATGGATCCGGGTCCCCATTTGGGACCGTTTATGTTTGGCCACGACGGTGGTTGTTGTGTCTTTCGTAGACACGGGGCCACCCAGGACTATCCCAATGGGGCGTGAGTCAGAGTGGCCGGGAGAGTGTCATGACAGTAAATCGGTTTTGTCGGAACGCCTTTGGTCCACCCGAATGGGAGAACGAGGCCATGGGTTCTGTAGTGTGGGTACAGTGCGCTACCTCTGCAGAGTGTATATTAAATCTATCGATAGCTGCGCCCGTGGATAAGGGCCCAGTTCGTAGTTGGTCGCACTATGAGTCAACAGTAAAAATAATAATGTGCTTAATAACAACCTCGGTTCGATGATGAGATAAGTTGGTTATGATCGCCGGAAAGATCACCGTTTGAGGTCAAGTGTTGGTCATGGATGTGATCGCCGGAAGGATCACCGTGGTATCGAGGATACCGGTTTGTTGGATATTCGTGATATTGTGCGAGAATCGTGTGTAAAGATCAAGCTCCTTGTGGTCATTTGATGATTACTACGGTATTGTTTATACCAAGCTTGATTCGATCCTGAGATGATCGTGTAATGTCCGAGGTTGGTAAGTGATGCATGTGATGGTTACGAGGTAAACGGAACAGAATAAATGGTGCATGTAGAGTCATCATGTTGCATGCTAGTATCTTCAGATTGATATGTTCATGCCATGATCATATTGTCTAGCTGTATCATGTTCATGTTGTTCATGATATGTATCTTGATGATCTCATGATAAGTCTTGATTAACCTATAATTGTCATGTTGTTGTTTGTCTTGAATACTTCTGGTTTATTGTGAGCTTGCAAGTACATTCAATGTACTAACTTGGCGTGTCATGCCAGCTTGCAGGTCATGCCTAGATTGCTTGAACGTATGGTGTTGTTCCAGTGGTCGCGAGCTAGGATAAATGTTCCAGCCAGAGTCCCTGCGGATTGGAGTTCATCATCGTCGTTCGTTGTTCCGCTGCCAGTAGTTGTTCCGCTGCTTTAAGTTGTTATGCTGCTTGTATAGAGCAACTGTGTTGGCGTAGTGTCGCCGTGCCGATGTTATTCATTTTAATAACAGAACCATTGTAATCATATTCGTGTTGTAATAGAAATCTGGTTTGTTCTATACTAAGAAGTGTCGTATTCCAGAAGACTTCATCTCGATCTCTGGGCTGGAATACGGGGCGTTCCGGTTTTCTCTGAGCCGGGGTGCCACATTCTTCTCTGGGCAACTTCTTCCCTTCCTCCATCCGAGCACATTTATCCACCAGTGTATATAGTTCTTTCACAGTCTTGGGCAACCACACGTTCATTTTGGAACGAATGCGGCGGTTGCGCACATTGGACTGGGAAGCTGTTATAATGGCTACTGGATGGATACTTGGAATGTTTCTATTAACTTTACCAAATCTCTGCAAATACTTACGGAGGGGTAATCCTTCCTTCTACTGGAGAAGCTGCAGGTCGCTGGGCCTGCCGGGCTCTTGGTGGCCACCGGTGAAGGCACCGATGAACTCGTGGCACAGGTCCACCCATGACGAAAAGGTGTTCTCCGGCAGGTGCATCAGCCAAGACCTCACATTGGACTTGAGAGCCAAAGGGAAGTAGTTGGCGAACACCTTCTCATCTCTTCCCCCGGTAGCGTAAACAGCGATGGTGTAGATGCTCAGGAACTCTGTCGGGTTCAGCCTCCTGTCATATTTCTCAGGTATCTTTAGCTTGAACGTGCGAACGGATGGCCAACGGATTTGCCGCAGCTCTAGTGTAAAGGCAGGGCAGCCAACCTCAAAATGCAGGAACCCACTGACACCGAGTGCAGGCTCATTGATGTTTACGCCGTTGCACCCGTCGGCCTGGTGGGTGTCGATGCGGTGCTGTTCGGCGACAACGCGCGCAACTCCCCGCCGCCTATCTTCCGAGATTCGACGTTGGCCTGGACGTTGGCCTTCAATGTGAGCTACGGCAAGTCTGTTGGCCATCTACTCGCATGTTCAAGCCAGAGATACCAGAGAAGTATGATGGGAGATTGACCCGGCAGAGTTCTTGAGCATCTACACCATCGTCGTTCAAGCTGGAAGAGGAAGAGATGAGAAGATGTTCGCCAACTACTCCCCTTTGGCACTCAAGCCAAATGTGAGGTCATGGCTAATGCACCTGCCAGAGAACTCCATCTCGACCTGGGCTGACCTGTGCAACGAGTTTGTTGGCGCCTTCACAGGCAGCCACCAAGAGCCAGGATGGCCCAGCGACTTGCAACTCCTCCCACAGACGGAAGGAGAGAGCTTGAGGAAGTACATGCAGAGGTTTAGCTGGGTGCACAGGAACATTCCAGATATCCACCCGACAGCTATGATTGCCATGTTCCAGTCCAACATGGACAACCACAGGATACGTTCCAAGATGAACGTGCGGCTGCCCAAGACTATGAACGAGGTTTACACCTTGGCGGATAAGTGTGCCCGTACAAAGGAGGCGAGGAAACTCCCAAGCGAGGAAGATGGCATCAAAGTTGATTCAGAGGATGACGACGATGCTGTCGACTAGAAGAAGAACAAGAAACGCAACAAGAAGTGCAAGGAGAAAACAGTTCTCACTGTCGAAGGATCTAGCGTTCCTAGTACCAGCAAGAAGGCCAAGACCGAAGCTCCCGGCAAGGAAGTTGCCAGGTGCACTGACTACTGGGAAGCTGTGCGGTCGAGAAGGCTGGGAGGCTGACGGGCCGTATTGTAATATCCATCGGACCAAGGGCCATGATCTCCAAGCGAGTCATCAAGTTGAGCAACTCGTCAGGAAGTAGAAGGCTGAGTATGAGAAGCGTGACAAAGAGAGAGACCAAGAAGACGCTGGTGGGAAGGGACGAGGTGGTAGAGAAGGCTGCCCTAGCAAGTCCCTCAACATCAAGGGAAACCTGCCAGAGGCTGTGACAAGAAGGGATGCGATGACGAGGGCGACGAAGGGGATGAAGAGGAAACCAGTGAGCAGGAGTTTTAGAAGGCCACTAACGCCCCGTGCATTGGCGGAGGTGCGTCATTGTACTCCTCTCACCGCCATCTTAAACAGTGGGCACGTGAGTTCAATGTTGTGGAGCTAGTGGCAGATTCTCAGAAACCACTCAAGTTCTCCCACACTCCCATCTTCTTTGATGAAGAGGAACTCCCTGACCACACCACCGCGGTAAGGTGCTTGCCATTGTTGGTTTCACCAACAATCCGCAACCTCAAGGTCACAAAGATGTTGGTTGACGGCGGGGCTGGGTTGAATCCAATTTCTCCCAAGGTCATCAGCAAGCTGCAGATAATAGAAGAAGATCTCAAGGTTACTGGCACCTTTCAAGGGATCAACCCCGGCTGGACTCGTCCGAAGGGGAAGATCACGTTGCCAGTGACATTTGGAGGGGAGCTAAATTACCGAACTTAGAAGATTGTGTTCAACGTGGCTGAGCTTTCATTGTCGTACAATGGGATACTTGGACTACCTGCCCTGGTGAAATTCATGATGACATCTCACTATGCCTACAACACTTTGAAGATGCCAGGGCCAATGGGCGTCATTTCTATCCCATCAGACAAGAAATACACAATCATATGCGTTGATAAGATGTACCGGGAGGCGGTCGCTCCTGAGGCCGTGGAAGCCGCCATTCCCACCAAGGAAAACAAGCAAAGAAGAGAAGCTAGGAAGGATACCGGCAAGGAATCCGGGAAGCGTGCCTCTCTGGGGTGCGCTGCGCCTGTCGATGACTTGCCAGAAAGATCCAATAGCAAGAGATCAAAGGTTGTTGCACCTGCTATGAAGGTCTTGATAGGACTAGTTGGCGCTGATGATACGTTCACTATCAGCTCCACCCTTGATGAGAAATCGGAAAGCGCGCTCGTTGCCTTCCTGCGGGTGAATGTCGATGTGTTTGCTTGGCAACCATCTAACATCCCAGGCATTCCCAGGGAGGTAATCGAGCACCACCTTGTTATCAGTCCCCTTGCCCAACCCGTCAAGCAGAAGGTTCGGAAGAAAGATTTGGAGTGGCATAAATTCCTTGCCGAAGAAATCAAGAAACCTGAAGCTGCTAGTTTGGTCGGAGGAGTGTTGCATCCAACATTGTTGGCAAATCTGGTGGTGGTGCGAAAAGTGAATGGGAAATGGAGGCTTTTGCATAGATTTCACAGATCTAAACAAAGCATGCCCGAAGGGCCCATTCCTCTTGCCTCGCATCGACCAGATTGTTGATTCCACCTCCGGATGTGACCTGCTTTCCTTCTTGGAAGCATACTCCGAGTACCACCAGATATTCACGTCCAAGGAAGATGAATAGAAGACCGCGTTCATGTGGCACGTACTGCTTTGTACAAATGCCCTTCGGGTTTAAGAGCTCCGGGTCCACTTTCGCAAGAGCCGTCCAGATTGGTTTTGAGCCTCAACTGCACAGGAATATTGAAGCTTACATAGATGACACTGAGGTCCAGACCAATGATAGATCAATAATTATTCAAGACTTGGAATAGACCTTTGCAAATCTGTGCAAGCTCAACCTGTATCTTAATCCAGAGAAGTGTGTGTTTGGCGTACCCTCTGGCAAGCTACCTAGTTTCTTTGTGTCTCACTGGGGGATAGAGGCCAACCCCGACAAGAGGAGAGCAATTGATCAGATTCAAGCCCCCATATCAATCAAGGATGTGAGGCGCTTAACTGGATGTGTTGCCGCGCTGAGCATGTTCATCTCCTAGTTCGTCGAGCGCTCCCTACCGTTCTTCAAAATTTTGAAGAAGGCAGGGCCCATGAAGTGGACCCCGGAGGCAGAAGCAGCACTGCAAGACCTAAAAACCCACCTTTCCTCTGTTCCCACCTTGGTTGCTCCTAGACCACAAGAGCAGTTGCTATTGAACCTAGCAGGGAGTAATCAAGTGGTTAGTGCTGCCCTGGTGGCACAGTGGTAAGTGGAAGAAGGATTACCTGCAACTACTATCCTTTTCAGGGAAGGAAGTGAACTAGTCGCAGCAGGATCGAGTGTAGATCAAGAGAAAGAATAGCAATGTAGTGTAGGCAACCCCAAGACCATGGCAAGAAAGAAGGTAGTGCAGCAAACAGTTTACTTTGTCAGCTTCCTGTTG
Source organism: Secale cereale (assembly GCA_902687465.1). Classification (NCBI taxonomy): domain Eukaryota; kingdom Viridiplantae; phylum Streptophyta; class Magnoliopsida; order Poales; family Poaceae; genus Secale; species Secale cereale. Next base: position 295,455,281 of record LR738710.1, on the reverse strand, counting down.
CAGGGAGCAAGATCAAGGTATCCTAGAGTACATAAATTAATATTCAGCCTCATCATGGCCTCGAGGAAGCTGCACCACTACTTCCAAGCCCATGATATCACAATTGTCACCTATTTTCCTCCGCAATGCATATTGAGGAACCCTGAAGCCACCGGCAGGATAGTTGAATGGGCATTGGAGTCATCAAGCTTTGGGGAGGCCCTTCCCCCTTGCCGAACCACAAGGGGCCAATGGCCCCATAGGTGATCATGTTTTCCCATGACACACATCATTCTCCTAATGATGTGATCCCATTACCAAATGAGAACTCATGTCTATGTTTGGGAAACCTTAACCAACTTTGATCAACGAGCTAGTCTAGTAGAGGCTCACTGGGGACACAATATTTGTTTATGTATTCACACATGTATTTAAGTGTACGGTCAATATAATCCTATCATGAATAATAAACCTTTATCATGAATAAGGAAATCTAAAATAATAACAACTTTATTATGGCCTCTAGGGCATATTTCCATCAAGTTCATCTTCCTACATGGACTAGTCTAGCAAGGAATGACTCTTATGTATCCAAATTGACAGTAGTTAAATTCATCATATAAATATTGAGTGTAGTGTTGTTCCTTGATATCAACAACTCAAGCATAGATACTTGATGATGTAGAAATTGCTCAAGATGTGAGTGATTTGCAATCTCTTAGATTTTGGCTCATCCAAGTACCTACAAGGGTTAGATAACATGCAAGGGTGCAAATATATCCAAGACATATGATCATCATTATAAGAGAAATATGTATCCAAGGAGTCACTACTCTGTACTTGAGGCATCAATAATGTTCAATTCACCTCTAAAGTGACTAAATATCTTTTCATCAAGCGGTTTCATGAAGATATCCGCCAATTTCTTAGCGGTACACACATGCTTAAGATTGATGTCACCTTTAGCAATATGATCACGAATGAAATGATGACAAACTTCAATATGCTTAGTTTGAGAATGTTGCACGGGAGTGTGAGCAATCTTTATAGCACTCTCACTGTCACAAAGCAATAGAACATGTTCCATATATATCACATAATTTTTAGGAGTTTGTGTCATCCAGAGTAATTGAGCACAACATGATCGGGCGGCAATATATTCCTCTTCAGTGGTGGATAAGGATACCAAGTTTTGTTTCTTGGAGGACGAAGATACAAGGGATCTACCAAGTAATTGACATGTACTCGAAGTTGTCGGTGTTCTGGGAACCAGGGTACCCAGACTTGCCTGCCTGTGGCGCATCGCGTGGCTCCATCAACAGCCTGGTGCAGCCCATCTTCAGCATCGACAAGACAAGACCCTCGTGAGGGGCCAAGCCTCGCGAGGCGGGCGATGCTGAGACCTCTGAAGTGAGCGGCCACCCCAGGCTACCTCCGGAGGAGCGGAGTTTCCTATGCAAGCACCCACCTAACTAGGATCAAGTGACGCAACCCATGACGACCATGGCCAGGTGGGTGCCAGCGGGCGTAGAGCAGCAGGTTTCCTCTTTGGTGCTAAGGAGGCAAGCGCAGTCGCGGAGTCCCGAGGAATAAACCAAAGGTTTCCATTCTTGTGCAACGAGACCAAGACTTTGAGGACGGTTGTCATCGCCGAGCCCACCACGACGTCATGATCAGAAGCTTTGTAGGTGAAGAATACCTTTCGTCAGGATAAGATGTACTTCCTGTCCCCTTTCATATTGGTCGATGTGGGATCCCTTCCTGCCTTCGTTTTCAGAGGAAGAGGACCATGGACACTATAAATATAGCTTAGCCACCACCATGGGAAAGGATCTGAATCCGGAACCCTCACTAGCTAACACTCACCCAAGAACATGCCTCCTGAGGCTGTTCTTCCTCTGTACTAGTTCATCCTCAACCCCGCCGAGGTGGGGTCTTACACAGCAAGGTGGCCCGAACCTGGATAAACTGATGAGTCCCTTTCCCTTTCCCTTCCCATTCATCGAGCTAGGCCATGGGATCGATGATCTAGTTGGCTGGAGAGGTTGTGTTCTTTGCACATGCCCCAGAGTTCGAATCTTTCTTGGGTCTGCGGAGCCCTGAATCCGACGTTTGGCGCGCCCGGTAGGGGCGTGTTGAAGCCTCTCTTTGATCGACCGATTTGTCACTGTCCGCCGATCCCATGGCCGACGCTCATCGAGTTCGTGCTGAGTGTCGGGCGGCCCACTCCGCCCGCGTTGCTCAGACGGCACCTGCAGGTGACATCATCCCCCGCCACTCGCCGTCACCCGCAGCCAATGCTGCCACCGGCGCCGCGGCCAACGAGCACCAGCAATCTTCGCTGCCACCTTCTGTGCGGCGTGATGGCCCCACCACCACTCCTTCGCTGACTCCGGCTGACGCTTCGTCCTTCCATGCCCATCGTGGGCTGGCAAACACGCAGGCTGCGTTGCTCATAGCAAGCGAGCTTCTGCGCTACCGCCCGGCCGACGACCAATACAAGGACTCGCTGGACCGCATCGCCGAGCTCGTCAGCGCCGCTGGAGAGGCAACTGCACCGTCTTGCTTGCTGCCTCCGCCGCAACCTCAGGTGGGCGACATGGCCCATGGTGCACCTCCCCCCTCTCCAGCGAGATGTCTTCCCCGAGCCAAGGCGTGAGTCCCCCTGGCGCGACCCGCCACACAGGGCACTGGCGCGCGATGAAGAAAGCTGCCAGGTGGTGCATCGGCCTCAACGAGATGTGCGTACGCTTCCAGCACCGCCCCATCAAGACCATGCGCCACCCGAGTCGGCAGAACACGAGCACACACAACAGCCTCCCCCTCTGCGGTGGGCTCCCGTGAGCGTGACTGGCTGCCGAGCATTCACTCTGGAGCTGCGCCGTGTCGTCTGGCCCGGCAAGTTCAAGCAAGATTTGTCCGGATGGTACGACGGCACACCTGACCCAACAGAGTTCCTTCAGCTCTACGAGCTAAGCATCGAGGCGGCGATCGGCGACAAGAAGGTCCTGTCAAATTGGTTTCCCATGGCCGTCAAGGATAGCATGCGATCGTGGTTGTTGAACCTCCCTGTGGGATCGATCTCCTCCTGGGATGATCTGCGGGAGCGCTTCGTCGTCAACTTCCAGGGTACCCGTGACCACGCCCCTGTATCAGGTGACCTATGGCGCATCAAGCAGCAACCAGGGGAGACCCTGCACAAATACATCCAACATTTCACCAACGTTCGCCTCAAGATCCCCAAGGTGTCAGACGAGGCCATCATCTCAGCATTCACTGATGGTGTCTGGGATGTCAAGATGAAGGAAGAACTCGCCATCCATGAGGACCTGTGCTCGTCCCTGGAGATGTTCAACATGGCGACCAAGTGCGCGAGGGCAGAAGAAGGTCGGTTATCACTCCTTGAGCTTCCAGAGGCCGACCTTGAAGACAAGAAGGCCAAGGCCAAGTATGTGAAGCGCAAGGGACCGGTCGTGCTTGCGACCGAGCCCAAAATGAAGCGCGGTTGCGACCACCCCGAGTCCTCCAAGGGCAATCGCCCATTCTTCATCTTCCATAACGTCCACAGCCACGACACCAATGACTACCAAGAGCTCAGGGCCATCCAAGACGGGCACCTTGGCCACCGTCCTGAGCACAAAAACAACGGCTAAGGCCATGGAGGAGGCCGTGGTGGAGGATGCTGGGACAACTGTGACCCCAGGCAGGGCTGGCGCGATCAGCCTCGCGAGGACCACTCACAAGGCCAGCCTTGTGATGACCCCTGGAGAGGTCACCCTCATGAGGATCACCCTCAGGGCAACGTCGGCCTTCCTCCCCTACCACCGCACCAAGAAAGAACGATGACCATCGCCAAGATGATGGGGCCGGGGGCTTCCAAGAGCCTCGTGCCATTTCCTGCATCATGGGCAGCGCTCAGGCCCCTGCCTCCCATCGCGTCTTCAAGCAGTTCGGTCGCGAGGTGAATGCGGCCCTCCCCAAGCTAGAGGTGCCGCATCCCCTCAGATAGTCCATGTACGCTATCACCTTCGACTCTGCTGACCAGCTCAAGTGCGCGGCCACCGCCATTGCACTCCCGATGCTCTGCTCTCCTACCATGAGCAACATCCTCGTCACCAATACACTCGTCGATGGCGATGTGGGGCTCAGCGTCCTCTCCGTCGAGACGTTTGACACGTTGCAAGTGCCATACGACTAGCTCCTGCCCACCAAGCCTTTCTCAGGAGTGACTGATGGCTCCACAGTCCCCATAGGGCAGATCCGTCTCCCCGTCACCTTCAGCAAGCGCGACAACTACCAAACCGAGCTCATTGACTTCGACGTTGACCGCACTCATCTACTGTACAATGCCATCCTCGGGTATCCGGCCTTGGCCAAGTTCATGGCAGTGACTCACCATGGCTACAACATCCTCAAGATGCTGGGGAGCAGCGGCATCATCATAGTTGCCTGCGACGAGAAGGATCCGGTGTGCTCCCTGAAGCACGCCTACCAGGCCGCGACGGCCGAAAACTCAGATGAATAAGGCACCGTCCACCCCCATGAGGTCATCCCCAAGAAGAAGAATTAGCAGCAACATCGAGGACCTCAGGAGGGTGGAGCGTCTGACAGTCGTGCCTCAGGTCCCGCACCCACTGCTAGGGCGGCTCCCACCTTCCCATAAGAGGGCTCGCTCGGCGCCCCTCTCAGGTTGGGCTCAGGGGCTCTCCTCTGGAGGGCCTCTAATCTTGCAAGCGTCACGAGGGAGGTGTTCGGGCACAATGTGGATGCGTTCTTCGACGCTTGCCTCCGCAAGCAAGGCGCAGGGAGCGAGGCGCCAGGCGCTCTGGAGTTCATCACCCAGGTGATCGAGGAACTTCAGGAGGCGCGTGACATGTGTGACCAGCGTTGCATGATGCAACCCAGTGCATCTGCCGTCTCGGATGTGGGTGACGAGCGATGCGTCTGCCTCAACATCCCAGCTCTCAACAGAGCTGCCTCTCAGAGCTGAATGTGTGCGTCAACATCCCAGATCTCAACAGAGCCGCCTCTTAGAGCTGTGTATCTGCGTCAGCATCCCAGCTCACAACAGCTTCTGGCTGTCCCGCGTTAGCCGGTGTGGAGGGTCTCCTCACAGCTACGTTCACATGTCTTTTGGTCTGCCAAACGTAGCTTCCACACACAAGTTCCGCATGCGGGCTGTCCTGGAGGCTCATGAGGCCAGGTGCTAGATGATCTAGACATAGGAGGCGTAGAACACTCGCGAGCCTCCTGGACCTCAAGAGCCTTGCGACACCCAGGAACCAGACGACTCGTGAGGGGCAACATCTACGGCGCACATCTTCGACTACCCCAACTCTTCTACGAGGACGGTGCAAGGTGACTTTTTGGTTTGTTCAATTGAGGGCGCCCCTTGGACTGCATTATCATCAATCTATATCGGTCTATCCCTGCAGCATGTACGGTTTTGCGCATATATCAGAATTGGTCCTACCCTTCCATGAAATTACTTCATATCATCTCCTACATGTCTGGTGCTTCACCACCATGAACATCATGTGCCCTCATGAACCCACCTGCGAACGCCTCATGATTAATGACTGGCACTTCATCTGTGCTCGGGTCCATCCCTAAAGTGTCGCTAAACCCAAGTGGCTGAGCTCTGTTTTGCGGGCCATCCTTGTGTACGTCCCCTCCCATGGCCCTTGGTGCCTTGTTCTTGCATGAGCTAATCATGGCTAGATGAGTCAGGGCGCGCGACCTGGTGCCTCGCTGTCGCGGGAGCCACGTGACGGGATGTCTTTCCTTAGGATCGTCGCATGAGAAGTCCGGGCATAGCATTTGTACTCGGATCCATCCCTGCAGCATCGATAAACCCAACGGCTGAGCTCTGTCTAGCGGGTTGGCCCTGTTCACGTCACCTCCTGGGGTCGTTGGTGTTTGGCCTTCGCATGCGATATCCTCCGGAGATTCACTCGGCGCAGGCCACCTAAACATCATGTAGGACTCTTGCAAATGTTCCGAACTTAAAATCTAGGAGCAACCCGCCTTAAAGTAGGGCCCCGTGAGTCCCGCGCTGGCCCAGGGGTTCCCATATACACCTCCTCCAGTCCTACCGTTCAAGCCATGTGCCAGGACGAGGCTGTTCACGCACCTGAGTCTCCCCTCAGAGGGAGCTCCCACCCACGACCCAGTGGAGGCCCCATTCTCCGCGCTGGCGGACGCCACGGTCGAGGAGCGGCTTTGCCCACGTAAGAGTAGAAGAACCATGCTCCACGCTGGTGAATAAACAACTAAGGGCACCCTAGCAGTTGCAGTAACCTCAGGATGGCTCTCTAGCCCGCCGCCCGGCCTCAACATGTTGCTATCCCCATGGGACAGTCATAGGAGGGGGTTGGGCACGAGGGTTGCGCCCGGGTCACGCCCGGCGCACCCTGCCGCACCAGGTCTCTCGCACCTGGTCTTCGCGCGACCCTCCTTGGTAAAAGCTGGCCGGCGCACCCTGCCGCACCAGGTCTCTCGCACCTGGTCATCGCGCGACCCTCCTAGGTAAATGCTGGCCAGGAAAGGTATGGGGGCTCCAGATTAACCAAGATGATGTTCGCGTTTCCTTCATGAGGGATGTTCGTACGTCAAGGGGACCCCTGAGCATCGCAACTCAGGGTCCTCACTGGTCACGTAGCCCCTCACCCCTTGGTCTTGTCCTGGTGATCCGGATGCCCCAATGGCGGCTAAGGTCTGTGTGGGGCCAGGCCCAGTCGACGCAGAACACTAAAGCACAAAGAAAGGAAATCAAGCGCAGAAAGAAAATTGTGGAAATCTAAGCAAATTATTAGAAAGCATAATGTCTCATAAGTTCAAAGCAGAAGTTCTTACGCCTCCATGAGGCACGGTAAATGTCGCAAGAACAAACCAGGAAGAGGCGTCGCCATCACCTCAGTGGCCAATGTCACCCTTGGCGGGAAGCTCGTCATTAACAACACCACCACCACCCTCGCCATCGGCTCTAGCCATCGCCGCCGCGGGGTCAACGCAGAGAAAATTCTCCAGCAGATCTTTCAGCTGCTCCTCCATGGCGTCAACAGCAGAGTCGCGGGACTCGAGAGTCACCGGCTCGATCAGAGCGCCAAGATCGAGGTCGGGGATCATGTAGATGGAGGTGGTTGAAGACACGCGTCGTAGCAGAGGTAAAGAGCGTGCGGCACTCCCCTTCCACCATGGTGTCCACTCCAGCGATGACACTCTCAAGCAACGCGACGAGCTCAGAGAGTAGCCCAGAGGGGCCCTCCTCCAGAGTCGCCAGCGGCTGCTCGTACACTTCCCCATAAAGATATTACAGCGTTGTGCGGGACCTCAGTTCAAGGGAGACGAAGGCGTTGCACCCCAAGGCGGCCTCCTTCTCCGCCGCGGTGATGAACTTCTCCTTGGCCTCCAGCCGGGCCATCTCATTGGAGACAAGCTTGGCGTGGGACGCCTGAGCCCTGCCCACCTCCTCCTTCAGCTTACTTAGGTGGCTCCATTCAACGACCTGTTCCTGGGCTGCCTGCACCATATCGGCATCGTGATCGAAGAGTGCGGTCTCCCGAGCCTTGATCTCATCCTCCTATTCCTGAAGCCGACGGGTACAGGTGGCCTACTCTTCGCGGAGAGCCTCCAGCTCGGCTTTCCCATGCCAAAACGCTTCTTGGTGGACGCTCTATGAACCAACGCCATGTCGCGAGCCGCCACAGCCACACTGGCCACCTTCTTTCCCTCCATAGTGGCCGCTTCAGCCTGGCCCCAGGCCGTCCTGATAGACGCGTCGGCTTGGAGCCACACCGAGATCAACCCCAAGCGCCCTACCACTTCGCAACCACGGGCACCATGAAGATCGGCTCGGAGTTGATCCAGCGCAGTGTAGGCCTCCTCCAGAGCGCTGGGCCTTGCAGAGGAACCATGGTCCACCAATGCGAGGGCCTGAGTAGGAGGCAACACTAGCGCCTGGGCTAGCCCTGCCGCAGTAGCAAGGACAACAGGGGGCTCCAGTGCCTTTGAACCTCCGCAAGCACAACGACGACGGGCAGCCCCGCGGTCTGCTGGGCGAAGCAACCTCCTCCCGAGGCTCCGGTACATAGCTGCGAGGGGCCGGATGGGCCACCGGGGGGCCCGAGGAAGCCTCCTCTACCCGCGTCGAGGTCGCCACGGCCATGGCGGGCGACATGGGCTCGATGGCCCCGACCTAATCCTTCTTCCTCTTCACCAAAGGCTGGAGCCTGGTCACCAGGGGAGGAGTGTCATGGGCATGGCATCAAAGATGGAGAATGAAAGGAAGGTACAATACTTACTCATTGGCGGCAACGTACGCCCTTTTTCTGGCCAGGACCACGGCGCTCCCGACCTTCTTGGGCGCGGGATTCGCCATTACCTTAAGACTGGCCGGGCGAAAGGCAGCTGGCGCGGAAGCGACGATGGGGGACGACAAGGCAGGGGTGTCGCCCTGGCAAAGTGTTGCTGTCTCACCCTTCTCCGTTGTCACCCGGCCGAGCCTCCGCATAGGGGTGCCCCCAGACCTCGTGACCACCCCGATAGAGCATGGGGATCCCTCGACCGAGTATTCGGCAAAGTTGTTGTCGTCGGAGAGATTGTGGAGGGCCTTGCTCTAGACGGAGGAGAAGTCCCCTGCACATCGTCCATGGTTGCCTTCAAGTCTCCCTCCCCCTCCCCTCAGAATCCTCACCAGAGGACACCGGCACTGGGGAGTTGGGGAACCTCGGCAGTACGAGCCCCAGCTCATTGAAGATGGGCATGTCGGCGGCCAATGCCGCGCCATCGGCGCATCGGTACAATGGTAGGTAGGCCTCTGGGAGGCCGCCGGGGTCCTTCTCGATCAAGGTGCGCATGGCCTTGCTCAGCTCCTCATCCGTCAAGCTCTCTGGGCATAGCCGGAGGTCGTCCTACGTGCCCTTGAAATCCCACATGGGTCGTGAGTGCGCCTGGAGCGGAGCCAGGCGCTCCGTCAGGAACTCCTTGACGAGAATGGGCCACGTCAGCTTCTTGGCCACTAGATCGGCTGTCATCTTCTTCAGGACTGGCGCTACCCCGGGGTCAGTGAGCTTCTCGTGAGCCCACCGGTCCAGCTTCGCCGGCATCGCAACCGACAGCTCCAGTCGAGCATGCAGGCGCTTGGCGTCCATGAAGATCCCCTTGCGCCGGAAGTCCTCCACTTTCTTCTTGGCCCTCAAGAGTGCATTGTTGCCATGGGACGCAATGAAGCAGACTCACCAGGAGCATTGGGCCAAGTTGCTCATCCGGAGGTAGAAGAAGTGGTAGAGGAACACAACGGAGGGCGCCACTCCCATGAACGCCTCGCAGTAAAATGCAATGATCGACAGGAGAAGGATAGAGTTGGGCTGGAGACGCAGAGCATGGATTTGGTAATGGTCGAGGACGGCGAGGAAGAAATTAGAGAATGGTAGGATAGGCCACCGCCAAGAAATTGAAGATGCTGTGAAGGGAGAATGGGTAGAGGGTCCCCGCCAAGGTTCCCCGCTCGATCGAGCCGACCCGAAGCACCATCTCCGTCCCTTCGTTGTCGTTGCTCACCGTCAGTGGGAGCAAGGCGGCAAGATGCCTCACCACGGTAATGGAGGACATGCTGAGGGCCGGCTCGGGCGAGGAGGCCGAGTGCGCGATTGGAGCGGTGGGCTTCGCCTTCTCGGCTGCCATCGGTGGAGAGCTCAGGGGAAAGGTTCGGCAGATCTGGAGGCACTTTCAGTAGGAAGGAAAGGGGATCTGGAGCATGACAAAGACAAGGCAATGAAGACTTGTGGCACCCCGGATCAGAGCGACCGGCTTACCTTGCATTGCCAGCCCAGAGAGCTTGTCTTCTGGCAACACACAATATCTTGGTACAGAAAACAACTGCTTTATTGATACTAGCGGACCATAGTTTTACATTACAACAGGTAGCGAGGCCAAGCGGCACACACTGTGTGGCCGGAAAATATGTACATTATTTAATGAACATAGAAGGGCCTCGGTTATAAAACTACACAGCAGCGGAACGACTTCGTAGCGGAACTCCATCTCACAAGGACACCGATGTGGACGCGGTCTAGACTCGGACATCACTCCTTTCCAGCGGAACTTTCCTGAAATCTGGCATGACATGCTAGGTTAGTACATTGAATGTACTTGCAAGCCTACAGCAAACAAAAATCATAATGACAAACTGAAAGGATCGATATGGTTGACTAGAGGGTGGGGGGGTCAATAGGCAACTAACAATTTTTAGCTTTTCTTAACCACTTTAAATTGAGCGACAAAGTAAGTTGTCTAGATATGCTATGATGAAGACAACTTATAGGAAGCAAAGATAACAACCTCACAAGCAAGCTATATAAGATAAAGAAGTAAAGCTTGCACAAGTAAAGGAAAGAAATAACCACAAGTGGAACCGGTGAAGACGAGGATGTGTTACCGAAGATCCTTCCCTTTGAAGGGAAGTACGTCTCCGTTGGAGCGGTGTGGAGGGACAATGCTCCCCAAGAAGCCAGTAGGGCCACCGTATTCTCCTCACGCCCTCACACAATGCAAGGTGTCGTGATTCCACTAGTGGTGCCCACGAAGGCGGCAACCGAACCTTTACAAACAAGGTTGGGGCTATCTCCACAACCGAATTGGAGGCTCCCAACGACACCACGAAGCTTCACCACAATGGAATATGGCTCCGAGGTGACCTCAACCGTCTAGGGTGCTCAAACACCCAAGAGTAACAAGATCTGCTAGGGATTACTGGGGGGAATCAAATATCTCTTGGTGGAAGTGTAGATAGATGCCTTCTCAAGCAATCCCGAGCAAATCAACAAGTTTGATAGGCTAGGGAGAGAGATCGGGCAAAAATGGAGCTTGGAGCAACAATGGAGTATTTGGGGGAAGAGGTGAGTCAACAATGAAGAAGAAGATGCCTTTATATAGTGGGGGGAACAATCCAACCGTTACCCCCTCACTCAGCCCCGCAGAGAGCGGTACTACCGCTCGAGTGAGCGGTACTACCGCTCGAGTGAGCGGTACTGCCGCTTATCAAGTGGTACTACCGCTTTCCCTTAGCGGTACTACCGCGCAAGGGGGGACTGGGACCCAGAGTGGTACTACCGTGGATGCAGGGCGGTACTACCGCTAGGGAGCGGTACTACCGCCACTACTACCGCTTCTAGTGCCGCAAAACCCGACACGAGAAAATGCGCTCTCAAGTTGAGGCGGTAGTAAAACAGAGCTGCAGCGGTACTGCCGCAGAGTGCAACAAGCGGTACTACCGCTCAGTGGAGAGGTACTACCACTTGAGGCACTTAGGCGGTACTACCGCTGAGGCCCGCGGTACTACCGCTGGGGCCAGGAAAAACAGAGAAGGGGGAATGTAGAACTCCATTGAGGCGGGAAGGTATGGTGGGTGCGATAAGGAAGTGTACGTGTTGATTCCACCCTAACCTTACCAAAGCGGATCCCCTCTTGATAGTACGGTGACCCCTACGAAACTAGTCCACCAACAAAGAAACGAAAAGAGCTACACCGTCTTGAATCGAACACCGAGGGGATACAATCGTCTCGTGCCAAAGGATGAATCTCTGAAAAAACTTAGTGAACACGATTAGTCCGCAAAAGCATTGTCATCAATCACCAAAACACCATCGGGCTAAGTATGCCCTTACAATCTCCCCCTTTTTGGTGGATTGATGACAATACGGGATTTGCACAAAAAGTAATGACATAGAGTAAGCGCAAAACCCACACCCCTGAAATATAGACGGGCCCCCCTAGATGTGTGCTATCTAGATAAGTTTTTTGGACTGCACGGCACACATACTAGGATCAACACTCCCCCTATACTTTAGAGACCAACAACCTAAGCATGATATGAGAGCATAGTATATAACAGGATAAGCATGCACGCTATAGAGTACCAAGGTACATAGATACGATAAAGGAAGGTAGCATAGGTAGGTAGCATATGTCTCACACCATATGCCGGGAACTTAGGTCTCACGAAAACCAAACAAAGCAAACGACGAGAAAGCAGAACGACAGGAACACAAAGGCAACGACACAAATCCCTAAACTCTCTCCCCCTTTGGCGTCGAGACGCCAAAAGGGCAGAGAGGTGAGCTACGGCTCTAGGTGAGAGCAGGTGAAGGTCTCGAACATCAAATCCCAGCGGGGTCATCTGCACCGTCGTCGTCGACCGAAAACTGCTCGGCGTCGGAATCTGTCCACGGGCAGTGCTGCTGAATCCACTCTTCCTCCTAGGCGACCTGTTCCTCAGAACCACTGGCCACAGTCGCACCCAACTGACGCATGAGCTCCTTGCGACGTCCCCTGGCCTTCTTCTCTGCCACATGAGTCATGTACTGACCATGAGACTCCATGCAAAACATCTTCTTCATCTTCAGCTTGAGCTTCTTTGCCCACGAGGGCTCTGCACCAGATGGCTCATAGTCATCGTCATCATCAGCCTCAGCCTCAGCCTCCTCGGTCTCCATAACAGCAGCAGAGGATGAACCCCCAAATTTGGGTGCCTAAGTGCCCTAGTTGTCCTTCCTCCTCAGACGCTTAATCTCATGGGACACCAACTCTCCAGTCTCAAGCATAACATTGGGATAGACATGATCCCAAGCCTTCTCAATAAGAAGCATGATGAATGGTCCATAGATCAGGCACTTGCGCTCAGAGATGGAAGATAAGAGTTCAGACCACATCACATTAGAGATATCCAGGGACTCACCAGTGTTCTTCTCTAGCTCATGCTGGCAAAAGAGAAGCATGTCCACAAGATAGGAGTGAGCCATATCCTGATTCCCAACTCGAGGGAAGAGGGTCTCACGGAAGATGCGGTGAAGGATATCCAGATAGGCAGACAACTCATATGTTACCTTCTTAGTTTCAGGGTGGACCTTCGCAGTGCAGTAGGGCCAGAGAGCTTGCTTGTGGGTGGAGGTAGTGTTGCGATGAGGACGAAAGCCAACATGAGCATCAAGCCCATGGTCTGCCACCCCAAGTAACTGCATGAAAGCCTTCCACTTGACAGAAAGCAACTTACCATTGGTCATCCATGTTAGAGACCTATCCTCATCAGTCCCTAGATGGACAGTGGCATAGAATTGAGCCACAAGATCTGCATCAAAGTCCTTGTTGAACTGAATGATCTGGAGAATGTTAAGCTGAGAGCACATCTGAAGAGCATCGCCAAAATACTCAGGATCCTTCTCCATGTAATCCTTGTCGATGGAGCGAACACTGACAAATAGATTCTTCTTTGCCTTGATCACATCAAAGTAGATGGCAAACTGAAAGCGGTTCCAGAACGGACGATTGACCAAATTGGGTTCTTGATCAACTTCATAGGGATTGCGGCGACACCTTGCCCAGAATTCCTTGCCACTCATTTGGGTCACAGTTTTGCCCTTTGGCTTCGACATGGACTTCTTCTTGAGTTGAGGTGGAGGTGGAGCACTAGATGAACCTCCTGCAAACTCAGATGTGCAGTAGCGCTTCGAAGTGGCATGATTGGGGTTGATACGGCGAGCTTGATGCTCAGGATGTTCATCACTTGGAACCAAACACAGAAACACGCGAACCAACCAGAAAGAACGAGCATAAGCCAACAAACACAACAAAAGAAGATCAAAGAATGGAAAAACATGATTGAACTTGGCAGGCAGCGGTAGTACCGTGACCTTTAAGCGGTATTACCGCTCGAGGCAGGGGAACATCATTTCCCTACTACCGTGGTCAGATCCGACACTACCGGCCTGTCAAATTAAAAAATATTCCTACCATACTCTAATCTAGACAGTCTAGTTGCCTTCTCCAACCTACTCAACCCTAGATTTAGCCAAAAATCTAGAGATGCAACCACTATTGCCCCTAAAACACAAGATCTGAAAACAAGACAAGAGGAGAAAACGAACGGGGGCAATACCGGCATCCATGGCAAGAGAACTAGGTGGGGATCGACTCCACCGAAGGAAATGGAGAGGAACGCCCTGGAGGAGGAGATCCGCCGGAGCCCTCCCGCGGCGAAGAACTGCTGGAGAGAGGACGAGGAATGAAGGGGCAAGCGAATGGGTATGGGGGAGAGAAACCTCCCCCTGCCCCGATATAACCCCCTGGTACCGCCCCGCAGCGGTAGTACCGCGCTGGGGGGCGGTAGTACCGCTTATAAGAGGTAGTACCGCGCACCACCAGCGGTAGTACCGCCCAGCATGCCACGGCAACTAAACTACCTGGCTTAGCTCAAAAAGGAGATTACAAAGGCAAGGAAAACCAAGATACAACAAACACACACCAGCAAGAGACAAGAAACCCCTCTTCAAGAGAGGGCGGTGGCCGAAGCCACCTATGTTTGAGTCAAGAGGTATGGCGCCACGAAGATTTTAACCTTGGGCCCATGAACAAAACTCGTCCTTGAAGCACAAGTACCATCAAAGATGGTTAATGTGAAAGACTTGATCAATTTTTGCATAATGGGGGGAGAGAGAGTTCATTGAGAGAACAACACTCCCCCTATGTCCATGCCTACACCTAGATTATACAATATGAAGAGTATGATGGGGTGTGCATGTGCTCACGCCACATTGCTCAAATCAATGATATTTAGCTCATGCCTTAACTCGCGAAATCTTGCTTCATCCAAAGGCTTTGTGAAGATATCTGCAAGGTTATCATGAGTGTTGACATAGTGAAGCTCGATCTCTCCTTGCCGTATATGATCCCGGATGAAGTGATACCGAATCTCTATATGCTTCGTCTTGAAGTGTTGCACCGGGTTGAGAGAAATCTTGATGGCACTTTCATTGTCACACCAAAGAGGCACTTTGTCACAAGTGACACCGTAATCCTTTAAAGTTTGCCTCATCCATAGGAGTTGAGCACAACAACTGCCAGCTGCCACATACTCTGCTTCGGTGGACAGAGAGACACACAATTTTGCTTTTTGGACGACCAACTTACCAGAGAGCAACCAAGAAATTGGCACCCTCCGGAAGTGGACTTCCTATCCACTTTGTCTCCTGCCCAGTCCGAATCAGAGAAACCTATAAGGTTGAAGTTTGCTCCTCTTGGGTACCATAAGCCAAAGTTTGGGGTATGAGCCAAATATCGAAAGATTCGCTTGACTGCCACAAAGTGACTTTCCTTAGGTGAGGCTTGAAACCGTGCACAGATTCCCACACTCAACATAATATCCGGTCTAGATGCACAAAGGTAAAGCAAGGATCCAATCATAGAACGATATAACTTTTGATCCACGGCTATACCATTGGGATCAATGTCAAGTTGGCTCTTGGTTGGCATTGTTGTAGTAGCCGGCTTGACATCACTTAGATTAAACCTCTTGAGCAAGTCTTGAGTATACTTGGATTGTTTGATGAAGATTCCTTCTCTTCTTTGCTTGATATCAAACCCAAGGAAGTACTTCAACTCTCCCATCATGGACATCTCAAAATGTGTGGTCATGAGTGCGGCGAACTCATCATTGAAAGCTTTGTTAGGAGAACCAAAGATAATATCATCAACATATAGTTGGCAGACAAACAACTCCCCTTTGACCTTCTTAGTAAAAAGAGTGGGGTCGATTTTACCAATTTCAAACCCACGATTTTGTAACAAGTCGGTAAGATGCTCTTACCACGCACGTGGGGCTTGTTTAAGGCCATAGAGTACCTTATCGAGTTGATACACGTGATTGGGGAACTTGGGATCCTCAAACCCCGGCGGTTATTTAACATACACCAACTCATTAATAGGACCATTAATAAATGCACTTTTCACATCCATTTGTTATAGCTTAAAATTATGATAAGAAGCATAGGCAATCAACAAACGAATAGATTCAAGGCGAGCAACAGGGGCAAAGGTTTCACCGTAGTCGATACCCTCGACTTGGGAGTAGCCTTGAGCCACCAGACGCGCCTTGTTGCGGATGACAATGCCGTGAGCATCTTGCTTATTCTTAAAGATCCACTTTGTTCCAATGACATTATGGTTCTACTTTGGCCTCGGCACCAGACGCCATACTTTGTTACGCTCGAAGTTGTGGAGTTCTTCATGCATGGCATTAAGCCAATCAGGGTCTTCGAGCACCTCATAGACCTTCTGAGGTTCAACACATGAGACAAAAGCTTGATGAGCACAATAATTTGCTAATTGTCTATGAGTGCTTACCCCCCTTTTGATGCTTCCAAGAATATTCTCCATGTGATGTTCTCTGGAAGCAAGCGTTGAGGCAACTTTTGCAGCACGACGCTCCAATTGCTCTTCAAGAGATAATTGAGGAGCACTGAGCTTGAGCGATGTGAGGAGCTTGATCTTGATCTTGAGCTTCCTCTTGATCTTGATCTTGCTCAGAGGATAGAACTTGGCTTTGTGCATCATTTGGTGGCTCCCCACCATCTTGTGATTGATCTTGCACTTGGCCTTGTTCGTCCGGTTGAGGGCCTTCACTTTGTTCTTCGGAAGTGTGTGGGTCTTGGGTTGGTGATGGTTCCACTTGAGTGGAACATTGTCCTTCTCCTTCGGCCACAAGGGGTTCCTCAATGGGTAGGATATATCCAACACCCATTATTCTTATGGCCTGGGGAGGAATTTCATCACCTACATCACAAGTACCACTTTGCTCCACTTGGGAGCCGTTATTCTCATCAAACTCTACGTTACTCGTCTCCTCAATGAGTCCATTGGACTTGTTGAGGACACGATAAACATGAGAGTTTGTAGCATAACCAACAAATATGCCCTCATGAGTTCTAGATTCAAATTTAGACAAACGAACACCTTTCTTGAGGATGAAACACTTACACCCGAACACCCGGAAGTACTTGAGATTGGGCTTGTTACCGGTAAGTATCTCATATGGAGTTTTGTTCAAGCCTTTGCGGAGATAGAGCCGATTGGATGCATGACAAGCGGTGTTGATGGCTTCGGCCCAAAAGTTGTATGGAGATTTGAATTCCGCCATCATGGTCCTTGCCGCGTCCATCAGTGTCCGGTTCTTTCTCTCCGCTACACCGTTTTGTTGAGGGGTATAGGGTGCTGCATATTGATGTTTGATCCCTTGTCACTAAGAAACTCATCCAAGGTGTAGTTCTTGAAATCGGTGCTGTTGTCACTTCGGATCATCAAAATCTTTGCTTCATGTGGTCGTTGAGCTTCATTTCTAAAGTTGATGACGGTTTGTTGGGTCTCACTCTTCTTCTTGAAGAAGTATACCCAAGTGTATCTTGAATAATCATCCACAATCACCAAGCAATACTTTCTACCCCCAAGACTATCAAAAGATGGAGGCCCAAAGAGATCCATGTGAAGGAGCTCTAGGGGTCTTTTTGAGTAGATGATAGTCGTGGGAGGGTGAGCCGTCTCATGTAACATTCCTTCAATGCTAGCCCTACAAGCACGATCTTTGGCAAAGCTAACATTTGTTAGTCCACGAACATGGTCCCCTTTGAGAAGACTTTGCAAAGATCTCATATTGACATGGGCTAACCGGCGATGCCAAAGCCATCCCACATCAACTTTAGCCATTAGGCATGTCGCGGCGGTCTTAGTGGGTTGCTTCGAGAAGTTAACCACATAATGACCATTCTCGACATGTCCAACATAGGCTACTTTAAGAGTCTTGCTCCACAAGAGGGCCACGGTATCAATATCAAAGAATGTAGCAAAGCCCATGAGTGCAAGTTGGCGAACAGAAAGTAAATTATATGCAAGGGACTCAACAAGCATGACTTTCTCAATCGTGAGATCATGAGAGACAACAACCTTGCCAAGCCCCAATACCTTAGAAGATGAAGCATCACCCCATTCGACGTTGGTGGCCATAGATGAGCCTAGATGCACGTCCACCACCAAGTCTTTGCTTCCGGTCATATGATTTGTGGCTCCACTATCAAGCAGCCATGATCCCCCACCGGAAGCAAACTCCTACAGTAGATCAATGCTTGGATTTAGGTACCCATTTGTTAATGGGTCTTTTGAGGTTAGTAACAAGGGTCTTAGGAACCCAAATAGACCATTCAATGTACTCATAAGAAGAACCAACAAATTTAGCAAAGACATGACCATCACTGGCACGACATAATACATATGAAGGATTAAAGTCGCCGGCCATGTTTGATGGTATGGTGGGGTTTTTCTTGACCCCACCACCCTTCACATTGTTCTTCTTCTTAGAGGCGCCCTCTCCCTCTTTCACAAAGGTTTGTCGGAGAGGGGGAGGTAGCTTGGTCTTGTCATTCTTCTTCTTCTTGGGCTTAGGAACAAACCCAATTCCTTCCTTTGCCACAACCTCTTTTTGATTTCTCAAAAGATTGTTGAGGTTCTTCCCACCTTGTATGCATGTCACAAGGCCTTTCTCAAGTTGCTTCTTCAACTTGGCATTTTCTTCAACAAGATGCACATGCTCGCAACATGGGTTAGTAGCATTTGCATTATCAATCAAAACCATGCGAGGAAAGATGGCCTTTTCCTTGGTTAGCGAAACCTGGAGTTGATCATGAGACTCCTTGAGAGAAGCATGCATACCTTTCAAGGCCATGTGAGCCTTGTCAAGTGTAACAAACTCCTCCTTGAGTCTAGCATGGTCAACCCCAAGTTTTGCCTTCTCGGAGTTAAGCATACGAGAGACAACTAAAGCATGATCGAGATCTTTCTTTAATTTAGCACGATCATCGTTGTGTGACTCCTCAAGAGCCAAACAAAGACCACGCTCTTCCTATAGAGCATTAGAGAGATCCGATATTTCATCAGCATAGTCTCGACTATGTCCTTCCATTTTAGCAATTGTCTCCTCGTGAGCCTCGATCATGTCATTTGCCTCACTGAGTTGTTCCAAGAGAGCAAAAAAATGCTTCTTGCGTTTTCCCTTGAGTTTGCTCATAAACAACTCAAACTCATTCTCTTCCTCCTTGGCTCCCTCACTCTCATCAATACAATCCGTTAATGAAGGATTAGAGATGATGGTAGTGTTGATGTTTGGAGTTACCTTGTTGGTGGCCTTAGCCATGAGACACTTGGCGGTGATGTTCTCATTTGGAGAGTCGAAGAGAGATGTGCGTGGAGTAGTAGCAATAGCAATTGTGGCCATGGTGACCATCTCATCATCTTCATCATTATCATCATCCTCAACATATTCTTCTTGGGCCACCAACCCTTTGGGAGGACTCTTCTTGTTGAAGTTGTTCTTGTTGGGATAAGACTTGGCCTTGTCCTTCCGGATAAGCTTGCCTCCAAAGTCTTCTCTTTTCTCATATGGGCAATCCGCAACGAAGTGGCTTACATTTCCACAGTTAAAGCATGTCCTCACTCGTTTCTTGCCCTTGTTCCCACTTGAGTTGTTCTTGTTGAAGTTGGGCCTCGTGTTCTTCTTGTTGCCCCAAAATTGTCGTGAAGCAAGAGCCATGTGCTCATGATAGGCATATTTGGTGTCCTCGGGGCAACTCTCATCATCATCCTCCTCCTCCTCTTCAACACTCATCGTCATCCTCCTCCTCCTCTTCTTCCACACAAGCCTTGGCCTTCAAGGCAAGGTTAGGCTTCTTTGATCGTTGAGCTCTTAACACCGCATTGTCGGCGGTCTTGTCCAAGATCCTCATAGAAATGAACTCATCCAACACTTCATTTGATGACAAGTGGTGGAAGTCTGGTCTTTGGCGAATGACGGAGGACATGGCCTTATGGTAGGGCATCATGGCCTTGAGAAACTTGTGCTTGATCCAATTGTCATCCGTGTCCTTACTCCCATGATCTCGAAGAGAGACCGCAAGAGTGGTTAATCTCCGATAAAGTTCACGAGGATCTTCTTCTTCGATCATGGCAAACTCACCGGCTTCATCTTGCACAACTTCATAGTTTGAGTGTTGAATGTTGGCGCTCCCCATGTACATGGTGCCAACATGCTCCCAAGCTTCCTTGGCCACAGTGAAGGGTCGAAGATGTGCAATGTCTTCGGGAGGGATAGCATCTTGAAGTATGCAAAGAACGGACTCGTTGAATTGATGATCCACAACTTCTCTCGGAGTTAAGTTGGCGGGATCACGTGGATAAAAACCATGCTCAATGATTCTCCAAAGATTAGTAGAGCAATGATTTAAATGACGTTTGAAGCGAAACATCCAATTAACAAAATCAGAATTTTTTATAAACTTAGGAGGAGGCCCAACGGAATTTAAATGAGGTGTGGGAACGGGTCCTCCATAGTGAATAGGAGGAGCGGAGTGGGCAAAGATCCCATTCCCATTCTTAGTAACCGGGGCTTGTTCACTACTAGCTTCTCCCTTGTCGGGAGTAGCCTCCGACACGATGGTAGCGGGACGAACCACTTCCAACGGTGCGGTGGATAATTTAAGCCCCTCAAGCAAATCTTTAAACATGCCTTTGACCTCGGTCGCTAGTGATTCTTTCAATGTGGTCATAGCCACATTGAACTCCTCACGAGAGATCGAGGCTTCCCCATCGGACGTAGGCAAGGATGGAGTTCCACCGGAATGTTCCTCCGTCTCGACTATGTTATCACCCATACTCTTTGGACGGTAAAGTCCTTACAAAGAGACGAGGCTTTGATACCAATTGAAAGGATCGATATGGTTGACTAGAGGGGGGGTGAGTAGGCAACTAACAATTTTTAGCTTCTCTTAACCACTTTAAATTGAGCGACAAAGTAAGTTGTCTAGATATGCTATGATGAAGACAACTTATAGGAAGCAAAGATAACAACCTCACAAGCAAGCTATATAAGATAAACAAGTAAAGCTTGCACAAGTAAGGGAAAGAAATAACCACAAGTGGAACCGGTGAAGACGAGGATGTGTTACCAAAGTTCCTTCCCTTTGAAGGGAAGTACGTCTCCGTTGGAGAGGTGTGGAGGCACAATGCTCCCCAAGAAGCCACTAGGGCCATCGTATTCTCCTCACGCCCTCACACAATGCAAGGTGCCGTGATTCCACTAGTGGTGCCCTTGAAGGTGTTAACCGAACCTTTACAAACAAGGTTGGGGCTATCTCCACAACCGAATTGGAGGCTCCCAACGACACCACGAAGCTTCACCACAATGGAATATGGCTCCGAGGTGACCTCAACCGTCTAGGGGGCTCAAACACCCAAGAGTAACAAGATCCGCTAGGGATTAGTGGGGGGAATCAAATATCTCTTGGTGGAAGTGTAGATCGATGCCTTCTCAAGCAATGCCGAGCAAATCAACAAGTTTGATAGGCTAGGGAGAGAGATCGGGCAAAAATGGAGCTTGGAGCAACAATGGAGTATTTGGGGGAAGAGGTGAGTCAACAGTGAAGAAGAAGATGCCTTTATATTATGGGGGGAACAATCCAATCGTTACCCCCTCACTCAGACCCGTAGAGAGCGTTACTACCGCTCGAGTGAGCGGTACTACCGCTTATCAAGCGGTACTATCGTTTTCCCTTAGCGGTACTGCCGCGCAAGGGGGGGCTGGGACCTAGAGCGGTACTACCGTGGATGCAGGGCGGTACTACCACTGGGGAGCGGTACTACCGCCACTACTTCCGCTTCTAGTGCCGCAAAACCCGACACGAGAAAATGCGCTCTCGAGTCAAGGCGGTAGTAAAACGGAGCTGCAGCGGTACTACCGCAGAGTGCAACAAGCGGTACTACCGCTCAGTGGAGTGGTACTACCGCTTGAGGCACTTAGGCGGTACTACCGCTGGGGCCAGGAAAAACAAAGAAGGGGGAAAGTAGAACTCCATTGAGGCGGGAAGGTATGGTGGGTGCGATAAGGAAGTGTACGTGTTGATTCCACCCTAACCTTACCAAAGCGGATCCTCTCTTGATAGTACGGTGACCCCTACGAAACTAGTCCACTAACGAAGAAACAAAAAGAGCTACACCGTCTTGAATTGAACACCGAGGGGATATAATCGTCTCGTGCCAAAGGATGAATCTCTGAAAAACTTAGTGAACACGATTAGTCCGCAAAAGCATTGTCATCAATCACCAAAACACCATCGGGCTAAGTATGCCCTTACACAAACAATATCATGATAATTATTCAATTGTTAAAATGCAGTAACAAACTTGGATATATCTTAACTAACATGTTGTACTCATGCCTTTGTGGAAAATAGAACCTCGGTCTGACTTACCCATGATGATTTTTATTAAACTACAACTTGTTCATATTAACAGGACATAAATCATGATCTTTCCGGCGATCACCACCCGAACCTTGCTTGGTCTCAAATCATCTCGATGGCTCTTCCACCATTTATGTAGTACAAACATTTAGAACTTATTAAATAAAATTTTAATGTATGTTGACCCATGGTGTGACTTACTTTCGAGCGTGTCCGTGACCGTGGACTCGGCTATTGATAGATTTATTACACTCTGCAGAGGTAGTGCACTGTACCCACACCATGAAACCCATGGCCTCGTTCTCCCATTCGTGTGGACCAACGGTGTTTTGACAAAACTCTCCCATTGCCATGACACTCCCCCGGCCACTCTGACTCATTTCCCTACTGGAACAGTCCTGGGTGGCCCGGTGCCTACCAAAGGCACACCGACCACCGTCGTGGCCAAACAGTAATTGTCCCAAATGGGGAATCGGTACCATAAACTTAACAACGGGCACACAAGGTTATGTCTGCTTACCGGGCCAGTATACTGCATGCCCATAACCTTCCCTATCTGGAGGTACCGACAAGATGCATGACAATGGACCTAAATAAGACCTTCCTATAAAGGCAAATGTGGTTGCACTGGGAAAAGATTCGATTCAGTGGCACCATGACCCGGTCAACAATTTATTCAAGTTGAGTTATTAATAGTTTCAACTTAGAGAAAATAAATAACCGGTGTCATACAATGCCATGGAATGCAACATACCAAAATTATTACAAAGAAAACAACTACAATGCCATACCAAAATGTACGAGGTCAACTTTACTCTACTAAATATAAGAATCACAACTTCAATATTATTCTGGTTATGATACTTTCAATTATAAACAGGACATATTCTAACAAGATTTTATCATAATATTTCTGTAAAATAAAGTAACTCCACATAGCTATTCATAGGTATATCCATAATAGTTCTCATAGATCCAAACTTTCTTTTTACTATCCTTAATAACTTAAACCAATCTCCAACTTTCTGTAAACTAAATGAAACAACATAATAAAGCAACCAACAGAAAGTATTTAACAAAATAATTCATATGCATAAAGTAAATCATTCATTTAAGTTGAAAAATCACAAATATTGAAATGGCACTATGAAAAATGTTGATGTGGCTTGCCTTAATGCAAATGAGGCTCACAAGCCTCCTAGTGATCCTCAGGACAAGCTTCACCTTCTGAAAATAATTAAAAGTACAAAAAGAAAATAACAAGAATCATTCAAAAATTCACCAGAAAATCTACACAGAACCAAATAGTCTCATTTATGGTGTGCTGCAAGATTTCTTCACAAAGAACACAATGCAAAAAGAATCAATTCATTTGTACTTATGGTTAAAACGTTATTGTAGTTTAAAGTTCTCTGGAATATATTTAAATTTCGAATTTAAATAAACAGTTTAAGGGGGGGTGACGTCGAAGGCGTAAAAGCCCAGGGCACCACCATTCGTACCGCTTTGCGTGTTTACGGAGAGGCTGACTAGCGGGCCCCGCTAGTCAGGTGAGGGAGAGAGAGAGTAGATCAGGGGCAGCCGCGGCTTCGCCTGAGCGCACGCCGGCGACGCTACTCCTTGGCGAAGATGGGAGGGATAGAATGATGGAGGGGGTCGAGGTGCACCTGCCCGTACCCGTAGGATAGCTAGGGGTGGTCGGACGGTGTCGGAAAAGAGCTCGCAGGCGGAGGCAGAACAGGGCGGTCCCCGGAGTTGAAGAAGACGGCGTGCAACGGCGTCTCCAGCAGCTCCAACTAGGTGGAATGGCTCCACCAGAGAGTGGTGGAGGCTCTGGTAGGGTTGCCCTGGCCTGAGAGGGCCGGGAGCTACCGCGACGACCCGAGGGGATCGCCGGTGAGCTCGAGCTCCGGGACAGCGGCCTGTGGCCTGCCCAGCCGGGCCACGGGGTTCTACGTGGTCTAGGTGTGTGTGGGAGTGGAGCTGGGTGCTTCGGGAGGCTGGAAGGGGGCCTATATATGGGCGAGCTGAGAGGGGGGAACGGGGCTACGTCGGCGACACCTGGACGCTGCGCCTGGTGACGACTGGCGTCCGTGAGAGGGGGAAGAAGGTGACGGGGTCATGCGGGAGCTGTGGACCGACGGGGACAAGCATAGGGGCGCTGGGGTGGCGACGAGCACAATGCGCACCGCACTGTTGCCTTGGCCGGACCGCGCTCGTGCTCGCTGCGATGAGCTCCGGCATCGGCGAGCGCCAGAGGGGGGCTGTAGAGGTGAAGACGAGGATGGTGGCGCGGGTTGGCACGCTCAGGCAGGCACGGAAGCGAGCACACGCCCAATAGAGTGCTTGGCGGCATCCAGAGCGCACCGACAGACAGCCATGGCATGGTGTACACACGTGGTCACCGCGCGAACTATGCCTACTGACTTACTTGGTGCCAAAATTTATGTCTGGCATGTTGTTCGTGGTAGATAGGAGAGTTACCCATGGTTGGTTTGTTTCCAGACGCAGTAGAAGAAAAATCATACGCCTGGTAAGTTTCTGGACAGAAACTTTGAGAGTTTACTGAGGTAAAATGGCTAAAAGTTGAAGGCTGTCCTTTGGAGGCTAGCCAAGAGTTACTAAGGTGAAGATGCACAAGGACTTTCACAAGCAATGGAGCAAGTAAAATGGTAGTTGTTGTAGAAACTACCATTTCTGTTCAGATTAGAAAAGAATTTTTGTAGCTAAAATATTCCAAAAAGTGGTGCAATATTTTTGCTCAGGAATGTGACTTAGGGTCCAAAGAATATTTATGAATTTCCTCAGATTTTTATGAGCCATAAAATTAGGGGTTGCTTTGGAGCACAAAGGGTTTAGCTAGGGTTTTGGAGGGAAAAGTGAATATTTTTCAAATAAGAAAAATATTCCATAAACTATATTAGAGTGAACCAAAGGGAAAAGATGATTTGAGATGGATAGGAGGCACTTGGGTGAAAGCCAAGGGTACCCAAGTGTTTAAGCCCATATGAAAAGATTCAAAAATTCCAAGGTTCAAAATAAATTCAAATAAAACTCTGGCAGATAAAAGAGGGCAAAAACCAGGCTGTCACAAACCTCCCCCACTTAGAATGAATCTCGTCCTTGAGATTTGATTGCTTGGGAAAACCATTCCGGATAATATGTTTGTAGGAACCCTTCCTGTTCCCAGGTTGCTTCCGACTCGGTGTGATGCTCCCACTGGACTTTATAAAACTTCCTTACTTTACTGCGAGTGACTCTTTCCATCTGATTCACAATTTTGAACGGTCTTTTTTCATACGTTAAATCCTTTGCCAATTCTATGTCTGTCATGGCAGTCCTTTTCTCAGGCGGGGATATGCACCGCCTCAACTGTGAGACGTGAAACACGTTGTGCACATCAGACAATTTCGGGGGCAATTCCAACTGATAAGCAACAGTGCCCACTCGAGAAATAATTGGGAAGGGGCCAATAAATCTGGGTGCCAACTTCTCGCGAGTCTGGAATCCCTTGAATCCTTTCATAGGAGTGACTCGGAGGTATACGTGCTCTCCAGGTTCAAAACTGATCTGTCGGTGTTTTGCATCATAATAACTCTTTTGTCGAGATTTGGCGAATTTTAATCCATCTCTGATTTCCTTGACTTGTTTCTCAGCTTCCATCATGAGGTCCGTTCCGAAAATACGGCTATCTCCAGTCTGAGACCAATTTAACTGGGTACGACATTTGCGGCCATATAAAGCCTCGTACGGTGACATCTTTAGACTGGTTTGGAAGCTGTTGTTGTAGGAGAACTCGGTGTAAGGCAGACGATCTTCCCGTTTAGATCCTTGGGCCAAGACGCAAGCTCGCAGCATATCTTCAAGTATTTTGTTTACCCGTTCTGTCTGTCCATCAGTCTGAGGATGATAGGCTGTGCTGTATTTTAGGGCGGTCCCCAAGGCTCGATGGACACGTGTCCAGAAAGCGGAGGTTAAGAGTGAACCTTGGTCGGAAGTGATGGTTCGAGGTACTCCATGCAGACTGACTATCATGGACACATACAGTTGTGCAAGTTGGTCTGCTCGATAGGTGGTCTTTACCGGGATAAAGTGTGCTACCTTGGTTAGAGTGTCCACGATGACCCAGATTGCATTATTGCCTCGCTGAGTCTTGGGTAGTCCTGTGATGAAATCCATGCAGACATCATCCCATTTCCATTGTGAAACTGGTAGCGGTTGAAGAAGTCCAGCTGGCTTCTGATGTTCTAGCTTCACTTTGTTGCATATGTCGCAACAAGCCACAAAATAGGCAATGTCCTTCTTCATCCCATCCCACTAGAATATTTGACGAAGGTCTTCATACATTTTTGTACCCCTAGGGTGAATAGAGTATGAGGATTCGTGTGCTTCAGACAAGATTTTCTTTTTCAGGTCCGACTGAGTTGGTACAAAAATCCTTCCACGAAATCGAAGAGTCCCAAAGTGATCCTTTGTGAAATCTGGGGCACGTCCTGCCAGCATATTCTTGGCATGCTTTTGTAGGACAGGATCGTCTGGATGGGCCTTGCGGATTTCTTCCTCCAGGGTGGGGGTAACTTCCAATATATTAGCGAGACCAGCCTCAACGATGTTCAGATGGAGTTGAGAAATCTCCTCTTGAAGTTTAACGGGTAAAGATTTTAATATGATGTTTAGGCTGATAGGCTTTCGACTGAGTGCGTCAGCCACCACATTGGCTTTACCCGGGTGGTAATTTATTCCAAGATCATAATCCTTAACCAGCTCAAGCAACCTTCGCTAACGGAGATTCAAATCTGGCTGAGTAAAAATATACTTGAGACTTTTGTGATTTGTAAAAATTTGGCACTTCTTCCCGATGAGATAATGTCTCCATATTTTGAGAGCACGCACCACCGCAGCCAATTCCAGATCATGAGTAGGGTAATTTCCTTCGTGTGGTCGCAGTTGTCGTGATCCATATGCAACTACCTTGCCGTCTTGCATGAGTATGCAGCCAAGTCCTTGTCTAGATGCATCACAGTATACATCAAAACTGTGGTAGATGTGTGGAAGGGTTAATACGGGTCGGTGGTCAGCCATTTCTTTAGCTCACCGAAACTTTTCTCACAGTCGTTCGTCCATTCAAACTTCTTATCCTTTTTGAGTAGCTCTGTCATGGGTTTGGCAAGCTTGGAGAATCCTTCAATGAAACGACGGTAATTTCCGGCCAGTCCAAGGAAACTCCTGATCTAAGATACGGTTGTGGGTGGCAACCAATTGAGCACATCTTTTACCTTGCTTGGGTCTATGGCTATAACCTCGGCAGATAGCACATGTCCAAGGAACCCAACTTGTTTGAGCCAAAACTCACATTTACTGAATTTGGCGTAAAGCTGATGGTCGCGGAGTCGCTGTAACACTGCTCGGAGGTGTTCTCTGTGATCCCCTTCACTTTTTGAATATATAAGTATATCATCGATAAAGACCACCACGAACTTACCGAGGAAGTCCATGAATAATTTATTCATCATGTGCATGAAGAATGTAGGGGCATTTGTGAGACCAAAGGACATAACTGTATATTCGTAAAGACCGTATCGAGTGGTGAATGCGGTCTTAGGAATATCTTCCTTTTTAATCTTGAGCTGATGGTATCCGCTCCGTAAGTCAATTTTGGAGAATACCTTGGCCCCACTGAGTTGATCGAACAAATCATCTATTCTTGGCAGCGGGTATTTATTTTTTATGGTGACATCACTCAGCTGAAGATAATCCACACACATGCGAAGGTTGCCATCCTTCTTGCTTACAAAGACTGCAGGCGATCCCCATGGTGAGGAACTGGGACGGATATACCCTTTCTAGAGCATTTCATCGAGCTGCTTCTTTAATTCCACTAACTCTAATGAGGGCATCCTGTAATACTTCTTGAATAACGGTGCGGTTCCGGATACGAGATCTATTGCAAATTCAAGTTCTCGGTCTGGCGGCATGCCTAGCAGTTCTTCTGGAAATACATCAGGAAATTCACTGACCATGGGAATTAATTCCAATTCAGCCACAACAGTGAATATCATCCCCTTCTTTGGTATGTTTCTGCGGGAGTAGAATTTTGTAGCCTACCCTTCTTGACTAGTCAGAGTGACTTCTCGGGTTGCACAGTTTATGCATACTTGATATTGGGTCAGCCAATTCATGCAGAAAATAACATCCAACTGTGCTGACTCGATGAGTATCAAGGAATTTGGAAAGCTTATCCTGTTGATATTGATTTCCAAGTCACGGCAGGCCATATTGCTCTTGATTAAATATCTCGGGGTTTGTACCAGCATATTTTTGCCCAAGAGAGAACAAGAAAATTTGTTTTGGGCAACAAAACTCCAAGAAATAAAAGAGTAGGAAGCCCCTGAGTCAAATCAAATTATTGCAGGTATGCTATTAACATAAAACATACAGATGACCACTTCGGGGTTTTCCTGGGCTTCATCTGCGGAGAGGTGATGGGCGTGCCCGGTGATGTTTTGCTGGTTCGGGTATGACCCCATGAAGTTGACTTGTGGCCAGAATAAGGCGTTCACCACTTTGTTCTTGGGGCACTGCCTAGCATAGTGTCCACTTTGCCCACAACTGAAGCAAGAATTATTGCGCTGACGCTCCTCGTGTACTGGGTTTGTGACAACATTCTTGCCTCGGGTAGTAGTCTTGTTAACATTCTGTTGCCAATTGGGCTTGTATTCCACCTGAGTTTGCTGCCAGGTTCGAGCCTTCTACACTGGTGGTCCTTCTTTCCTTGGTTCAAACTAGCGCTTGTGCTCGTTATTAGCATGTCCGTTGTCTAGTACGAGCTTGTGTTATCTTTCCGCAATGAAAGCTTTATTTACCAAATCTTGGAAGTCTGGAAAATCAAGCATGCTGAGTGTAATACCCAGGATGGGACTATACCTCCTACGTGTCGAGGCACGACTTAAAGGTATAAGCCCATCCTAGAATGATCTCAAGTTTGGTATCTTTTCACGACTCATGTAAAAGAGGGATTAAATTGAAAAATGAGATTGTTGGCTTACACTCGCCACTTCACACAATACAATACATAAGCAATACATCATTCAAAACATCACAACCCGACTACGGGTGAAGATCCAAAGAAAGATACCAAAACAACATAAAGCCACATGTCAGGATCGAATCCTAGTAGAAGAACCACTACTGATCGTCGAAACGTAACAAGCATAAGGCCACTCTCTTCATCGAGCTCCTGGTGAAGAACTTGAACCAGCTCCTGCATCATTCTCGGCTGAACCTGCATCTGGTGTTGTAGTATCTGTGAGCCACGAGGACTCAGCAATCCCATAACCATGGGTATCAAGACTAGCAAAGCTTTGTGGGTAGGAAGAGGTAAAGTGGTGAGGTTGCATCAGCGGCTCAGCATAATATGGTGGCTAACTTACGACTACAAGAATAAGATGAGCAACTATGCAAACGGTCGCAAAAGTAGTGATCGCTAAAGATCCTAACTACATACGGTCAAACATAACCCCACCGTGTTCTCTTCTCAAAGTGAAAAGAGACAGTCACGGTTACTCACACAGTTGTGTGTTTTACTTCGGATCCTCTGTCAAGTTTTCTACAACCGGACATTAACAAATTCCAATCTGCCACATAACCGCGGGCACGGCTTTCGAAAGATCATAACCCTGCAGGGGTGTCCCAACTTAGCCCATCACAAGCTCTCACGATTAGCTGAAGTGATAAATATAATATCATCACCCCTTATCTTAGGGAAAATCCAATCAGGCTCGGCATCCCGGTAGCACAAGTCATTTCGACAATGGTAAAACAAGTCCAGCAAGACCTCCCAGTGTGTCGACACCCTGATAGTAGCCGCGCGTATCTCGTCTCAGGACACTACCGGATGGGTGATGCTACAGGTTATACCAGATACCTCGGGTTTCCCCAAGGCGGCCCTGCAGGACCCCCGTTTGGGACCAACACCATCAGCACTGGCCCCCCCTGCTATGTAGAATTAAGAATCCTCGGGGACGCGACCCCCTATGCAATTTTAATTAATTAATTAAGTTGTTATTATGAGGCAAATTAAAACCAATGTTGGGCCTTGCTGGAGGAGTTTTATTCAAAGTCGAACTGTCAAGGGGTCCCCATTTCACCCATCGTGTAAGGAACGCAAAATCAAGGAACATAATGCCGGTTTATCGGCGCCTAAGGTGGCATGAGTGGAACAAAACACCGAGCAAAAGGCCAAGCCTTCCACCCATGCCCAGTATATAGGTGTGTTAATAATAATTATAGATATTGTGATATAACCAACAACAAGTTCCCTCCTGGAACGAACTTCATCTTCACCTGCAACTAACAATGCTATAAGAGGGGCTGAGCAAGCGGGTAACATAGCCAAACAGTGGTTTTGCTAGGAAGGTGTCAAGGTTAGAGGTTTCATGGCAACAAGGAGAGGGCTGACAATAAAAGATGGGTAGCGCGACATGTAACGATAGCATCGAGACAACTAAGCATGGCAATGGTAGTAAAGGTATCCAAGGGTATGATCATCTTGCCTGGGATTCCGCAAGGGAGAAGACGGATCCATGAAGTAGACGGAGCAACAGTCGAGCGAATCCTCACAACTCCTTAACGAAACCGAAGCTAACAAGAGAAGCAACCGGAAAGAAAGAACAACACGGTAACCACAAAAGCATAAACATGGCATACGATGCACAAACAAGTATGATGCATGTCCGGTTTAAATATGCATGGCAATGGTAAAGTGCACAAACAAATACTACAAGTTAAGTGGAGCTCAATATGCAACGAGTTGCATATTGACGAAACAACACATTTTAATTATTTAGTTGACTCTCGTTATTTACAAGACAAGATTAAATGTTCTTAACATGGCAAGAGGTGGAGCAAAGTAAAACTACACTATTAAGGCATTTTAAATGAGGCCGGAAATAACAACAACATATCCGGAAAATCCCCATAAGCATGTTTAGTAATTATAAGCAAACAACAATTCAACATTAAAGGTTGTTAACATGATGCGGATGACATGAGCAAGTTTTATGCAATTTTTATTAAAAGTTGACAAGAAGAAGATATGAAGTAGTGTCACCGTGGTGGAAGGAAAGGGTGCCACGGCAACGATCCGAAAATGATGCAACGGCAACATATCGGTTCCGGTAACTCGTTGAGAGTCCGGTGCAAAAGAAAGGTGGCGTGAGCGAGTCAAGCAAGACGAAAGGTGGGGTGATCCCGTTGCCGGGTTCCCACGGGTTGGCGACGAGGCAACCGAGGAGCACGACAAAAGATCGAAACGGACACGATGCACACAAGGGTAACAACTCATACAACACAAGCATCACACGGGTCACGTCTCGGGGTTATACCTTCGGAACAAACGATCACGGGGCGGTTCGAGATCGTAGAGGGACGTAGTGGAAGTAGGCGTTCTCGCGGGTCGTAGAGGAAGTAGTGGTTCACGTTTCCGAAGAGGAAGAAGTCGTTCACGTAGAGGTACACGTGTAGTCGTTCACATCCCGTTCGGAGAGGTACTTGCGGTCTCGGCGATGGTAGGGGTACACGGCGACGGTAGTTGTTCACATTCGTAGATGTACTCGTCATCGTAGCCGTTCGGTCGTCGTGGTACTTGGTCGTGGTACTTGGCATCGGTAGATGTACTCGTTCCGTTCGGTCTTGCCGGTCTCGTCGCGAGTCGTCGTGTAGGCGTTCCCGTTCATAGACGTACTTGTCATCGGAGGGGTACTTGGTGTTTCCGGGCATCGGTAGTGGTACTTGTTCTCGGCGACGGTAGTCGTGCTCGGTCGTAGACGTTCGGTTCTTGCGTAGAGGTACTTGGCGCATCCGGAAACACGGTAGATGAACTTGACGGTCCTCGTCGTCCTGGTGCTTGGCGATCCGGGGATACCTGCTGGCCCAAAACAAAACACCGAGCCAAAAGAGAAGAAGCACAGCAGCAGCAAGGAGGCGAGACAAGGCCATGGCAGCGGCATCGACTTAGTGAGGAGGCGAGGCGCAGGAAGTTGCATGGGGCGAGCACACGGGAGAGGAGGGCAGCTCCAAGGCGAGGCGGTGGCGCAGAAAAACTCGGGGCCGCGGCCCTGGCTGGTCGCCGACGTTGCCGACGGGGAGGACGGGCGCTGCGGGAAGAGTGTGTGGCGGCGGGGCGCCGGACCTGGGGAACGAAGGCAGCACGGGGAGGCGAGGAACGAGGCCATGGCGAGGCTCTGGACGAGGGAGGCGCGTGGCAGCAAACTTGGCGACGAAGGTGAAGGACGCGGGCTCCTGGCGCGCGGGATCCGGCCGGCGGGCCTAGAGGATACGGCGGCGAAGGGCTGATGGCGACGGCGGCGACCTGGTGATGGAGAGGCGCGGCGCTCGCGGGGCGCAGAAGGCGAGGCGGTCCTAGCCGCGGCGTCGATCGGGGAGGGACGCGGTCGAGGAGGAGTGGAGACGAGAGGGAGAGGGTGGTCGGGGCGGCGCTGCGCAGGGAAATGAGACGAGGGGGGGATCGGGTGATCGATCGCTAGGGTTAGCGGTCGGCCAGGAGGCCTGGGCTGGGCCTATGGGCCAGGAAGGAGGCGGTTGGGCTGGAAAAAGGCTGCTGGGCTTCTTCTTTTGATAAAACGATTTAACAGAAAAGAAGAAAGAGGGAAAAGAAGAGAGAGGCTTAGGGAAATAAAATAGCACATGGGACTATTTTTCTCGGGCATCATAAAAAGAGCACGCTCCGAGAAAAATATCAAAGGCATGATCGGAAAAATAATTCAAACATATTAGAATTTAATCAAATGGGTTTGAACTAAGACTTGATTATTGAAGTGTCCAAAAATGTTCAAATTTTTGGAGGAACCTCGAAACAACGGAAAAGAATTATTGACAAGGTTTTTGAAGGAGAAACTCGAAGTAGGAAAGCATGGGGAAATTATGCACGTGTGTTGCGGGTAATTCCAAACAATGGAATATTTATTATATAGCTCCCTAAATATTGGGAGACTTTTATATGTTATAAAGAGAAGTCACCTTCCCTCGATTTAAATGGACCGAAGATCCACACGATTTATTTAGGTTGAGATGCAAAATAAAATATGGCATGATGGCATGATGACATGATGCAATGCAAAAATAAATAACACAAGCACAATGAAACACACGGGAAACCCGGGACATCTGGAATCTTCTAGAATCTTCTGGGACGTCGGTCTCGGGCGTCACAACTCTCCCACACTAACAGAGGATCTCGACCCGAGATCCTAGAGATATCACCGGGTAGAAACGAAAAGAAGAGGAAGAGGTAAAACAAAGTTGCTTCTTTGACAGACGAGTGAAACCATGAACCTGAGAGGTTGACCAAATTGAAGAAGAAAACAACGGAGATGAACGAATAAGAAAACTCTGTTAGAAAAGAGGAACAAGTAGCATTATGAGAACTTTGAAGGTTGATAGACATGAAACAAGAGCTTACGAACCAAAAGAATATGAAACTGCAACGGTATAGCCAAGGAATAAGAATGACAGAATTTGGACAACACTCCGTCTGAAAATGGAAGGAATTAACAAGAACTTGAGGAGATGGAATGATACTTGAAGAAAACAACAACATATTGTCTCCGAAACAAATGAAAGAATGGCACAAGCGGTAAGAAAAGATTCAGACAGCACTCCGGTTAAAAGACAGGCAAAACTAGATAAAATGAGGGAACTCGAACGAAGAATACAACACTCCTGTTAAATAGACAAGCAAAGGAAGAATATGATCTCGATAAAAACGAGATGATGGTTAAAGAGAGCAATATCACAAAGCCTCCGGAACGAAAGAATAGCATCTAATCAATGAAAGAAATGAATGGAGAAGAAAAAATGACAACTTCTCCCACAAATGAATTAGGAAAAACCTCCTAACGAAGAAGGGTTGAACGGAGTTGTTGAAAATAATTAACAACAAAAGAATAAGCTTGATGTGGCTTATGGAAAACATCTCAAAATTATGAGGTGACAACCAGCCACTTACAAAACATTTGATTGGATTGAGATCAAAAAGGAGACGATAAACTTATCTCACCGAAATGATAAATGAAGAACTTGAGTCATTTATAAGCACCATAATTAGCAACAATCCTTAGGGAAAGCTTTTAGTGAAATACAACCCAAGATAACTCCAACGAATAAATTGAAGGGTTGAAAAGATCTCCTAAACAAGGAAAATGATGGGTTTAAATCTCATTCTTGATAACTCGTGAATCATGAAACATGAAGGAATTAACAAGAATGACATAACACCATCTGAAAAGACAAGGTAGAACGGATTGCAATTTGAAAGCATGATGAAGAATGCTTGAGCTCCGACAAGAATCTTGATGAAGACTTCGAGGTGAATTAAATCTTGATGAACCATCATGAAAACTCCGGTAACAAAAGGGATGAGAAGTGAAAGATGAAAAGAATAAGATTCAAAGGCCTGCGATGAATTAGATTGAGCTTTGAAATGATATAATTGAAATAATCTTGGAGCTCCGGAAAGCAAGATGAACAACTTAGAACCGAGAATATGATATGATGAAAAAGCTCCAGACAAAGAATTAAATCACCTGAAGGAACAAGAATAAGAATTATGTTATGCATCTCCTTCACCAATTTAAATTGATGACAACCAAAGGATTTGGCATACTACTTATTCTCGTTGGAAAGAATTAAAGAGAGATCTCGCACAAGCTTGGGTAAATATTCAACAAAGCACCGGTAGGATTATGAAAAGAACAAATGAATTAAAACGATAACAACGGAAGGGTAAACTTGAAATAACCACCATAAGAATATGGAGACGAACGAAGAGGCATCAATGAAGAATATTTGGAGGACGAAGTTGAAAACTAAGAACGAAGAAATATTCTGAAATGATGGCCTTCGAAGGATCACAAAGAAAAGAATTCATGAAATGCTTCGGATGGCATAAAAGAATTCCTCACAAACGGAACAATAATGAGGATGGCATGAAGCTAGAACCACGAATCTTCAAGAAGACGGGCCAATATTTAAGAGAAACACTTCTCCGGTCTCCAAATGTTGAGAATGAAGACGGGAAATGCCATAAGAATTGTTGAGCACTCCGGAATGAAGAATTAAAAGGTTGAAACAACGATGAAAATAATTTGAAAGCGATCTTGGAGAAGGCATGTGACTGATGGAGATCATTCTTACGTCACACTTTCAAAAGAATTTGAGTATAACTCCAGAAAATAGAAGAGTCAGGTAAGATCCTGGAAAAGACCTGTGGGTTAGGGCCCACTCAAAAGAAACCACCGTTGGAAAAATATTGCTGAAGAGATATAGCACCGGTTGAATTAAATGGCTTGAATAAGATGATAATCCTCAAAATAATTTGACAGGATTAAGAATGGAAACACAAATCTTCTGAGAAATCTTCAACACTCCGGATATGAATAGTAAGAGGAGAATGATTAATTGGTGCACCGGAATAAGAAAGCATTGTGAAATGAGGAAAACGATAAGATCAACACCGAAATCTTGAATTACATCCACCGGCAGAATTAGAGAACAAAAGAATGATGAACTTGAAGCTCTTGAGCATCTTCACAATAAATCACCGGATAAGAACATTGAAGGAAAAGAAAGAAGAAACCTCTCATGAATAAAATGGATATTTCATCTGAGAATTCTTGCTTCGAGAAGAAGAAGGGTGGGAGGGTGGGGAAAACAAAGACAACTTGGGATGAAAAAACATACACCGTTGAGAAAAAAACTGAGAGTTGATCTTGCAGATGATGAAAAGATCTGATTAACTCGAAGAAAAGGACGCCGGTTGAGAAGAATTTAACATGACCATCTTGATGATCAAGAAGAATTAGCACTCCCATAGAAATATGAGAACACCAATTAGGAAGGTTATGGAATCAACATTTGACATCGAAGCAACTCGAATACCAGAATCAAAACAAAAACAAAGGATAGATAAGTCACAGCATCATCTTCACAATATCATCCGAGCAAAGAATGAACGAATGAATTCCGTAGGTACATCAACTTGTCGAGAAGCCACTTGGAGAGCACAATGAAAATAAAAAGGAACAAGGAACAGATAGAACAAATACAAGATAGAAGCTTCGTTCGACATTTTCGTGCTGAAAGCTCATGGAACGTGTTACAAAAGGGTTTTGCAATCCCCGGATCAGCATAGCCAAGGACCCTTTAAGATGCAACTCCCGATCAGAACAAGTCCATAACACCACTTCACACAATGTAGAACCCCAAACTTCATATCGTGCATCCGTTGGAAGAATGACTAGAACTACTAGATGAACCCACCTATTAATTTCCGAAAGTTTCCAGTTATGCAATCAGGTGTTGGGGATACACGGGAAGCATCGCGCAATCAACTCTAAACCTACATCCAGGTGTATCCATCCTTCAACACATAACCAGTCTTTCTCGGAAACTGTTTACCTCGGACCTTCAAAAAGCATCCACTATAACAAGCTATGGAAATACTCCCGAACTACCTCCCCAGTACTAGGTGATGTCGGGGTTATCTTGCCACTAACCGCATAGGAGAGTTTTCGATGTCGGCCGTCTTAAGTATTCTAGTACTGTCGCGATGGATTTGTGACGACAACACCTCGGAGCTCAACTCCCCGGGACACTGCCACAACCCCTAATGTCAGGAGGCATCGAGAACAATGTTCTCGTCACAAAGACATCGAAACAATCCAAACAATACTCGCGAGATCCTAAAAAAAAATTGGTGCAATTTTTGAAAGTAGAAGAGGCAAGAGTAGTCGTCAGGAGTCCTCACCAGAATGAAAAGAGATGAGAAGTAAAGAAATCCTACTCTCCGATATAAATATAGGACTCAAAACATTTTCAGTGTGTGTGCCTAGACTCAACCGTCAACGATTCGATCAATAAGTGGGGGCTTCTAGGTCGGAGAAGGCTCTGAATACCAACTTGTAATGCCCAGGATAGGACTATACCTCCTACGTGTCGAGGCACGACTTAAAGGTATAAGCCCATCCTAGAATGATCTCAAGTTTGGTATCTTTGCACGACTCATGTAAAAGAGGGATTAAATTGCAAAAGGAGATAGTTGGCTTACACTCGCCACTTCACACAAT
Organism: Secale cereale; assembly: GCA_902687465.1. Lineage (NCBI taxonomy): Eukaryota > Viridiplantae > Streptophyta > Magnoliopsida > Poales > Poaceae > Secale > Secale cereale. The sequence goes on along the minus strand of LR738710.1, from coordinate 295,418,047 downwards.
ACAATACATAAGCAATACATCATTCAAAACATCACAACCCGACTACGGGTGAAGATCCAAAGAAAGATACCAAAACAACATAAAGTCACAGGCCAGGATCGAATCCTAGTAGAAGAACCACTACTGATCGTCGAAAGGTAACAAGCATAAGGCCACTCTCTTCATCGAGCTCCTGGTGAAGAACTTGAACCAGCTCCTGCATCATTCTCGGCTGAACCTGCATCTGGTGTTGTAGTATCTGTGAGCCACGAGGACTCGGCAATCCCATAACCATGGGTATCAAGACTAGCAAAGCTTTGTGGGTAGGAAGAGGTAAAGTGGTGAGGTTGCAGCAGCGGCTAAGCATAATATGGTGGCTAACTTACGACTACAAGAATAAGATGAGCAACTACGCAAACGGTCGCAAAAGTAGTGATCGCTAAAGATCCTAACTACATACGGTCAAACATAACCCCACCGTGTTCTCTTCTCAAAGTGAAAAGAGACAGTCACGGTTACTCACATAGTTGTGTGTTTTACTTCGGATCCTCTGTCAAGTTTTCTACAACCGGACATTAACAAATTCCAATCTGCCACATAACCGCGGGCACGGCTTTCGAAAGATCATAACCCTGCAGGGGTGTCCCAACTTAGCCCATCACAAGCTCTCACGATTAGCTGAAGTGATAAATATAATATCATCACCCCTTATCTTAGGGAAAATCCGATCAGGCTCGGCATCCCGGTAGCACAAGTCATTTCGACAATGGTAAAACAAGTCCAGCAAGACCTCCCGGTGTGTCGACACCCTGATAGTAGCCGCGCGTATCTCGTCTCAGGACACTACCGGATGGGTGATGCTACAGGTTATACCAGATACCTCGGGTTTCCCCAAGGCGGCCCTGCAAGACCCCCGTTTGGGACCAACACCATCAGCACTGGCCCCCCTGCTATGTAGAATTAAGAATCCTCGGGGACGCGACCCCCTATGCAATTTTAATTAATTAATTAAGTTGTTATTATGAGGCAAATTAAAACCAATGTTGGGCCTTGCTGGAGGAGTTTTATTCAAAGTCGAACTGTCAAGGGGTCCCCATTTCACCCATCGTGTAAGGAACGCAAAATCAAGGAACATAATGCCGGTTTATCGGCGCCTAAGGTGGCATGAGTGGAACAAAACACCGAGCAAAAGGCCAAGCCTTCCACCCATGCCCAGTATATAGGTGTGTTAATAATAATTATAGATATTGTGATATAACCAACAACAAGTTCCCTCCTAGAACAAACTTCATCTTCACCTGCAACTAACAACGCTATAAGAGGGGCTGAGCAAGCGGGTAACATAGCCAAACAGTGGTTTTGCTAGGAAGGTGTCAAGGTTAGAGGTTTCATGGCAACAAGGAGAGGGATGACAATAAAAGATGGGTAGCGCGACATGTAACGATAGCATCGAGACAACTAAGCATGGCAATGGTAGTAAAGGTATCCAAGGGTATGATCATCTTGCCTGGGATTCCGCAAGGGAGAAGACGGATCCATGAAGTAGACGGAGCAACAGTCGAGCGAATCCTCACAACTCCGGAACGAAACCGAAGCTAACAAGAGAAGCAACCGGAAAGAAAGAACAACACGGTAAACACACAAGCATAAACATGGCATACGATGCACAAACAAGTATGATGCATGTCCGGTTTAAATATGCATGGCAATGGTAAAGTGCACAAACAAAGACTACAAGTTAAGTCGAGCTCAATATGCAACGAGTTGCATATTGACGAAACACCACATTTTAATTATTTAGTTGACTCTCGTTATTTACAAGACAAGATTAAATGTTCTTAACATGGCAAGAGGTGGAGCAAAGTAAAACTATACTATTAAGGCATTTTAAATGAGGTCGGAAATAACAACAACATATCCGGAAAATTCCCATAAGCATGTTTAGTAATTATAAGCAAACAACAATTCAACATTAAAGGTTGTTAACATTATGCGGATGACATGAGCAAGTTTTATGCAATTTTTATTAAAAGTTGACAAGAAGAAGATATGAAGTAGTGTCACCGTGGTGGAAGGAAAGGGTGCCACGGCAACGATCCGAAAATGATGCAACGGCAACATATCGGTTCCGGTAACTCGTTGAGAGTCCGGTGCAAAAGAAAGGTGGCGTGAGCGAGTCAAGCAAGACGAAAGGTGGGGTGATCCTGTTGCCGGGTTCCCACGGGTCGGCGACGCGGCAACCGAGGAGCACGACAAAAGATCGAAACGGACACGGTGCACACAAGGGTAACAACTCATACAACACAAGCATCACACGGGTCACGTCTTGGGGTTATACCTTCGGAACAAACGATCACGGGGCGGTTCGAGATCGTAGAGGGACGTAGTGGAAGTAGGCGTTCTCGCGGGTCGTAGAGGAAGTAGTGGTTCACGTTCCGAAGAGGAAGAAGTCGTTCACGTAGAGGTACACGTGTATTCGTTCACATCCCGTTCAGAGAGGTACTTGCGGTCTCGGCGACGGTAGGGGTACACGGCGACGGTAGTTGTTCACGTTCGTAGATGTACTCGTCATCGTAGCTGTTCGGTCGTCGTGGTACTTGGTCGTGGTACTTGGCATCGGTAGATGTACTTGTTCCGTTCGGTCTTGCCGGTCTCGTCTCGAGTCGTCGTGTAGGCGTTCCCGTTCGTAGACGTACTTGTCATCGGAGGGGTACTTGGTGTTTCCGGGCGTCGGTAGTGGTACTTGTTCTCGGCGACGGTAGTCGTGCTCGGTCGTAGACGTTCGGTTCTTGCGTAGAGGTACTTGGCGCATCCGGAAACACGGTAGATGAACTTGACGGTCCTTGTCGTCCTGGTGCTTGGCGATCCGGGGATACCTGCTGGCCCAAAACAAAACACCGAGCCAAAATAGAAGAAGCACAGCAGCAGCAAGGAGGCGAGACAAGGCCATGGCAGCGGCATCGACTTAGTGAGGAGGCGAGGCGCAGGAAGTTGCACGGGGCGAGCACATGGGACAGGAGGGCAGCTCCAAGGCGAGGCGGTGGCGCAGAAAAACTCGGGGCCGCGGCCCTGGCTGGTCGCCGACGTTGCCGACGGGGAGGACGGGCGCTGCGGGAAGAGTGTGTGGCAGCGGGGCGCCGGACCTGGGGAACGAAGGCAGCACGGGGAGGCGAGGAACGAGGCCATGGCGAGGCTCTGGACGAGGGAGGCGCGTGGCAGCAAACTTGGCGACGAAGGGGAAGGACGCGGGCTCCTGGCGCGCGGGATCCGGCCGGCGGGCCTGGAGGAGACGGCGGCGAAGGGCTGATGGCGACGGCGGCGACCTGGTGATGGAGAGGCGCGGCGCTCGCGGGGCGCAGAAGGCGAGGCGGTCCTGGCCGCGGCGTCGCTCGGGGAGGGACGCGGTCGAGGAGGAGTGGAGACGAGAGGGAGAGGGTGGCCGGGGCGGCGCTGCGCAGGGAAACGAGACGAGGGGGGATCGGGAGATCGATCGCTAGGGTTAGCGGTCGGCCAGGAGGCCTGGGCTGGGCCTATGGGCCAGGAAGGAGGCGGTTGGGCTGGAAAAAGGCTGCTGGGCTTCTTCTTTTAATAAAACGATTTAACAGAAAAGAAGAAAGAGGGAAAAGAAGAGAGAGGCTTAGGGAAATAAAATAGCACATGGGACTATTTTTCTCGGGCATCATAAAAAGAGCACGCTCCGAGAAAAATATCAAAGGCATGATCAGAAAAATAATTCAAACATATTTGAATTTAATCAAATGGGTTTGAACTAAGACTTGATTATTGAAGTGTCCAAAAATGTTCAAATATTTGGAGGAACCTCGAAACAACGGAAAAGAATTATTGACAAGGTTTTTGAAGGAGAAACTCGAAGTAGGAAAGCATGGGGAAATTATGCACGTGTGTTGCGGGTAATTCCAAACAATGGAATATTTATTATATAGCTCCCTAAATATTGGGAGACTTTTATATGTTATAAAGAGAAGTCACCTTCCCTCGATTTACATGGACCGAAGATCCACACGATTTATTTAGGTTGAGATGCAAAATAAAATATGACATGATGGCATGATGACATGATGCAATGCAAAAATAAATAACACAAGCACAATGAAACACACGGGAAACCCGGGACATCTGGAATCTTCTGGAATCTTCTGGGACGTCGGTCTCGGGAGTCACACTGAGAGTGCACCTGAGTTGCGAGTTTAATACTCCAAGAAATCTGTCAATCTTTCTTTCTTCAGTGTCCACTTCATACAGGGAATAACGGGCCAGATGGTTGAATTTTTGCAAATATTCTCCCACGGACAAATTTCCTTGGGTGAGTGCAAGAAATTCATGTTGCTTGGTCTTCATAATTCCAGTAGGGATGTGATATTTTCGGAACTGATACTTGAATTTTGTCCAGGTGAGTACTTCATCAGCAGGCCACATGGCTTTTGTATTTTACCACCATATGGCAGCAGCGCCTTCAAGATAGTGAGTCGCATAAGGAACTTTGTCCTCTTTTGCAGTACGGGCAATCTCAAGTTTCCTCTCAATGGTTCGCAACCAATCATCGGCATCCAAAGGGTCAACAGCCTGACTGAAACTGGGAGGCTGAGTTCTCTGAAAATCTGATAGCTTGGAGTAATGATGGTTTTGATTTCCATTCTGACCTTCCATAGCTTGAACACTTTTTAATATCTCAAGCAGATCATTACTTCTTCTTTCTTCAAACATACGTAGAATTTTCTCAGTGGTAGGCAAATTTGGCGGTGGAGGCGGTGGTATGTACGGCTCGGGGGAGTGTCCTGCCTGTCGGGCAGAGCAACGAACAGGAACATCCTCGTGAGCGCTTCTACTTTTGCCTCCCCGCGTCATCCTATTATGGATTTTCCCCAAGACAACACAACGGAGATGAGAAACATTCAAAAGAAATATATGTGGGGAAAAGCCAGCAACAAAACTCGATTGAAAACTAAATTGCAGAGAAAGACATCGAGTAAAAGATACACATCTTCAACATAATTATACAGGGACACATACATGAAGAGAAATTAACATGCCCGGTTACACTACTCTCATACATGAAACGACACATCATGACTTGTACATCTACATTCGTACATCAGTCTGACAACTCCAAATACTCTGGAGCTCTACTGCTCTGCGGGTACTGCGGGGTCCTCTCCTGAAGTGGACTCAGATCCTGAACTGACGAGGTTAACTGAAACCTCGGGGTTAAAGGTAACATGGAGACGCTGCCTCAGAGGCTGTCCTTCCGGGCCAGGAGTAGGGTGGATCATAGGAGCTACATGGGTAGTGAGAAGTGAGATCCACTCAGTAGGGGCACTAAGAGGAGTTACGGTCGAGGTGCCGGAGCTACTGGGAGGGGTTATTGGTGAAGTAGGGGAAACAAAACTGTGGACGTAAGGGGTAATTCCCATGGAGGCGGGAATGGTGACAGACCTTGTAGCGCCTAAAGAAATACGAGTGTAAGTCAACTCGCGTGCCAGCTCGTGGATCATGAGGTAGCTAGGGGTAATATAACGGGAAAGATGGCTAGCAACGCTATCAGACTCCGGATCACTCTCAGGGAAATGAACACGACCGTTGTTGTGCAGAGAAGGGTTGTATTGGAAACCTGGGTGGTTCTGCATGCGGACCTTGCTGTGACGGAGCTCAACAAGGATCTCGAATCCAGCAAATTGGACGGCTTGCAAAGCAGTGGAAGCGTAACCGCTCCGAGAGGTACGCGTATAAGAGCTGGAGTCAGAACTGACGCGTATAGTCATCACTACCTGATATTCATATATTGAGTCAGCTAGACACTCCAGGTACACATGATAAACTGGGTCGTCTCCATGAGGGTACGGCCGATGCCACACGTTGCGAAGGAGGTGCGGTGATGTGTACGGCATCAGCTGCAACTGGCACGGATACGGCACTGGAGCCATCTACACTCACAACCATCATTGGGTTAGCATAAAAATAAGGCAAGTATATGTAAAGTAATAACTAGCTAGACAGACTACAGGCACTCAACCTAAACGCGTATCTATCGTTTAATTAGCACGTCTTAGTCTAACGCATCCTACAGTCAGCGTGGCTCTAATACCAAGCATTGTGGCACCCCGGATCAGAGCGACCGGTTTACCTTACATTGCCAGCCCAGAGACCTTGTCTTCTAGCAACACACAACATCTTGGTACAAAAACAACCGCTTTATTGATACTAGCGGACCATAGTTTTACATTACAACAGGTAGCCAGGCCGAGTGGCACAAACGGTGCGGCTGGACAATATGTACATTATTTAATGAACATAAAAGGGCCTCGGTCAGAAAACTACGCAGCAGCGGAACGACTTCGTAGCGGAACTCCATCTCACAGGGACACCGATGTGGACGCGGTCTAGACTCGGACGTCACTCCTTTCCAGCGGAACTTTCTTGAAATCTGGCATGACACGCCAGGTCAGTACATTGAATGTACTTGCAAGCTTACAGCAAACAAAAATCATAATGACAAACAATATCATGATAATTATTAAATTGTTAAAATGCAGCACCAAACTTGGATATATCTTAACTAACATGTTGTACTCATGCCTTTGTGGAAAACAGAACCTCGGTCTGACTTACCCATGATGATTTTTATTAACCTACAACTTGTTCATATTAACAGGACATAAATTGTGATCTTTCCGGCGATCATCACCCGGACCTTACTTGGTGTCAAATCATCTCGGTGGCTCTTCCACCATTTATGTAGTACAAACATTTAGAACTTAGTAAACAAAATTTTAATATACGTTGACCCATGGTGTGACTTATTTTTGAGCGTGTCCGTGATCGTGGACTCGGCTATCGATAGATTTATTACACTCTGCAGAGGTAGTGCACTGTACGCACACCACGAAACCCATGGCCTCGTTCTCCCATTCTGGTGGACCAACGGCATTTCGACAAAACTCTCCCATTGCCATGACACTCCCCCGGCCACTCCGACTCATTTCCCCACCGGAACAGTCCTGGGTGGCCCTATGCCTACCAAAGGCACACCGACCACCGTCGTGGCCAAACAGCAATTGTCCCAAATGGGGACTCGATACCGTAAACTTAAGAATGGGCACACAAGGTTATGTCTGCTTATCGGGCCAGGGTACAGCATGCCCATAACCTTCCTGATCTGGAGGTACCGACAAGAGGCATGACGATGGACTGAAATAAGACCTTCCCATAAAGGCAAATGTGGTTGCACTGGGAAAAGGCTCGATTCAGTGGCACCATGACCCGGTCAACAATTTATTCAAGTTGAGTTATTAACAGTTTCAACTTAGATAAAATAAATAACCAGAGTCATACTATGCCATGGAATGCAACATACCAAAATGTAGTACAAAGAAAACAACTACAATGCCATACCAAAATGTATGGGGTCAACTTTACTCTACTAAATATAAGCATCACAACTTCAATATTATTCTGGTTATGATACTTTCAATTATAAGCATGACATATTCTAACAAGATTTTATCATAATATTTATGTAAAAGAAAGTAACTCCAAATAGCAATTCATAGCTATATCCATAATAGTTCTCATAGATCCAAACTTTCTTTCAACTATCTTTAATAACTTAAACCAAACTCCAACATTCTGTAAACTAAATGAAACAACATAATAAAGCAACCAAAAGAAAGTATTTAACAAAATAATTCATATGCATAAAGTAAATCATTCATTTAAGTTGGAAAATCACAAATATTGAAATGGCACTATGAAAAATGAGTCTCTGGCTTGCCTTAATGCAAATGAGGCTCACAAGCCTCCTGGTGATCCTCAGGACAAGCTTCACCTTCTGAAAACAATTAAAAGTACAAAAAGAAAATATGAAGAATCATTCAGAAATTCACCAGAAAATCTACACAGCACCAAATAGTCTCATTTTTGGTGTACTGCAAGATTTCTTCACAAAGAACATAATGCAAAAAGAATCAATTCATTTGGACTTATGGTTAAAAAGTTATTGTATTTTAAAGTTCTCTTGAATATATCTAAATTTATAATTTAAATAAACAGACGAAGTGGGGGTGATGTCGTAGGCGTAAAAGCCCAGGGCGCCACCACTCGTACCGCTTGACGCGGGTACGGAGAGGCTAACTAGCGGGCCCCGCTAGTCAGGTGAGGGGGAGAGAGAGGGAAGAGCAGGGGCGGCCGCGGCTTCGCCGGAGTGCACGCCGGCGACGCTGCTCCTTGGCCAAGATGGGAGGGATAGATCGACGGAGGGGGTTGAGGCGCACCTGCCCGTACCCGTAGGGTAGCTTGGGGTGGTCCGACGGCGTCGAAAAAGAGCTCGTAGGCGGAAGCAGAACAGGGTGGTCACCGGAGTTGAAGAAGACGGCATGCAACGGCGTCTCGAGCAGCTCCAACTAGGTGGAATGGCTCCACCAGAGAGTGGCAGAGGCTCTGGTAGGGTTGCCCTGGCCTGAGAGGGTCTGGAGCTACCACGACGACCCGAGGGGATCGCCGGTGAGCTCGAGCTCGGGGACGGCAGCCAGTGGCCAGCCCGGCCAGGCCACAGGGTTCTACACGGTCTAGGTGTGTGTGGGAGTGGAGCTGGGTGCTCGGGGAGGCTAGAAGGGGGCCTATATATAGTCGAGCCGAGAGGGGGGAACGGGGCTCCGCCGGCGACACCTGGACGCTGCGCCGTTCGACGAATGGCGTCAGTGAGAGGGGGAAGAAGGCGACGGGGTCACGCGGGAGCTCTGGACGGACGGGGACGAGCACAGGGGCGCTGAGGTGGCGACGGGCACAGTGCGCACCGCACTGTTGCCTTGGCCGGACCGCGCCCGTGCTCACTGTGGCGAGCTCCGGTGTCGGTTAGCTCCGGAGGGGGGCTGTAGAGGTGAAGACGAGGATGGTGGCGCGGGTTGGCACGCTCAGGCAGGCGCGGAAGAGAGCACACACCCAATAGAGTGCTCGGCGGCATCCAGAGCGCGCCGACAGACAGCCATGGCATGGTGTACACGCGTGGTCACCGCGCGAACTTGTTGCCAAAATTTATGTCTGGCGTGTAGTTCGTGGTAGATAGGAGAGTTACCCATGGTTGGTTTGTTTCCAGACGCAGTAGAGAAAATCATACGCCTGGTAAGTTTCTGGACAGAAACTTTGAGATTTATTGAGGTAAAATGGCTAAAAGTTGGAGGCTGTCCTTTGGAGGCTAGCCAAGAGTTACTAAGGTGAAGATGCACAAGAACTTTCAGAAGCAATGGAGCAAGTAAAATGGTAGTTGCTGTAGAAACTACCATTTCTTCCCAGATTAGAAACGAATTTTTGTAGCAAAAATATTCCAAAAAGTGGTGCAATATTTCTGCTCAGGAATGTGTCTTAGGGTCCAAAGAATATTTATGAATTTCCTCATATTTTTATGAGCCAGAAAAATAGGGGTTGCTTTGGAGCACAAAGGGTTTAGCTAGGGTTTTGGTGGGAAAAGTGAATATTTTTCAAATAAGAAAAATATTCCATAAACTATATTAGAGTGAACCAGAGGGAAAAGACGATTTGAGATGTATACGAGGCACTTGGGTGAAAGCCAAGGGTACCCAAGTGTTTAAGTCCATATGAAAAGATTCAAAAATACCAAGGTTCAAATTATATTCAAATAAAACTCTAGCAGATAAAAGAGGGCAAAAACCAGGCTGTCAGAAGACTCAGCAGTGGAAGCAAGTTCTTTTGTCAGTCTGGGACGGTTTACTAGGCTGCACGCGGTAACTTGGTCCGTAGGAGATTGGGCCCGCCGCACTTCGCTCTTGCCTCCTGGCTTCACCTCGAAGCCAAGTCCAAGCACGCCTAGGGCCTGGGGGCTACTGTCGGTGTTCTGGGAACCTGGGTACCCGCACTTGCCTGCATGCGGCCCACCGCATGGCTCCATCAATGGCCTGGTACGACCCATCTTCAGCATCGACAAGACAAGACCCTCGCGAGGGGCCAAGCCTGGCGAGGTGGGCAACACCAAGACCTCCGAAGGGAGCGGCCTCCCCAGGCTTCCTCCCGAGGACTGGAGTTTCATATGCAAGCACCCACCTCATGAGGATCAAGTGACGCAAGCCATGACGACCAAGTATAGGCAGGTGCCAGCGTGTGCCAGCGGGCGCAGACAAGCAGGTTTCCTCTGTGGTGCTAAGGAGGCAAGCGCAGTCTCGGAGTCGTGAGGAATCAGCCAAAGGTTTCCATCATGTGCAATGAGACCAAGACTGCCAGGACGGATGTCACCGCCGAGCCCACCATGGCATCAAGATTAGAAGCTTTGCAAGCGAAGACCACTTTTTCTCAGGATAAGATGTACTTCCTATCCCCTTTCAAATTGGCCGCTGTGGGATCGCCTTCCCGCCTTCGTTTTCAGAGGAAGAGGACCAAGGCCACTATAAATATAGCTTATCCACCACCATAGGGAAGGATATGAACCCGGAACGCTCACTAGCTAACACTCGCCAAAGAACACACCTCCTTAGGCTGTTCTTCCTCCATACTAGTTCATCCTCAGGCCCCGCATCCACCCCAAAACAGGAGTAGGGTCATACACCGCAAGGTGGCCCGAACCTAGGTAAACCGCTTACTCCCTTTCCCTTCCCGTTCATCGAGCTAGGCCATGAGATCGGCGAGCTAGTTGACTGGAGTGGTTGATTTCTTCGCACACGCCTCAGAGTTCGAACCTTTCTTGGGTCCGCGGAACCCTGAATCCAATAGAAGTGGAATTTCTATCAACCTTGTCACCGGCATAGTCCAAGTCGGAATAGCCAACAAGATCATAATATGACCTCTTAGGGCACAAAATGCCAAATTCAGTGTATGAATCAAATATCTCACTATCCTTTTCACGGCCTTAAGATCACATTATTTTGGAGCAGCTTGATATCATGCACACATGCACACACTTAGCATTCTATCGGGGTGGGAGGCACAAAGATATAGTAATAAACCAATCATAGACCGATAAACCTTTTGGTCAACCGGGTTGCCATCCTTCGTCGATGTCCACTAGTAGGCATTGGAGTTTTACCTTTGCTTTCTTGCACGTTGAACTTTTTGAAAAGACCCTTGGTGTACTTTGCTGGTGAGACAAATGTACCTTACTTAGTTTGCTTGATTAATCCAAGGAAATTTTTAAGTTCACTCATCATAGACATCTCAAACTTCGTCGACATTAACCTTCCAAACTTTTCACTAAATTGAGGGTTAGTAGAATCAAATATGATATCATCCACATGAATTTGGCACATAAATAATTCTCCATTAACCCTTTTAGTAAAAAGAGTAGAATCAATCTTCCCAATTTTAAAGCCCTATCAATAAGAAACGTAGTCAAGAATTTATACCAAGCTGTTGGAGTTTCTTTAAGACCATAAAGAGCTTTGTGAAGTTTATAAACATGATGATGTATCTTGGGATTAACAATGCCGGGAGGTTGTTTAACATAAAATTCCTCCTCAATCTCATCATTAAGAAAAGCACTTTTAATATAAAGTGACATCATGATGATTTGCATAAGCAAGTAAAATGCGAATGGATTCAAGTCGCAACGGGGGCATATGTCTCACCATAGTCCATAACTTCGACTTGAGTGTAGCCTTGTGCGACGAGATGGGCCTTGTTGTGTACAACTTGTCCAGCTTCATCTTGCTTATTCCGAAACAACCACTTGGTTCCAATGGCATTTTGATCATCGTTGGGCCTCTGAATCAATGTCCACATTTGATTCCTCTCGAACTTAAGTAGCTCTTCATGCATAGAGTTTATGCAGTCCGGATCCTCAAGAGATTCTTCTACCTTCATAGGTTCAATGCTAGAAATGAATGAGTAATGTTCACAGAAATTAGCAAAAAAAGTTTTAGAGCGAGTGATTCTCCCGGTTTTGATGTCATCACAGATTTGTTTAATGGGATGATCTCTTGAGAATCTTAACGTAACTCATGTGAAATTTTTCTTGGGTTGTGGTGGAACATCCTTCTCATCATCTTGTTCTTCATTGTTGTTGGTGTTGTTGTTCCCTTGTGGAGGTGGAGAAGGAGGTTGAGGTGGATAATCCTGGTCTACTTCTTCATTCCCTTCATCTTGGCGTGTTCCACTTGTGGACGCCTCAATGTCAACTTCTGCTTCGCCTTCATGTGAAGTTGAGGGTTCCACTTGAATGGACGAAGTGCTCTCCTTCACCTCCGTTCGACGAATCTTCACAATAGATAAATCTCGAATTGCTTCTGAGGGATCTTTGTCTCCTACACCAATTGGCACTTGCTCTACTTGCCAGCCATTAGATTCATCAAACTTCACATCTACCGTCTGTTCAACTTTTCGGGTGAATTTGATGTATACAAGGTAAGTGTGGGAGTTTGAGCCATAACCAATTAGAAAACTTTCATGGGATTTAGGAGAAAATTTCTAACGATGATGTTTATCAAGAATGTAACACTTTGAGTCAAATACTCAAAAGTATCCAACTTGGGGTTTGTTACCGGTGAGTAGCGCGTATGCCGTTTTGTTGAGAAGCTTGTAAAAGTATAATTGATTTGTAGCTTGACAAGCACTACTAGAATCTAGGAATTTGCCATATGCTCCATCTTTGTCGTCTGCCACCTGATGGCAAACAGGCTCTTTGTCGTCTACTTTTGAAAAAGCTGACGGCAAAGAAAGAGCTGATGGCAAAGATTCTCTTTGCCATATGTTTGCTCTTTGCCATCGGCCACCTGATAGCAACGTGGTCAAAGGCAGACGGCAAAGACACTGGTGGGCCCCATGGTGCATGGCGTGGCTAGGTCAACTTCTCTGTCGTCTGCTAGCAAATGACAAAGAGGGGACACATGGCAATTTGCCTTCTTTGCCGTCTACTAGCGGACGTCAAAGAAGTGGCATGGGCTAGCCCTAGCGGCCCCCTCTTTCCCGTCTGCTAGCAAAGAGGGTGCATTAACAAGGCGGCCCGTCTCTCTCTCTCTCTCTCTCTCTCTCTCTCTCTCTATATATATATATATATATATATATATATATATATATATATATATATATATATATATATATATATATATATATCTCCCCTCACCTTACCCGCACGCTGCCCCCTAGCCCGAGCCGGCGTCGGCTAGCACCACCCCAGAGCCCTAGCCACTGCCGACCAGCCTCGCCCCTCGGTGCCCCCACAGCTGCCGGCCCGTCCCGCCCAGTGGACCGAAGCCATGGGGGCCGCCCTGCCCTGCCCCGCCACCGGAGCTGCGCCGCCTTTCCACGCTGTCGAATCCGCACCTCCCCGCCCTACTGCCGGCCGGCTCGCTTGGCCCACCTAGCTTACCCAGGCCACAGAGGCCGCCCTACCCTGCTCCGCCGCCGTAGCGGCGGCGCCCCGCCCCTCCCCGCTAGGTGAGTTTTTTTCTGGTTTTTCTATCTGGTTTATTGTTTAGTTTATTTTAGTTTAGTATAGTTTAGTTTAGGTTTAGGTTAAGATATATTTTACTTTAGGTATTTTTTCAGCTTTTTAAGAAGAAAGTTGAAAAAAATAAGAAGGAAGAACAATAAGAAGAAGAGGAGGAGGAGGAGGAGGAGAAAAAGAAAAGGAGGAGAAGAAGAAGAAAAAGAGGAGAAGATCAGAAGAAAAGAGGAAAAAGGAAAAGAAGGATGAAGAAAAAGAAGAAGAAGAAGAAGAAGAAGAAGAAGAGGAGGAGGAGGAGGAGAAGGAAAGAAGGAGAAGAAGAAGAGGAAAAAGGTAAAGAAGGACGAAGAAAAAGAAGAAGAAGGGGGAGA
>LR738710.1:295364593-295403816 GCA_902687465.1 Secale cereale | reverse complement strand
CGACACCCGACACCACGACACCCCCACACCACGACACCCACACACGGCACAACCGACCACCGACACCTCTTCGGCCTCCTGTTGACCTAAAAGGTGCTCTTCGGCCTTCCAGAGGCTGACGGGGCCCTATATTTATGAATTATGAGTTAGGTCATATATTTTTTGATTTTCTTATAAAAACATCATATTTGTGTTGATCGGGTGGGTTTAAATGTGCAGTTGTTTCGTCGTTGTGAGGTTCTGCTGTTTGACGACCTCCGCCTGCGTTCGACGAGCTCCGCCCCTCCATTTGTGGGTGAGAACAAATGACATCTCCTCCTCCCCCATTCACTTGCTCTGTGACGGTCTTCGTGCTGATGAAACTTGCTAGCTATAGGTGTCTTCAATCATCAGTATGCGTGACCACTATGCGTTGATGACCCACATGTGTAGGGTATCTATCGTAGTCCTTTCAACAAGTAAGAGTGTCAAACCTGATGAGGGGTAGAAGGAACTGACAAGTGGTTTTCAACAAGGTTTTCTCATCAAGCACTGAAATTATAGGTAACAGATAGTTGTGTGATAGTATAATTCATAACGGGTAACAAGTAAAAAAAAGTAAACAAGGTGCAGCAAGGTGGCCCAATCCTTTTCGTAGCAAAGGACAAGCCTAGACGTACTCTTATATAAATCAAAGTGCCCCCGAGGACACATGGGAATGACTGTCAAGCTAGTTTTTGTCATTCTCATATGATTCGTGTTTGGTACTTTAATAATTTGATATGTGGGTGGACCGGAGCTTAGGTGTTGTTCTTCCTTTGAAAAGCCTCCCACTTACGATTAACCACTCTCGCAAGCATCCGCAACTACGAAAGAAGTATTAAGATAAATCTAACCATAGCATGAAAAATAGGGATCCAAATCAGCCCCTTATGAAGGAACGCATAAACAAGGGTTTACGCTTCTGTCTATCAGATATCGGGTTCCGCAAACCCTTGAGGGGTTTGAACTCTAGGGTGTGCACGAAGAACACTCTCTCCCCAACACCCTCGCCCTACAATTCCACGGCCTAGCTCAACGAACTCAAAGAACAAGGGACACAGAGGATTATACTGGTTTGGGCCACCTTCAGGTGTAATACCCTACTCCAGTGTGTGTGGTGGATTGCCTTGTATGGCTGAGGATGAACTAGTACAAGGGTGAACAGCCTCTGGAAGGGAGGTGTTCTTGGGCTCGAATGAGCTTGAGGTATGGTCCGGGTGCAATGAATCTGATCCCCTCTATGCTGATGGCTAGGTCCTATTTATAGTGGCCTTGGTCCTCTTCCCAAATATCGGTGGGAAGGGATCCCACAACGGCAAAATTTGAAGGGGAACAACTAGTACAAGTTATTCGAACAAAAGTGGTCTTGCCTGTCAAAGCCTCTGGTGGTGACGCCACACCAGGCTCCACGATGACCTCCATTCTGCAGCCTTGACGGTCCTTGGTCATGTTGCATCGATATGGAAACCTTTTCCTGATTCCTCGGGACTCCGCGCCTATGCTTGCCCTCTTAGCACCAAAGAGGAAACTGGTACACTATGCCCGCTGGCGCCCGCCTGGCCTTGGTCGTCATGGCTCACGTCACAGCTGGTCAAAATGATTCAAATCATACGCCAATGGAAAGATATCGACGAGACGCGACTTTTTCAAGTAGAGCACTCTCTTTAATTCCTTACGGTTTAAGAGTAATGTTGATTTTAACAAAATGCGGAGACTCTGTTTTTCGCGATACCAAAATCGTCGTATGTACTGCATCAGACAAAAAACCGCACTGCTTCAGACTGAAAACCGCACTGCATCAGACGGTCAAGTGCATTGCATAATTTCTTTTTGTCGGACATAAACTTTCTCGCACAAGTTTTTGTTGTCTTTTTTTTACTTTTTCTTGAACGAGAATGGACCACAACACTTTCAAAAGTGAACTGTAACACTACCCAAAGTGAACCTCATGAGTTCTTGTTATCTTTTTTTCGTACTTATTAATTTTTTACAGGCGTTGACCAAGTGAGGGGACCATAGGTACTGAGCGAGTGAACTACATCTAATATAGAAGCGAGCTTCTTTTTAGATGTTTTTGTTTTGTGTTTACCAAGTGGACAACAGAGGAATTTTATAGCAAACCGTGTGAAAGAACAAAATGAACTTCAAAAGATACACATTTATCTGATTGCTATACATAGCTACACACAGAATATTCACTCTCCACCAGCCAATCTTCCCTACAAAATTGAGTAAAATGAACCTCAATAGCAAACCATAGCAGACTTCATTTGCACTTTCTTTTATCTTCAGAAAACACAAAATCAATGAAGTGCAGAAGAGCAATGCCGAACCGCATGGCATGCCCAGTCATACTGCATAATCATGATATTCTAAAGAACCGCGGTCTCTGAAAACCTGAAAAACCAACAAAAACAGCTTTCGACACCTAGCCGTACTGCACGAACGACCCAGGAAAACTTCAACAGTCCGTCAGCCGCACTGCACCTTCCGCAATCCACAATCCAGGAGCTGCAGTGCACTTGTGTTCATCGAACAGCACGGGCACGAGCACTAGCACGGAGCTTCTTTGCTGGCTTGTTTGAGCTGCACTTCTTTGCTGGCTTGTTTGAGCTGCACGGCAGTGGTCGCGGGTTGCACGGCTATAGGAGAGGAGGGGGCATAAGCACGGAGATCTACACGACGAACGGTGTACCCACGCAAGCAGACTGCAAGTCGTAGCATACCGAGCTGCAATCTGAGCCGCGATGAGCTGCACGCTAAGCCACAGAGTTGCATGCCAGGCTGTCGGCGCCTTTATCATCGGGCAGCCGAGATAGTCGCCAAGCACCTTGAGAAGAAGCCAGACAATGGGTCTCCGCCGGCAAGCCGACCATCGAGGAAGACGACCTGAGAAAGATGGAGTACCTCAAGGCATTAGAGAAGAGAGTGGACTGATTTGTGTCTTCGTTCGAGCTCACACCGAACAGCACACACACATTGGAAAAAGAAACTTTAACATGCGAATTGCAAAAAGAAAAAAGTGGGCTGCAGCACTTGGTTGCCGAGGAGGTCGCTATCGAACGAGATCCATGGTGCGGAGCAGGCACAAGATTGAGATGGCCATGGCGCCACCTGCGGGGCACAAGCAAGATGTGAGGGAGAGGTGAGGAGGAAGAAGGAAAGGAGAGAAAGGACGGCACTCACCTCCGGTGTTGTTGTGTTGTTGTCGTGGAGAGCACCGCACTGCATTTGCACTCGTCGTGGACCGCACTTCACCCACCGAAGAGCTGCATCCTGTTGGATGCCAGCGGGCTACACCAACGCGACTAATGCACTGCACTCGTACATGTCACAAACTGCATAGGGGGCTTTACCGCTCGAATGACACAGGCCGATGCTGGGAGTTTCTCCCCTCTCCCCGTGGTGGATGGAAACTCATAGAGAAGGGGACAACGGTGAGGAGCAACGTCGGATCGAGGCCGTTTGTGCTGGCCGGACGAGAAGCCGGGGGCACGTGAGCGCGGATCACGTTCCCGACGGAGGTAGCAGACGACGAGGCCAGCCTGTGTCTGGCCGTGGGCGGAGAGGAGGACCCCGAGGCAGCTCCAGGGCCGTGGATTTTGGGCCGTCATCGGAGAGGAAGAGCTAGTGGATCTTACCGGATCTAGCTCGAGGAGGTGTGGGATTCGTAAAATCTCGCCGGATCTGGCCCGTAGAGGAACGACGAGTCGTCAGAGCGCCGCCAGGATCGCGGGGGCTGCGCCGAAGAGGACGAGCTGGTGGTTGCTGGGAGGACTGGTGGCGCACTAGGGAACTGGGTGGGGGCGAAGCGATGCATGGGAGGGGCGGCGCGACAGGGGCGACGACAGAAGGAGATGGGGTGGCGCGGCGGGTGGCTGCCTAGGTCGATGCTCTGGCGGCGGCAGAAGGTGGAGGGAGGTGGAGGTTTGGATCAGGGCAGGAAGGGAGGTAGGTGTCGTGTGGGAGGTAGGGTGGGGATGCACCGGGTGGGGAGTGGTTGCTTCCGTTCGTTTCGGGGTGTTAGCAGAATAAGGTGGGAATGTGCAGAATAAGGGTCTTAAGGATGTTATTATAATAGACTCAATATATATGTTTCGTGTAACAGAATATGATGCTTTCAGTTCCCTTGAAAATCGTTTTCTTTAGTTCAATTTTTTTTTTGTAATTTTTTTGTCGAAACATGTCATATAATATATCGTTGGAAAGTTCTTGACATTTACATTACAATCACATAATTTGTTTTTGCAAAAAATCTATGGTTTAAGAGCAGTTTAAAAAAATCGTTTTTTTCAAAACCAAAAACGCAAAACGTATTTTGGACTTAATTTTCAAACGGTTTGTCGGAATTGAGCAAATAAGATGGCATTGGAAAGCTGATGAAAATCCGCTTCTTCCATATATCTAATGTTTTTTCAAATTCCATACGATTTAAAAGTAATTCAGAAAACGGTGAAATTCTGGGCGAAACGTATTTTCCCTTTTTTTGCAAACGGTTTGTCGGATTGACAAAAATGAGACGGCGTTGGAAAGCTATGGAAAATGCTCAATTTTTTGTATAGAAATATTTTTCTAATTCCTTGCGGTTTAAACTGGAATTCAATTACGGTCAAACTTGATTTCGAACACGATTTTTTAAAAAGCTTGTTGAAACTTAGTCATGTTGAACGTTTTCTCTACTTCGCAACCTTTTAAAAGTAATTTTGAATACGGTGAGACACGTCCTATTGTTTTCTCGTAAGAAAAAACAGAGTACTTGTACTTATATATGTGTGTGTAGTGATGTATTTTTCACGGAGTGATTTTGAATATAGTGAAGCTAGTTCTTTTTTTTGTTCCGGAAACAGAGTAGTCAAACTGATCTCTATATGGGTTTGTGCTGACTGCGTTTTCACATACTAGACTTTTACTTTGTTTTTTGGGTAAGGTTTTCCTCATAACTTTTCAACAGTTTACGATATCATTGCCCCTGAACTTGCATGGTTTATATCGTTGAATCGAATAATATTTTTTTCAAAAAGAAAATATTATGTTTGCTTCTTTTTTTAACTCAACCATTTTTTACAACGATGTTCTGGACTTCTCTCATTTTATTGCTTGTACTTTAACAATTTGAATTTTCATGGGGTTTCCTTTTTGTTTGAACTTTTACAATTTGAATTTCTATGTGTGTTTCTTTTTAATTCAAACTGACCATTTCTTTTATTCCAAACGGATCACTGTTTTTAACTAGTACTGACATGATATATCGCTAGTGATTAGTTCTTGACTCAGGTCTGAAGGTGCTTCCAACTCCTCAGCCTCGGCAGAGCAGACGACGATGCCTTTGGCTTCGCTCTCCTCACCGCCACGTTGGAGAAGTTGTCGAGCAGCACGATCATAGGGTTGTCGTTGCTCATGTCTGTCTTGCGTAGGTACACCTGGGCCAGCGCGTATCCCACTGGCCAGGAAACTGGGAACGCCTCCGTATTGCTGACTTGCATGAATCTGTCAAGCATCATCAGGCACATTCAGGAGACACATATGTTCAGTTCATGTCAAGCATCATCAACCAACATGCTAACGTGTGGAAGACGATGGACGGCCCGCGCATGCGGCCTTGAACTGCTCGCCGGCTGCCACTTATGGCTATCAATCATACAAAATCCTGACCAAACAATCACATTTTTCTCATGAAACCAAACTCTTAACTTGCTACACGACCATCTTTGAACCTCCTACAATAACATAATAGGTACGATACATCATTTTTTTTCTCTTGTTCAATCATGCACCCAAAAAATTAGAACACAACAAAAAATCAGTTGTTTGGCTCCCAAACCTCCTGCATATATTTTTTTGGA
Organism: Secale cereale; assembly: GCA_902687465.1. Taxonomy (NCBI): domain Eukaryota; kingdom Viridiplantae; phylum Streptophyta; class Magnoliopsida; order Poales; family Poaceae; genus Secale; species Secale cereale. Next base: position 295,397,952 of record LR738710.1, on the reverse strand, counting down.
ACTGATGTTCTTTTTGTAATTGAACTATTGTTGAATGAATGGTCGCTGATGCGTCGATGAGTCTATTGTGCTCCAGAAATTTGTCTACATCCCTGAGTAAATAGATTTTCTTTTTTGCTTCCTGCAATTTATTTTTGCATGGGTTAGAGTAACTCCAATGCAGCAGCCACATATTTTTGAATCTTTTTTTGTTCTCTGTATTTTCATGTGGTTTCTTATATGAACCTTTTCAATATTTGAATTCCTCTGTGATGATATTAGCGAACCTTGTTAGATGATGATATTGAACTTGCGTTGAGTACATCAGGGATAACTTCCAGTCTTGAGAGAGACCAGTACACAAAGAGAGGGACGTGCATTTGGAATGAGACGGCAAGCCACCACAGAATGAAAACTTCCCTGGAGCCCTCCTCAACACCGGTGCACGACGTGTCGCTTCAGATGCGCCTGTTGGATTGATTTCCTTCTCCCATCTGGACAGATTAGTTGTAGTACTTGCTAGTCAACATCACAGAATTGTACTATGGATGGATCACCTTCTCCCATCTGCACTGACCACAAAACATGTATCAGGAAACTCACAAAACGAGAACGGAGGCTTGCATCCTCCATGGCCGGGTACGCACTCCAGCGTCACCTTTGGTGTCATGGAGAAGCAGGAGGGAAGATGATGACGTCTCTCATCATCTGTGAACATGGAGAGGTTGGGGTGGCAGTACTGTACTCCGGCCCGTCGCTTGCTCTGGGAGGGTTGTGTCAAGCTCGCTGACAGCTGATGAGGAGCAGCCGATCATGCTCCTTTTTTCGACCCATCTTCCTGTTCAAAAAATGAAAACAACAATCAATTAAATAGGTTGATCCTACGTCATGTGTGTGCACTGTGTAGAATAGCCAGCCATTATGGACTACAACTTATAGTCTAATACACTGAGACATGAAAAAATGCAGAAAATGACTGGCATATTGTGGGGACCCCGACTTAAGAGTCGAGATCACCGAATGCACGTGTACAGTGATCCCACAGATCAATGCTCACTGAACACACAGAAGCTGAATAACAAGAGTCTTACATCCATACATACCGTCATACACAAATTATGACCATTATGGCCAAGTCTTACATAGATAAAGCCTCAAGGGCTGAATGCAAATAACTCGAATAGCGGAAGTCTTCGAAGATAAGTAGAACCCATACCATCTACCTTAACTCTACAAGCATTCTGACTAGGATAGCGTCCTAGTTCGCATGTTCGTCTCCATAGAATTCTTCTTCATATTCCTGCTCCTCCATGCCTGGCCAATTAAATAACCAGTGGCAAGTCAATAAGTACTTTGAATGTACTCGCAAGCAACCCATGATTTGGTTCAAGGTAACAACGCAATTGTACAACAATGAGCAATCTGGCTACAAGCTAGAATAAATATTCTACCATCAAGTACATGCATCAATAAATTCAGGTAACCTCGAAGACAGGTTACCGATATCAACATGAATAGGATTCAATTCAATGAGTCAAGTCACCACCTTGACTCAACACACACACATTCTTTCACGGACATAGTAAAATTCTGGACATAGTTTAAGTAGCACCACCCAACTGTCCATGATCGTGGACACGGCTATTCAAATAGTTTTACACTCTACAGAGGTTGCGCACTTTACCCACAAGATCCGGGAAGCTTTCGTGTCACCCACGATCCCGCAGTACCTCAAGTACTCGGGGGAAGCACCCAGTCATTATCTTTCCCTAGACGACACTGGCATAGGGTCCACTCGTTGGTGCACGGCCCTCGAGTACAAACAATAGATCATGGGACTTTCCCTATTTTCAATGTCACGCGTACATGAAGGGACCAACGGTGTGTCCGGTGCCCTGTAAAAACAGTCATGGTCGTCTATCCAAGCACGACCCCATCCCGGGAAAGACCTCAAGTCTTCCCCGTCACTAGTAACGTGGGCACCATGCTAGTATCGGCCTAAGTAATCAATAATGCCCCGTCCCATAAGGGGTAGAGTGGTTGCACATGTTTGGTTGGGACGGTAGTCACACATAAATCTAATCCATCATTTCACCCACACACAAGATCTTTATTGGCACATCACTTCTTCCTCAAGTGATGACCTATCTCAACATCACCCTCGGGCATTAGGGGCACCCGATGGGGTTTTTGAAAAGAATGCATCCACGAAGGTTTCATGGCACACATGCATCACTAAGCATCACTACTAATCATATGCATTGTATATAAGCTCATATCAAGATCATGAGTAAAGCATGCATCATGTGGTGGTTCTCAACTAGGTCACCACAGTCACTCTTATCATCATGCATTTGGAAATAAATGGGTTCCGAAGAACACAAGGGTATCATGGTCAAAGGGTTGCTTGCCTGGATTGGCTTGGTCTTCAAAGTCTTCAAATCCTTCCCCTCCTTCTTCAGCAACTTCGTCAAATACGGTATCTAATCGTCGCAATAAACAACGGGAAAATAAGACCACAATAAAAACAGAAAAACCAAAGTGCTCAGAAAAATGTCAAATTATTTTTATCAAATACTAGAGGGAAAACTAAGATGGCAAAAATTCTTAGTTTGAGTTTTGGAGTGGCAGAATGGGGTACATGAATATTTGAACAGAGGTTTTAGTGTTCAAATATGAATTTAAATTTGAACAAAACAGAAAAGGTCCATGGATATGTGTGAAAGTGACATCATTAAATAGGTTGGATTTTTAAAAGTTTTTAGAAACTGGAATTAATTCATTTGGACAAATATTTAATTCTGTGGAATTATTTAAAAATCTCATAGAAAAGAAAAAGGAAAAAGGGTCCTGTGCAACTGGGCCAGAACGGCCACAGTGCAGCAGGCCCAGGGCGAAAACAGCCCACCGCAGGGCGCCAGCGCGCGCGCCTGGTTTTTTAAACCTGACGGGCGGGGCCCGGTGTCAGTGAGAGGAGAGAGGAGCGAGGGCGAGGGGAAGCTGACAGGCGGGGCCCGCCTGTCATCCCTAACCCTCCGGCAGAGAGCCGGCGAGCTCACCGGCGACGTTTCGGGGCACGGCGGGGCGAGCTAATGGCAGGGATGGACTCAGCAAGATGTCGCCGATCTGGTGGAGGTGGTGCGGGTCGTCGGAGGGGCCTGATTCGCCGGCGGCGAGGTCAAGCGACGGAGGAGCTTCGGGTGAAGGCTGCTCCGGTCGATTCCGGCAGCTGCAGAGAGGGGAAAGAGGGGGAAACGAGTCAGTGTGGTGCCGTGGTGCTAGATCGAGTGAGAGGAGGGGTTGGGGCGGCCTGTACCGAGCAGGCGACGGTGAGCCGCCGCGGCGGAGCTCGAGCTCGATCTCGAGCTCGGGCCTGGCTGGAGTGGGGCGAGTGGCTCAGGGGGAGATTGAGTGAGTGAGGGAGCGACTGGTGAGGAGAGGAGGTGCTCGGGGGGCCCTTTTATATGCGCATGGCGAGGTGTCGTGGACCTGTGCGCCGGCGAGCCTCTGCTCGTTGCCACATGGCACGGGAGGCGCTGGGGAGGTGTTTGCGGGGTTGCTGGACGAGGTCCAGGGCAGGGGAAAGGAAGAGAGGGAGCGGGGGAAGCTTCCGGAGCTGCGCGCGTGTGAGGCCGAGGACTGGAGCTCGCGGGCGGCCGGCGCGCGTGCGAGGGCGTCCACTGGAGGGAGAAGGAGGAGGGGGACAGCGTCGGGGGACGTTGCGGACGCCGAGGCGCATCAAACGACGCGAGGGGGAGCACGAGGTGGTCGGGGCCGACTGATTGGGCGAGGCTACAGTGCGGGCGTGCACTATAGCGTGCTCTGGAGCGTGCCTTTTGCATGCCAGTGTTGGAAATATTCCCTAGAGGCAATAATAAATTGGTTATTATTATATTTCCTTGTTCATGATAATTGTTTATTATCCATGCTAGAATTGTATTGATAGGAAACTCAGATACATGTGTGGATACATAGACAAACACCATGTCCCTAGTAAGCCTCTAGAAGACTAGCTCGTTGATCAATAGATGGTTACGGTTTCCTGACCATGGACATTGGATGTCGTTGATAACGGGATCACATCATTAGGAGAATGATGTGATGGACAAGACCCAATCCTAAGCCTAGCACAGATCGTGTAGTTCGTATGCTAAAGCTTTTCTATATGTCAAGTATCTTTTCCTTAGACCATGAGATTGTGCAACTCCCGGATACCATAGGAATGCTTTGGGTGTACCAAACGTCACAACGTAACTGGGTGGCTATAAAGGTGCACTACAGGTATCTCCGAAAGTGTCTGTTGGGTTGGCACGAATCGAGACTAGGATTTGTCACTCCGTATGACGGAGAGGTATCTCTGGGCCCACTCGGTAGGACATCATCATAATGTGCACAATATGTGATCAAGGAGTTGATCACGGGATGATGTGTTACGGAACGAGTAAAGAGACTTGCCGGTAACGAGATTGAGCAAGGTATCGGTATACCGACGATCGAATCTCGGGCAAGTGCTATACCGATAGACAAAGGGAATCGTATACGGGATTGATTGAATCCTTGACATCGTGGTTCATCCGATGAGATCATCGTGGAACATGTGGGAGCCAACATGGGTATCCAGATCCCGCTGTTGGTTATTGGCCGGAGAGTTGTCTCGGTCATGTCTACATGGTTCCCGAGCCCGTAGGGTCTACACACTTAAGGTTCGATGACGCTAGGGTTATAGGGAAAGTATGTACGCGGTTACCGAATGTTTTTCGGATTCCCGGATGAGATCCCGTACGTCACGAGGAGTTCCGGAATGGTCCGGAGGTAAAGATTCATATATGGGAAGTCCCGTTTTGGTCACCGGAAAAGTTTCGGGCGCTATCGGTAGCGTACCGGGACCACCGGGAGGGTCCCGGGGGTCCACCGGGTGGGGCCACCGGCCCCAGAAGGCTGCGTGGGCCAAGTGTGGGAGGGGACCAGCCCCAGGTGGGCTGGTGCGCCCCCCTAACCAGGCCCAAGGCAAAAAGAGAAGAAAAAAAGGGGGAAACCCTAGGCTGAGATGGGCCTAAGGCCCACATAGTGGTGCGCCTCCCCCTCTCTCCCCCTTGGCCGCCCCCCTAGATGGGATCTAGGGCTGGCCACACCCCTAGGGGTGGGAAACCCTAAAGGGGGCGCAGCCCCCCCTTCCCCCTATATATATGTGAGGTTTGGGGCTGCCCATAACACGTTTTGACCTCTGTCGCATGGCGCAGCCCTACCTCTCTCCCTCCTCGTCTCTTGCAGTGCTTGGCGAAGCCCTGCTGGAGTCCCGCGCTCCTCCACCACCACCATGCCGTCATGCTGCTGTTGGATGGAGTCTTCCCCAACCTCTCCCTCACTCCTTGCTGGATCAAGGCGTGGGAGACGTCACCGGGCTGCACGTGTGTTGAACGCGGAGGCGCCGTTGTTCGGCGCTTAGATCGGAATTAACCGCGATCTGAATCGCAGCGAGTACGACTCCTTCATCCGCGTTCTTGCAACGCTTCCGCATCGCGATCTACAAGGGTATGTTGATTCACTCTCCTTTATGCTCGTTGCTAGATTACTCCATAGAGAGATCTTGGTGATGCGTAGGAAATTTTTTGATTTTCTGCTACGATCCCCAACAGTGGCATCATGAGCTAGGTCTATGCGTAGTATCTTGCACGAGTAGAACACAAAGTAGTTGTGGGCGTAGATCATGTCAATTCTCTTGCCGTTACTAGTCTTATCTTGATTCGGCGGCATCGTGGGATGAAGCGGCCCGGACCGACCTTACACGTACTCTTACGTGAGACAGGTTCCACCGACTGACATGCACTAGTTGCATAAGGTGGCTAGCGGGTGTCTGTCTCTCCCACTTTAGTCGGATCGGATTCGATGAAAAGGGTCCTTATGAAGGGTAAATAGAAATTGGCATATCACGTTGTGGTTTTGGCGTAGGTAAGAAACGTTCTTGCTAGAAACCTATAGCAGCCACGTAAAAACTTGCAACAACAATTAGAGGACGTCTAACTTGTTCTTGCAGCATATGCCGTGTGATGTGATATGGCCAAAAGGATGTGATGAATGATATATATGTGATGTATGAGATTGATCATGTTCTTGTAATAGGAATCACGACTTGCATGTCGATGAGAATGACAACCGGCAAGAGCCATAGGAGTTGTCTTATTTATTGTATGACCTGCATGTCACTGAATAACGCCATGTAATTACTTTACTTTATAGCTAAACGTTAGCCATAGTAGTAGAAGTAATGTTTGGCGAGACGACTTCATGAAGACACGATGATGGAGATCATGATGATGGAGATCATGGTGTCATGCCGGTGACGATGATGATCATGGAGCCCCAAAGATGAAGATCAAAAGGAGCAAAATGATATTGGCCATATCATGTCAATATTTGATTGCATGTGATGTTTATCATGTTTTACATCTTATTTGCTTAGAACGACGGTAGTGAATAAGATGATCTCTCACTAAAATTTCAAAAATTGTGTCCCCCCTAACTGTGCACCGTTGCAAAGGTTCGTTGTTCGGAAGCACCACGTGATGATCGGGTGTGATAGGTTCTAACGTTCGCATACAACGGGTGTAAGCCAGATTTACACACGCGATACACTTAGGGTTGACTTGACGAGCCTAGCATGTACAGACATGGCCTCGGAACTCGGAAGACCGAAAGGTCGAACATGAGTCGTACAAAAGATACGATCAACATGAAGATGTTCACCGTTGATGACTAGTCCGTCTCACGTGATGATCGGACACGGCCTAGTCGATTCGGATCATGTGTCACTTAGATGACTAGGGAGATGTCTATCTGAGTGGGAGTTCATTAGATGAACTTCATTGTCATGAACAATAGTCTAAGTTGTCTTCGCAAATTATGTAGTAGACCAATAACTGCGTTGTAGCTCCCTGTTTAATACGATCCTAGAGAAAGACTAAGTTGAAAGATATTGTAAGCAATGATGCGGACTGGGTCCGTAGTCCGAGGAGTGTCCTCACTGCTGCACAGAAAGCTTACGTCTTTGATGCACCGCTCGATGTGCAAACCCCTACAACGTTGTCTGTGGATGTTGTGAACACCTGATAGACACGTCCTGATGACTACTTGATAGTTTAGTGCACCATACTTTACGGCTTAGAATCGGGATTCCAATGACGTTTTGAACGCCATGGAACATATGAGATGTTCTAAGAGCTGAAATTTGGATTTCAGGCTCATGCCCGTGTTGAGAGGTATGATACCTCTGACAAGTTCCTTTGCCAAAAAGATGGAGGAGAATAGCTCAACTAGTGAGTGTGTGCTCAGAATGTCTGGGTGCTAAAATCACTTGAACCAAGTGGGAGTTAATCTTCCAGATGAGATAGTGGTTGACGGAATTCTCTAGACACTATCACCAAGCTACTAGAACTTCGTGATGAACTATGACATGCAAAGGATGGAGATGATCCCGGAGCTATTAGCGGTTATTAAGACCGCGAAAGTAGAAATCAAGAAGGAGCATCAAGTGTTGATGGTTTAACAAGACCATTGGTTTCAAAAGGGCAAGGGCTGGAAGGGAAACTTCATGGATGGCAAACCAGTTGTCGCTCTGATGAAGGAACCCATGGTTAAACCCAAACCTCGAGACTAAGTGCTTCTATTGTACGGGGAACGGTCACATGATAGCGGAACTACCCCAAATACATGGTAGATATGATAGCTGGAAACTTCAACAAAGTATATTGTTATTGATGTGTACCTTACTAGTACTCCTTGTAGCACATGGGTATTGGATACCGGTTCAGTTGCTATTATTAGTGACTTGAAGCAAAAGCTACGGACTGAACGGAGACTGGCTAAGGGCGAGGTGACGATGTGTGTTGGAAGTGTTTCCAAGGTTGATAAGATCACCATCGCACACTCCCTCTATTTTCGAGATTAGTGTTGAACTTAGATAAATGTTATCGGGTGTCTACGTTGAGCATGAATATGATTAGATCATGTTCATTGCAATACGGTTATTCATTTAAGTCAGAGAATAATGGTTATTCTGTTTACATGAATAATACCTTTATGGTCATGCACCCAATGGTTTGTTGAATCTCGATCATAGTAATACACATGATGATAATATTAATGCCAAAAGATATAGAGTTAATAATGATAGTACCACTTTCTTGTGGCACTGCCGCTTAGGTCATTTTGGCATAAAATGCATGAAGAAACTCCATACTGATGGATGTTTGGAGTCACTTGATTTTGAATCGCTTGACACATGCGAGCCATGCCTCATGGGCAGGATGACTGAGATCCCGTTTTCAGGTACAATGAAACGGGCAAGTGACTTGTTGGAAATCATACATGCTGATGTATGTGATCCAATGAGAATTAAGGCGTGTGGTGGATATCGTTATTTTCTCATCTTCACTGACGATTTGAGTAGATATGGTATATTTACTTAATGAAGCAAAAGTCTGAAACGTTTGAAAGGTTCAAACAATTTCAGAGTGAAGATTAAGAATCATCATAACAAGAAGATCATGTTCCTACGATCTGATCAAGGGGATATTTTCTGAATTATGAGTTTGGCAATCACTTAAGACATTGTGGAATTGTTTCGCAGTTGAAGCCCCCTGGAACACCACAGCGTAATGGTGAGTCCGGACATCGTAATCGAACCTTATGAGATATGGTGCGATCTATGATGTATCTTACCGATCTATGATGTATCTTACCGATCTACCGCTATTGTTTTGAGGTTATGCATTAGAGATAGCTGCATTCACTTTATATAGGGCACCATCTAAAGTCCGTTGAGACAACGCCGTATGAACTAAGGTTTGGCAAGAAATCAAAGTTATCGTTTCTCAATGTTTGGGGTTGCGATGCTTACGGCTTCAGCCGGAAAAAGCTCGAACCCAAAGCGGACAAATACATCTTCATGGGATACCCACTGGTAACGGTTGGGTATACCTTCTATCTCAGATCCAAGGACAAAAATGTTTGTCGCTAAGAACGGGTACTTTCTCGAGAAGGAGTTTCTCTCGAAAGATTTGAGTGGGAGGAAGATAGAACTTGATGAGGCTGTCGAACCCTCACTTCATCCGGAGAGTAGTGCAACACAGAAAGATGTTTCTGTGGAACCTACGACTGTTGAAGAGGAAACTAATGATAGTGATCATGAAGTTTCGGATCAAGTTGCTATCAAACCTCGTAGGTCGACAAGGATAAGTACTACTCCTGAGTGGTACAGTGATCCTGTCTTAGATGTCATGTTGTTGGACAACAATGAACCTACAAACTATGGAGAAGCGATGGTGGGCCCATATTCCGACAAATGGTTAGAAGCCGATAAATCCGAGATAGGATCCATGTATCAAAACAAAGTATGGACTTTGGTGGACTTGCCCTATGATCGGCAAGCCATTGAGACAAATGGATCTTTAAAAAGAAGACGGACGTGGACGGTAATGTCACCGTCTATGAAGCTCGACTTGTGGCAAAGAGTTTTTCCACAAGTTCAAGGAGTTGACTACGATGAGATTTTCTCACCCGTAGCGATGCTTAAGTCCGTCGGAATCATGTTAGCATCAGCTGCATTTATGAAATCTGACAGATGGATGACAAAACAAGTTTCCTTACCAGTTTTCGTAAGGAAAGGTTGTATGTGATACAATCAGAAAGGTTTTGTCGATCCTAAGGATGCTAAAAGGTATGCTAGCTCCAGCGATCCTTCCATGGACTAGAGCAAGCATCTCGGAGTCGGAATATACACTTTGATGGAGTGATCAAAGTTTTTGGGTATACAAAGTTTGTTAGAAACTTGTATTTGCAATAAAGTGAGTGGGAGCACTACAACATTTCTGATAAGTATATGTGAATGACATATGGTTGATCCGAAATGATGTTGAATTTCTGGAAAGCGTAAAGGGTTGTTTGAAAGGAGTTTTTTAAAGGAAGACCTGGATAAAGCTGCTTACATAATTGGGCATCAAGATCTATAGAGATAGATCAAGACGCCTGATGATACTTTCAAAAGGAACACACACCTTTGACATGATTTTGAAGGAGTTCAAAATAGGTCAGTTAAAGAAGGAATTCTTACCTGAGTTATAAGGTGTGAAGTTGAGTAAGACTCAAAACTTGACCACGGCAGAAGAAAGAGGAAGGACGAAGGTCGTCCCCTATGCTTTTGTCATAGGCTCTATACGGTATGCCATGATGAGTACCGCACCTAATATGTGCCTTGCCACATGTCTGGCAAGAGGGTACAAAGGTGATCCAGGAGTGGATCACTAGATAGTGGTCAAAATTATCCTTAGAGGAATAAGGAAATGTTTCTCGGTTATGGAGGTGATAAAGAGTTCGACGTAAACAGTTACGTCGATGCAAGCTTAGCACCTATCCAGGTAACTCTATGTGGAGATACCGGATACGTATAATGGAGCAACAGTTTGGAATAGCTCCAAGTGGAACGTGGTAGCAGCATCTACGATATGACATAAAGTTTTGCGAAGTACATAGGGATCTGAATGTTGCAGACCCGTTGACTACAACCTCTTTCACAAGCATAACATGATCAAACCCAGAACTCATTGAGTATTAATCACATATTGATGTGAACTAGATTACTGACTCTAGTGAACTCTTTGGATGTTAGTCACATGGCGATGTGACCTATGAGTGTTAATCACATGGCGATGTGAACTAGATTATTGACTCTAGTGCAAGTGGGAGACTGTTGGAAATATGCCCTAGAGGAAATAATAAATTGGTTATTATTATATTTCCTTGTTCATGATAATTGTTTATTATCCATGCTAGAATTGTATTGATAGGAAACTCAGATACATGTGTGGATACATAGACAAACACCATGTCCCTAGTAAGCCTCTAGAAGACTAGCTCGTTGATCAATAGATGGTTACGGTTTCCTGACCATGGACATTGGATGTCGTTGATAACGGGATCACATCATTAGGAGAATGATGTGATGGACAAGACCCAATCCTAAGCCTAGCACAGATCGTGTAGTTCGTATGCTAAAGCTTTTCTATATGTCAAGTATCTTTTCCTTAGACCATGAGATTGTGCAACTCCCGGATACCATAGGAATGCTTTGGGTGTACCAAACGTCACAACGTAACTGGGTGGCTATAAAGGTGCACTACAGGTATCTCCGAAAGTGTCTGTTGGGTTGGCACGAATCGAGACTGGGATTTGTCACTCCGTATGACGGAGAGGTATCTCTAGGCCCACTCGGTAGGACATCATCATAATGTGCACAATATGTGATCAAGGAGTTGATCACGGGATGATGTGTTACGGAACGAGTAAAGAGACTTGCCGGTAACGAGATTGAGCAAGGTATCGGTATACCGACGATCGAATCTCGGGCAAGTGCTATACCGATAGACAAAGGGAATCGTATACGGGATTGATTGAATCCTTGACATCGTGGTTCATCCGATGAGATCATCGTGGAACATGTGGGAGCCAACATGGGTATCCAGATCCCGCTGTTGGTTATTGGCCGGAGAGTTGTCTCGGTCATGTCTACATGGTTCCCGAGCCCGTAGGGTCTGCACACTTAAGGTTCGATGAAGCTAGGGTTATAGGGAAAGTATGTACACGGTTACCGAATGTTGATCGGAGTCCCGGATGAGATCCCGGACGTCACGAGGAGTTCCGGAATGGTCCGGAGGTAAAGATTCATATATGGGAAGTCCCGTTTTGGTCACCGGAAAAGTTTCGGGCGCTATCGGTAGCGTACCGGGACCACCGGGAGGATCCCGGGGGTCCACCGGGTGGGGCCACCGGCCCCAGAAGGCTGCGTGGGCCAAGTATGGGAGGGGACCAGCCCCAGGTGGGCTGGTGCGCCCCCCTAACCAGGCCCAAGGCAAAAATAGAAGAAAAAAGGGGGAAACCCTAGGCTCAGATGGGCCTAAGGCCCACATAGTGGTGCGCCTCCCCCTCTCTCCCCCTTGGCCGCCCCCCTAGATGGGATCTAGGGCTGGCCGCACCCCTAGGGGTGGGAAACCCTAAAGGGGGCGCATCCCCCCCTTCCCCCTATATATATGTGAGGTTTGGGGCTGCCCATAACACGTTTTGACCTCTGTCGCATGGCGCAGCCCTACCTCTCTCCCTCCTCGTCTCTTGCAGTGCTTGGCGAAGCCCTGCTGGAGTCCCGCGCTCCTCCACCACCACCATGCCGTCATGCTGCTGTTGGATGGAGTCTTCCCCAACCTCTCCCTCACTCCTTGCTGGATCAAGGCGTGGGAGACGTCACCGGGCTGCACGTGTGTTGAACGCGGAGGCGCCGTTGTTCGACGCTTAGATCGGAATCAACCGCGATGTGAATCGCAGCGAGTACGACTCCTTCATCCGCGTTCTTGCAACGCTTCCGCATCGCGATCTACAAGGGTATGTAGATTCACTCTCCTTTATGCTCGTTGCTAGATTACTCCATAGATAGATCTTGGTGATGCGTAGGAAAAATTTTGATTTTCTGCTACGATCCCCAACAGCCAGGGCATGCCGTTGGCTAGCTGGGCGCGTCCACCGTGTCTGGGGGGTCAAGCACAGAGTAAATAAACTGGTTGTGGCCTTGGATACCTTGGTTGTCCAGTGGGAGAGGAGGGAAGTTGAGAGAAGATAAGAACTGGGCTGTCCAGCAAGGTAAATTGGGGTTTTCACCCTTCAATTATTGAACTTTGGTCATGGGGAAGTTACTGGAGGTAGAAGGTGACTAGGTGATGCTGTGGTAGAAAGTTGAGTCCAAGGTAAATAGTAAAAGGGGCCAAAACAGTGGTTTTGGTAAAATGGCAGAACGTGTTTGATGATGTTTAGAGCAGTCAAATGATCTCCACTAGCCATGACACTTAACAGGATTAAATGGCATATGGAAATAGGGTGTTTCACCAAATTTGGGCTTGTTTGAAGAAACTTGCCAATGTAAATTTGGTGAACCCTAGAAATCAACAGAAATGGTTTCACCATGTTTAAGTCAAGCTAATCATCTCCCCTTGATGCACCACTTGGTGTAGTGTCATCATTTGGGGTTATAAACATGCCCACAAAGTTTGAAGCCCCAACTAAAAAGTTGGTAATGTAAAGTTGTTCAAATTTGAATTTGAACAGAATTGGTTTTGGGGTACTCTAACCAAGTTACCCTTCTCCAAGGCTTGTGCCATTTGGTCTAGATGCCTTATTAGACCATTCCAGCATGTGCACCAAGTTTGAGAGCATTTGGATAAGTTTGGCAATGTAGAATTGCTCAAACTTCACGTATGGACAGAATGGTTTTGAGGGGTTTTGATAATGTTTTCTTGCTTCCCAAGGCATGGGGCTTGGCAAGATCATCAAATTTGTCATATAAGACATGATAGAATTTTCCTGGAATTTTTAGAGAATATTTCCTTTGTAAATATTTCAAAAGCTTGAAATATCCAGAAAGGGTTTCTGAGGGATTAGCCCAATATTTTTAACATGACCAAGTGTTGAAACTCTTATATATGGACAATATATGTCCTATGAGTCTCCCTGAATTTTGGCAAATATTTTTGAAATAATTAAATATTTTTTTCCTATTAAAGACCATTTCTGGCCTTAAGAAAAAGCTTTTAAATAAAATAGGAAAATAACTTTTGAAATTATACTTTTGTGGTTTCTGAGAGTCCTATATCTACTAGGTTTCAAATATACCTTTTGAAATAATTTTCTCACCCTAAATCAAGCACTTGCAGTGCAAACCTCAATTCAGGGGTTTTTGGAATACTAATTTTTGAAAATACATTTTGGCCAAATTAATTTTATAAGAGAATAATATACTGCTATAAACACTTGGTATGATCATTGGGTTGAAGTTTTGGGTAAGGAGATGAATTCTACAAGAGGGAGTAGTTGACTTTAATGAGCACTTGAAAAACACAGGGAGAAAACTTAATTCCAAATAAAAGCCAAATGATGCCAAAAAAAATTCCTGGTCCAAATTTTGATGCTTCATTGATGCAAATGTCATGTTACAAAATGCAGGGTGTGACAGACCTACCCCCCTTACAAGAATCTCGTCCCCGAGATTCCTAAACTAGGTCTTAAAAGAGATCGGGATACTCGGATCTAAGATAATCCTCACGTTCCCAGGTTGCTTCTGCTTTCGTGTGGTTGCTCCACTGGACCTTGAAGTACTTGATGGTGCGGCTTCGCGTCCGTCGTTCTGCTTCATCCAGAATGCGAATGGGCTTCTCGCGGTAGGTCAAATCAGGCTAAAGATCAATAGCTTGGTGATCAACATCCTTGTAGAGATCAGGCTTGTTTGGAACTTGGAGACACTTCCTGAGTTGTGACACGTGGAATATGTTGTGCACATCGGATAGCTCAGGTGGTAGTTCCAACTGGTAAGCCACTTCTCCTCATCGTGGAGTGATCTCAAAGGGTCCTATGAACCTTGGTGCGAGCTTCCCCTCGACGTGGAAACGCTTGGTTCCCTTTAGAGGAGTTACCCGTAGGTACACATGGTCCCCGACATGGAAGCTCATATCCCGGCGGTGAGTGTCAGCATAGCTCTTCTGCCTTGACTTGGCTGCCTTCAAACGTTCTCTGACTAGTTGGACTTTCTCTTCTGCCTCGCGGAGGATATCCGGTCCAAAGACTAGCCCTTCTCCAGTCTCTGACCAGTTGAGGGGTGTGCGACATCTGCGTCCGTACAACACCTCAAATGGTGCCATCTGAAGGCTCGACTGATAACTGTTGTTATAGGAGAACTCGGCAAAAGGGAGGCAATCTTCCCACTTGGCTCCATATGCCAAGACACAGGCTCGGAGCATGTCTTCGAGAATTTGATTTACTCGTTCTGTCTGACCTCTGGTCTGTGGGTGGAAAGTCGTGCTGAAAGACAACTTGGTTCCCAAGGCTTCTTGGAACTTCTTCCAGAACCTTGAGGTGAACTGGGTTCCTCGATCTGACACAATCTCCTTGAAAACGCCGTGAAGGCTTACGATTCTGTCGATGTAGAGAGCTGCCAGCCGGTTGCCATCATAAGTAGTCTTGACAGGAATGAAATGGGCTACCTTGGTCAAATGGTCGACTATGACCCAGATGGAGTCATGTCCTCTATTCGACCTTGGTAATCCAGTGATGAAGTCCATTCTGACTTTATCCCACTTCCACTCAGGAACCTTGAGTGGTTGGATCAATCCAGCGGGTCACTGATATTCAGCCTTGACCCTTTGGCACACATCACACTTTGCAACATAGGTTGCAATCTCTCTTTTCATCCCGTGCCACCAGAATCTTTCCTTCAAGTCTTGATACGTCTTGGTTCCTCCAGGGTGGATGGAATACGGAGTGTCGTGGGCTTCTTGCAGGATCAGGTTCTTCAGGTCCATCTTGTTTGGTACGCAGATGCGGCCTTTGTACCAAACATTCCCATGCTCGTCCTCGGAGAATCCTGGGGCCTTGCCTAGCTTCATCTTCTTCTTGATGCCTTCTATGCTTGTGTGCCCTCCTTGCGCCTTCTTGACTTCGTCCATCAGGGTTGGTTTGACTTCCAGATGATCTAGAAATCCAGGGGTGACCAATTCCAAACTGAATTGTTCGAGCTCCTTAAACAGGGCTGGCTGCCTCTTTTGAATTATGGCATTCAGGGAGCAAGCCTTTCTGCTTAAAGCATCGGCCACCACGTTAGCCTTCCCGAGGTGATATTGAACACTGAGGTCATAATCTTTGATGAGTTCCAACCATCTTCATTGCCTCATGTCCAATTCCTTTTGGGTGAAAATGTACTTCAGACTTTTGTGGTCTGTGTATATCTCACATCGTTTCCCTAGGAGGTAATTCCGCCATGTCTTCAAGGCATGAACCACTGCTGCTAACTCAAGATCGTGAGTAGCGTAGTTCTCTTCATGAGGTCGTAGCTGCCTTGAGAGGTAAGCTATGACTCGGCCTTCTTGCATCAAAACGCTTCCCAATCCGGTTCGAGAGGCATCACAATATATCACGAACTCCTTGTGAATATCAGGTGTTGCCAGAACTGGGGCGGTGGTCAATCTCTTCTTGAGCTCTTGGAAGCTCTCTTCGCATTTTGGCGTCCACTCGAACATCTTGTCCTTCTTGAGGAGCTAAGTCATTGGCCGGGCAATGCTAGAGAATCCTTCCACGAATTTGCGGTAATAGCCCGCAAGTCCGAGGAAGCTTCTGACTTCCTTGACGATCATTGGAGATTGCCATTGGTTCACAGCTTCGATCTTCACGGGATCAACTGACAATCCTTCTTCGGTCAAGACATGACCTAAGAATCCAACTTTATGCAGCCAAAACTCACACTTGCTGAATTTGGCGTATAGTTGGTGCTCCCGAAGCTTGTCCAGGACCATCCTCAAATGTTGCTCGTGCTCTTCCTCCGTCTTCGAGAAGACAAGAATGTCATCGATGAAGACAACAACAAACTTGTCCAAATATTCCATGAAGACTTTATTCATGAGATACATGAAGTAAGCTGGGGCATTGGTTAACCCAAAAGACATGACCGTGCACTCGTACAGGCCATATCTGGTTACGAATGCCGTCTTAGGAATATCTTGGGGTCTGATCTTCAGCTGGTAGTACCCAGATCTGAGGTCGATCTTGGAGAACACCTTGGCTCCGCTGAGCTGATCAAACAGATCTTCAATCTTGGGAAGTGGATACTTGTTCTTGATTGTAACCTCATTAAGGGAACGGTAGTCAATGCATAAGCGGATGGTACCGTCCCTTTTTGCCACAAACAGAACAGGTGATCCCCAAGAAGAGGCACTTGGGCGGATAAATCCCTTCCTCAGCTGCTCTTCCAGTTGCTTCTTCAACTCGGTTAATTCTTCCGTCCCATTCTATAAGGCTTCTTATAGATGGGTCCCGCCCCGGGCACGAGCTCGATGATGAACTCAATGTCACGGTCAGGGGGCATTCCCGGTAGCTCATCCGGAAAGACATCGGGATACTCGCATACTACCGGTACTTGCTCCAGCCCAACTTCAGACAGACAGTTGACTTGAGCGGCTTGAGCGGAAGAGGAGTTGGAAGCAAACTTAACTTCGACTCCTTGGTCATTGATCACAGTGACAGTCCGTTTGGCACAGTCTAATAAGCCTTGGTGCTTGCTGAGCCCATTCATGCCTAGGATCACATCCAAGCCTTGTGATCTCAGGACGATAAGGTCTGCTAGGAAATCTACCCCGTTAATGGTAATACTAACTCCCTTACAGCCTATCTTGGCTCTCATCTCTGCTCCGGGGGTTTGTACCACCATGGGGTTATTCAGGGGTGTAGGGGTCATGCCACTTTTTAATGCAAATCTTTGAGTGACAAATGAATGCGTGGCTCCAGAATCAAACAAGACAGTTGCAGGTGCTGAGTTGACAAAGAACGTACCCAGCACGACGTCCGGGTCTTCCTGAGCTTCTTCAGCAGTGACGTGATTCACACGCCCCTTCCCATGGTTAGGCGGGTTGCGAGGAGCTGGGTTCCTTGGTGGCATCCCGCGGCCTTGTCATGGGTTCTGCGCATTGGGGCGTGGGGCATCAGGCTTCTTGTTGGGGCACACCCTTGAGATGTGTCTGGACTGACCACATCCAAAGCAAGTGACTTGGTTTGGATTATTGATCTTGTTGCCACCACTATTATTGGGGTTGAATGCTGGCCTTGGGTTGGCATACTGCTGAGGCTGATAGTTGGTGCGAGGTGCAGGAGCTCTTAGTTGCTGGTAGGTTGGCTTGACCGGGGCTGACTGCCACGGGCGAGGCTTCTAGTTGCTGGAACTTCCCTTGCTGACCATCTTGCGCTTGCGAGTGTCTTCCAGAGCACGCCGCTTGTCTTCAAGCATGAGTGCTTTGTTCACCAGGTCAGGGAAGGTTGGGCAGTCGCACACGACAAGCGAGTACTGTAGAGTCTGATTGAGGCCTTCCATGAAGCGCTCCCTTTTTGCAGCATCAGTGCTGACATCTTCAGGGGCATACCTTGACAGAACACTGAACTTCTGCATGTACTCCTTGATAGTGCCACTTCCTTGCTTCAGGGC
Organism: Secale cereale; assembly: GCA_902687465.1. NCBI lineage: Eukaryota > Viridiplantae > Streptophyta > Magnoliopsida > Poales > Poaceae > Secale > Secale cereale. The sequence goes on along the minus strand of LR738710.1, from coordinate 295,379,918 downwards.
TCGGAATTCACGCTTCTTAATAGCCATGATTCCGGAAGGAATGTGGGCTTTGCGGAATTCTGCCTTGAAGTTGTCCCAAGTGATGTCTTGCCCAGCATGCATGACCTTGAATCCATCCCACCAAGCTCTAGCAATCCCCCCGAGGCAGTGGGCTGCATAAGCCACCTTCTCGCGGTCTTCGGTGCATCCGACTAGTTCCAGCAAGTCCTCAATGGTGCGGACCCAGTCGTCTGCATCCAGGGGTTCAGCAGTCTCGATGAAAGTTGGCGGCGCATGCTTCTTGAACTCTGCCAACGTGGAACGTCCATTGCCATTCCCCGCCGGCTGGCGGTTGTTGGTGACAGCTTGAGCAATCACCTGAAGGGTTGCGGTGTTGGCTTGGCGTTCCTCTTGGAAAGCTTGGAGAAGCTGAGCCATGTCCATGTTCGGAGGAGGTGGTGGTGGTGGAGCTTGGTCATTGGTTTGGTCGTGGCCTGCCTCTGATTGAGCGGATGCTCCAGCTTTAGGCTGCTGGGTAGAGGTACCAGTACGAGTTACAACAGGCATCCTGTTGGAGCATTAAAAGGTCTCATGATTTGGAAGAGGGAAAGCAATAAAGATGGGTGCCTAGTAAGGGGGTGGGTGTGGCACTAATCAAATCATGCAAGGGCCGAAAGGGCCAAACACATTCATTAAAATCCAAATGGGTGATGCAGTCGTTTACATATCCCCGAAGGGAGAATACGACGTGCATCCAAACACAACAAAAGTAAACACTAGATGGCTTCATATGAACCATAGAAGGACTCGACTGCGCATAGGGGTTACACGACATATCCTACCATAGAGGTCACGAACTGGCATATCCGAGTTGCGAATAATGCCTAAGCGGCGAAATGCTCGGTCGCGTATTCTGGCTCTTCTGGGTCTTCCTCCTTGTCTTCATCTGTCTGGGCCCCCTTGTCACTTCAGGGTGTGGGGGAGTGGAGGAGTTGGATACGACGGTGTTTTGTCGGTGGTGCAGGGAAAAGCTTGCGATATTCCCTTTCCGTCATACGGCGTCGCTGGGGTGGTTCTTCATCCTTGGAAGATACATCTCCTGAGGGCCTCCCGCCTCGGTACGCAATAGCGGACTGTCCGGGAGGCGCACCTTCCTTCTTGATCCTATCTATCTTCTCTTGTGCTCGGCGAAGAAGTGCCTTGGTCTTGTGAAGTTCTTCTCGGAGGTTCATCGATTCCGAGGCCAAATCTTGTGCCAAGCTGTCGGCACATAGGCTGAAGTAGGTCTGGAATCGAAGTGGAAGTCCTTCCTTCAGTGGAGGGGCTTGTGCGCTGCTTTCATCTTCACCTTCCTTTCGGTAAGGCAAGAAGCGGGTTGTCATCTTGGCTGCCATCTCCGGGAGAAGCTCGCGGAGACGGGTTAGTGCCTTGAGTGAAGCAGCCTCGACAGCGAGAGGCAGTGTTGCCATCTGGGGTCCCTCGAAGAACCAACTTGTGGGAGGATCGTTCGCCTTCACGATCACTTCCACATGGTACTCCACCTCAGTGTCGCTAACCCAATGCTCAAGGTAGGTGAGGATGGGTGCTCGGTGGAACTGGCACTCCTGGAGGCTATCCTCGAGAAGCAAGGGAAACCCAGTGGCCAGGTGCTCTTCAGGTACAGCGGCCATCTACAAAGGTTGAATAGGAGAGGTTAATAAGATGATGATACCTCAGGTTGGTAAGGTTTAGAAAAGAAGAGAGGTTCAGAAGGTTTTTGAAAAGGGTCTCATCTAACTAACGCCCATGCTAACTAAGGCTTCCTACAGTCAGGATGGCTCTGATACCAGCTCTGTGGGGACCCCAACTTAAGAGTCGAGATCACCGAATGCACGTGTACAGTGATCCCAGAGATCAATGCTCACTGAACACACAGAAGCTGAATAACAAGAGTCTTACATCCATACATACCGTCTTACACAAATTATGACCATTATGGCCAAGTCTTACATAGATAAAGCCTCGAGGGCTGAATAGCAAATAACTCGAACAGCGGAAGTCTTCGAAGATAAGTAGAACCCATGCCATCTGCCTTAACCCTACAGGCATTCTGACTGGGATAGCGTCCTAGTTCGCATGTTCGTCTCCATAGAATTCTTCTTCATATTCCTGCTCCTCCATGCCTGGCCAATTAAATAACCAGTGGCAAGCCAATGAGTACTTTGAATGTACTCGCAAGCAACCCATGATTTGGTTCAAGGTAACAATGCAATTGTACAACAATGAGCAATCTGGCTACAAGCTAGAATAAATATTCTACCATCAAGTACATGCATCAATAAATTCAGGTAACCTCGAAGACAGGTTACCGATATCAACATGAATAGGATTCAATTCAACGAGTCAAGTCACCACCTTGACTCAACACACACACATTCTTTCACTGACATAGTAAAATTTTGGACATAGTTTAAGTAGCACCACCCAACTGTCCATGACCGTGGACACGGCTATTCGAATAGTTTTACACTCTACAGAGGTTGCGCACTTTACCCACAAGATCCGGGAAGCTTTCGTGTCATCTACGATCCCGCGGTACCTCAAGTACTCGGGGGAAGCACCCGGTCATTATCTTTCCCTAGACGACACTAGCATAGGGTCCACTCGTTAGTGCACGGCCCTCGAGTAAAAACAATAGATCATGGGACTTGCCCTATTTTCAATGTCACGCGTACACGAAGGGACCAACGGTGTGTCCGGTGCCCTGTAAAAACAATCATGGTCGTCTATCCAAGCACGACCCCGTCCCGGGAAAGACCTCAAGTCTTCCCCGTCACTAGTAAGGTGGGCACCATGCTAGTATCGGCCTAAGTAATCAATAATGCCCCGTCCCATAAGGGGTAGAGTGGTTGCACATGTTTGGTTGGGACGATAGTCACACATAAATCTAATCCACCATTTCACCCACACACAAGATCTTTATTGGCACATCACTTCTTCCTCAAGTGATGACCTATCTCAACATCACCCTCGGGCATTAGGGGCACCCGATGGTTTTTTTTGAAAAGAATGCATCCACGAAGGTTTCATGGCACACATGCATCACTACTAATCATATGCATTGCATCTAAGCACATAGCAAGATCATGAGTAAAGCATGCATCATGTGGTGGTTCTCAACTAGGTCACCACCGTCACTCTTATCATCATGCATTCGGAAATAAATGGGTTCCGAAGAACACAAGGGTATCATGGTCAAAGGGCTGCTTGCCTAGATTGGCTTGGTCTTCAAAGTCTTCAAATCCTTCCCCTCCTTCTTCTTCAGCAACTTCGTCAAATACGGTATCTAATCGTCGCAATAAACAACGGGAAAATAAGACCACAATAAAAACAGAAAAACCAAAGTGCTCAGAAAAATGTCAACTTATTTTTATTAAATACTAGAGGGAAAACTAAGATGGCAAAAAATCTTAGTTTGAGTTTTGGAGTGGTAGAATGGGGTACATGAATATTTGAACAGAGGTTTTAGTGTTCAAATATGAATTTAAATTTGAATAGAACAGAAAAGGTCCATGGATATGTGTGAAAGTGACATCATTAAATAGGTTGGATTTTTACAAGTTTTCAGGAACTAGAATTAATTCATTTGGACAAATATTTAATTATGTGGAATTATTTAAAAATCTCACAGAAAAGAAAAAGGAAAAAGGGTCCTGTGCAACTGGGCCAGAACGGCCACAGTGCAGCACGCCCAGGGCGAAAACAACCCACCGCACGGCGCCAGCGCGCGCGCCTGGTTTTTTAAACCTGACGGGCGGGGCCCGGCGTTAGTGAGAGGAGAGAGGAGCGAGGGCGAGGGGAGGCTGACAGGCGGGGCCCGCCTGTCATCCCTAACCCTCCGGCAGAGAGCCGGCGAGCTCACCGGCGACGTTTCGGGGCACGGCGGGGCGAGCTAATGGCAGGGATGGACTCAGCAAAATGCCGCCGATCTGGTGGAGGTGGTGCGGGTTGCCGGAGGGGCCTGATTCGCCGGCGGCGAGGTCACGCGGCGGAGGAGCTTCGGGTTAAGGCTGCTCCGGTCGATTCCGGCAGCTGCAGAGAGGGGAAAGAGGGGGAAACGAGTCAGTGTGGTGCCGTGGTGCTAGATCGAGTGAGAGGAGGGGCTGGGCGGCCTGTACCGAGCAGGCGACGGTGAGCCACCGCGGCGGAGCTCGAGCTCGATCTCGAGCTCGGGCCTGACTAGAGTGGGGCGAGTGGCTCACGGGGGAGATTGAGTGAGTGTGGGAGCGACTGGTGAGGAGAGGAGGTGCTCGGGGGGGCCTTTTATAGGCGAACGGCGAGGTGCCGTGGACCTGTGCGCCGGCGAGCCTCTACTCGTTGCCATAGGGCACGGGAGGCGCTGGGGAGGTGTCTGCGGGGTTGCTGGACGAGGTCCAGGGCAGGGGAGAGGAAGAGAGGGAGCGGGGGAAGCTTCCGGAGCTGCGCGCGTGTGAGGCCGAGGACTGGAGCTCGCGGGCGTTGCGGACGCCGAGGCGCATCGAACGGCGCGAGGGGGGAGCACGAGGTGGTCGGGGCCGGCTGATTGGGCGAGGCTACAGTGCGGGCGTGCACTGTAGCGTGCTCTGGAGCGTGCCTTTTGCATGCCAGGGCATGCCGTTGGCTAGCTGGGCGCGTCCACCGTGTCTGGGGGGGTCAAGCACAGAGTAAACAAACTGGCTGTGGCCTTGGATGCCTTGGTTGTCCAGTGGGAGAGGAGGGAAGTTGAGAGAAGATAAGAACTGGGCTGTCCAGCAAGGTAAATTGGGGTTTTCACCCTTCAATTATTGAACTCTGGTCATGGGGAAGTTACTGGAGGTAGAAGGTGACTAGGTGATGTTGTGGTAGAAAGTTGAGTCGAAGGTAAATAGTAAAAGGGGCCAAAACAGTGGTTTTGGTAAAATGGCAGAAGGTGTTTGATGATGTTTAGAGCAGTCAAATGATCTCCATTAGCCATGACACTTAACAGGATTAAATGGCATATGGAAATAGGGTGTTTCACCAAATTTGGGCTTGTTTGAAGAAACTTGCCAATGTAAATTTGGTGAACCCTAGGAATCAACAGAAATGGTTTCACCATGTTTAAGTCAATCTAATCATCTCCACTTGATGCACCACTTGGTGTAGTGTCGTCATTTGGGGTTATGAACATGCCCACAAAGTTTGAAGCCCCAACTAAAAAGTTGGTAATGTAAAGTTGTTCAAATTTGAATTTGGACAGAATTGGTTTTGGTGTACTCTGACCAAGTTACCCTTCTCCAAGGCTTGTGCCATTTGGTCTAGATGCCTTATTAGACCATTCCAGCATGTGCACCAAGTTTGAGAGCATTTGGATAAGTTTGGCAATGTAGAGTTGCTCAAACTTCAGATATGGACAGAATGGTTTTGAGGGGTTTTGATGATGTTTTCTTGCTTCCCAAGGCATGGGGCTTGGCAAGATCATCAAAATATGTCATATATGACATGATAGAATTTCCCTGGAATTTTTAGAGAATATTTCCTTTGTAAATATTTCAAAAGCTTAAAATATCCAGAAAGGGTTTCTGAGGGATTAGCCCAATATTTTTAACATGACCAAGTGTTGAAACTCTTATATATGGACAATATATGTCCTATGAGTCTCCCTGAATTTTGGCAAATATTTTTTAAATAATTAAATAATTTTTTTCCTATTAAAGACCATTTCTGGCCTTAAGAAAAAGCTTTTAAATAAAATAGGAAAATAACTTTTAATATTATACTTTTGTGGTTTCTGAGAGTCCTATATCTACTAGGTTTCAAATATACCTTTTGAAATAATTTTCTCACCCTAAATCAAGCACTTGCAGTGCAAACCTCAATTCAGGGGTTTTTGGAATACTAATTTTTGAAAATACATTTTGGCCAAATTAATTTTATAAGAGAATACTATACTGCTATAAACACTTGGTATGATCATTGGGTAGAAGTTTTGGGTAAGGAGATGAATTCTACAAGAGGGAGTAGTTGACTTTAATGAGCACTTGAAAAACACACGGAGAAAACTTAATTCCAAATAAAAGCCAAATGATGCCAAAAAAAAAATTGCTGGTCCAAATTTTCATGCTTCATTGATGCAAATGACATGTTACAAAATGCAGGGTGTGACACATATCACTGGAATTTGGACATCATGAACACTGAATATTTACTGCTCCACAACAGCCTCGGTACTGATTGAAAATCCCCTACTTGGGGTAGTGAACCTTTTTGCCGAACAGCTACAGTTTTTAAAATTGTACAACCAAACCTTACTGGGGTATGAACCTGTAAAGAAACAGGTAATGAACTACTCAATCCAGCCAAACATGAACTCCCCTTTAAAAAGTAATACAGTACATCCTCGATATTTATGCACATTAAAGTTGGTGAACTAAAAAGAACGCTAAAGATGAACTGGAAATTAATCAAAAGTTGAACTCCTATAGGGTTCAAGGTCAAAAGAACCTCCACATCCATCAAACTTTATATCCTGGAGTTCAACTTCTGTGCAATTTAAACTTGTGTATCACTCAGTACATGTATTACTACCGGGAAGGTTCAAAAACCAGAACTCAATCAAGATGTGCATAACATACAACTGATCTGCAGAAAACAAAACACTACTGCAGTGCACATGCAAGTTACTAATCTACAAACAAAAGTTTTTAGTAACTGACAAAGTACCAACCGACACACATAACAAAGACCTCCATTTCAAAAAAAAACACGCCATGGACGGAGTATTCTTTGAAGCCTCACAACAAAAATTAGTCATAGAGAGATGAAATCCATCAGAAATTCATGAGACAGAAAATAGCAGGAGCAGTAGATAGATGTGCGGCGGTGAGTTCAGGTGAGGTCGACGAGGGAGGTTGGGTCATGGTATGCAAGCCAAGAGGCTATGCGGGAGGAGGGAGCGACCTACTGTTTCAGTGGTATATGCCTAGTAATAATTGGATGGTAGATGACCAGCCAGTGTCGACCTCCAAGGCCAGCAACCTTCTTGACAACAGACTGTAGGCCGACCAACATGGACTTTGTTGGGTTTAGTTTTTTTATTCCTGCACTTTTAGGCGTACCCATTTTGAACTTACAAGGTTTTCTATACCCATCTAAACCTACAAAGTTTTCCTATAGCCATTTTGAACTTACAAAGTTTTTCTCGATGAACTTTCATGTGGTTTGTTTACAAGGAACTTTCATACGGGAACTTCTCGCTCAATTGCACATGTACTGCTTATATTTTCTCCTAACTACCCACACGAGAAGCCATAATGGTTTTCATATTTTTCGCGCATTTGTAATATTTTGAACTACCAAATTTACTCCATTTGAACGGTACTGGCTTTGTAGTTATGATCAAATAATAGTGAACTTTGCGCAGGACAAAGTCAACTCTCGGACAACAAAATAACCCACGTGATCAAAAGGTGATTTTTGTTCCCGAGAAACAAGCTAAACTTCTCAAGCGAAAAGGTATTTTCCCTGCTTAAGAATGTTATAAAATTGTCTTCTTTTTCTTCTTATACAAAATGAACTGCTAAAAATTTGTATATTGAACATATTATAGAAATTCATCACATACACAAAAAAGTGTGTATTACTACCATCGTTGTTTTGTGGATGAAGGACGAAACATTTCTATACTTACCCCCGGGTATCTACCATGTGAATTTGCCGAGGTATTTTTTGGGCAAACCTTGTTGACCTAGTTGTTCATCCTTCATATGAATTTCCCAGCATTTTTTGTGCAATGAACTTGCTATCCAGGATTACTCTCTTCCCCTATCATCCTAATAAAACACTTTTTTTTGTGGAATGCTCTAGTACCTGAACTACTCTCTTCCTACTTTGTCAAAACTCTGTACTTTTCTCGACTCTTGCATTTGAACTACTCAGAATATTTTTAGTTGAACTCTTTTAAAAAGAAAAAAGACCATTTTACTACCCTGAACAAAGTTGGTGGTTCACATAACCCCCTGATCTTTATTTCGGTTCTCTTTACCCCCTGAACAATCTCAAACCGGATAAAAGACCCCCTTGGGTGATTTGTCTCAACATGCAGCTGATGTGGCGCTGGTCAATGGTGGTTTTGACCTGCGGGTGGGGCCACGAGGATTAACGTAACTGAAACATGAAATTATCCCATGGTTAATTAGGCAATGGGACCCGCTTGGTGGTGACTCAGGGGGTGTTGGCCCAGTTGTCAGGGTGGTCCTGGGCGTCGACCGCGGCGGAGAGCCTCCGCCGCATGAGGCCCTCGAGACGACGCTTGTTATCGAGCAGGTCGCGGCGGAAGTCGTCGTCGGTGGGGAACCGCGCGTCGATGGCCAGGAACTCGTGGGCCGCGGTGGTGGCGGCCACGAGGTCTTTGGCCGCCAGGGCGCGGCGCGCAGCGTCGGAACGATCAAGCACGGCCTCGGTGCGGGCCAGGGCAGACTCGGCGCGCGAGTGCGCCACGTACAGGTGGCAGACGCGGGAAGAGAGCGTCTCGGCGAGCGCGGCAGTGGAGGAGGATGACTCCCTGAGCCCGGCGGCGTCGGAGGTGGCGAGCGAGAGGAGCGGCGGGGCAGAGCGGAGCAGGGAGGCGGCCGCGCGGTTGAGGTCGGGGCGGCTGGAGAGGAGCGCGTCGAGGCGGGCGTCAAGGGCGCGCTAGTAGGCGCGCACTCGTGGAGCAGGCGGCGCCGGCGTAGGTGAGGTCGCGGAGGGCGGCGAGGGAGGCCGGGACGCCGAAGTCCAGGGACCGGGCGGCGTCGGCGGACGCGTCGACGGCCACTGATGAGTCCAGGCGAGGGGAACGCGGGGTGGGCGCAGCGGACGGCACGGCCATGACTGCCGGGTGGCAGGGTGGATCTCAGTGAGTTCAGATGTGCGGGAAGGGAGAAGAAAGAGAAGGGAGAAAGGAGAAACAGGGCGTCGGGGCAGCAGCTTGGAACTCCGACGGTCACCGGCGTCATCCGGAGGCGGCGGGGTCGGGCGCGGTGCTAGGAAGGGAGGCAGCTGCGAGGGGAGGCTCGAGAGGAGCTCCTCTGTCTCAACCCAGCGTGACGAGGGAGACTCACCCACAGGTCAAAACCGCCCATTGACCATTGCCACGTCAGCAATCAGTCAAGTCAAACCACTCAGGTACTGATTTTGTCCGGTATGAGATTGTTCAGGGGGTAAAGAGAACCGAAATAAAGATCAAGGGTTATGTGAACCACCAACCGGGTAGTAAAATGGACTTTAAACCAAGCGACGCCGTGGCAGCTAGGAACGAAAAAGAAAACAAAGAGAGCTAGCGAAAACGCCCTTGCGTCGTTTGCTTTGGCCATGGAGCTAGGCGAACATGGCAGAGGCTGGTGGTAGTTTAGAATAGGGAGGATGGCTGCTTTGGCAAATATTGCAGAGAGGATTCAACTTGTACGGCAGCTAGCGGTCGATTTGAACTGATGACATACATACATGGTGAACTAGAGAGCATAATTTTTTTCTATCAGAAAACACAATTCATCTTTTCCTTTTAGCTATATATCACACTGAACAAGCATCTTGAACTTGTGCTAAGCAAGCAAAACATCAGTACATCGAATGCCTCAGCGAACTGCACTCATTTAGTCCCCAAATCAAAAAATTGTTGGCTCGGAAGTCGGAAGAGGCAAAGCCAAAGAAAGCTAGGAAACATTTCATAGAGGAAGAAAAATAGAGAGAAAGCCTCTAAAGGTTGTGTCGTTGAACGACCTCATCGCTGCATTGTCGATCGGCCTCGGTTGGCGGTGGTGAACGGACTAGGTTGGCAACTGTGAACGGCCTGGATGCTGTGGCTAGAGCGCGCGTGACCAGGGACAGAGGAGCGAGGAGGCACACGTGTGGCTGCTCTGGGAGGTTGTGGACACGGTGCTTGGTGGCCGTCCTCAGGCATGGCGAGCACAGGGAGGCCCACTCACCCTTGGACGAAGGGATGGGGACGACCCCTCCATCCAGACCCACGTCGTGGAGGAGCGAGTCCACTGTCGGGGAGGTGGGTAGCTTCCAGGCGCACGGTGGCCATTCTGCTGGTGGATGCGCGCTGGCCTGTTTGCCGGCGATGGGGTGGGGTGGGGGAAGAGAAAAAGACGGGGAGGTGTCAGATGGAAGCGTTCCTACTCTCCGTAGAGAGCCGCGTGAGTTTATATTGATCGAGGGCAGGAAGAGCCCTTGCCGTGGCTTACAAGTTGAACGAGATCGCTAGGATTCAGGTTCGGTACATAGAGATAGAGATAGAGGTTGTTACGGGAGAGAGAGAAGATAAACAGTTGAGATTACAATCTATCTCTAATTCTAACACCCTCCCTTAATCTCAACTATCCTATATTGAGATTCTTCTTGAACTCCTCGAACGGCTTAACTGGCAAAGCTTTGGTGAATCCGTCTGCAACTTGATCTCTGGAGGGAATAAATCGTATGTCCAACTTCTTCTCTGCAACCCTTTCTCTTACAAAATGAAAGTCAATTTCTATATGCTTGGTTCTACCATGGAACACTGGGTTTGCAGAAAGATATGTGGCTCCTAGATTATCACACCACAAACATGACACACGATGTTGTTTGATTCCCAATTCATTTAGCAACGATTCGACCCAAATGATTTCGGCAGTAGCATTAGCTAGTGACTTGTATTCAGCTTCAGTACTTGACCTGGATACTGTGGCTTGTTTCCTAGCACTCCAAGAGATAAGATTAGAACCAAAGAATACTGCAAAGCCTCCAGTTGATTTCCTGTCATCACTGCATCCTGCCCAGTCAGCATCAGAGAAGGCACTGACAAGAGTGGAGTTGGAGCGTTTAACTTGAAGGCCTAAACTCACAGTATTTTTTATATACCGTACAATTCTTTTGACAGCTGTCCAATGTACAGTAGTGGGTGCATGAAGATACTGACAAACCTTGTTAACTGCAAAGGAAATATCTGGTCTTGTCAATGTCAAATACTGTAAGGCTCCTACTGCACTCCTGTACCTTGTGATTTCTTCCTCTTTGAGCGGATCACCTTCAAAGGCTGAGAGTTTTTCTGAAGAGGATAATGGTGTAGGTGAAGGTTTACAATCTTTCATCCCCATACGAGCTAGAAGTTCAGTGGCATATTTTTCTTGGTTGAGTGTTATGCCATCTTGAATCTTCTTTACTTCAATGCCCAAGAAGAAGTGTAGATCACCAAGATCCTTCAAAGCAAACTCTGAGCTTAAATCATGCAGAAGGGCATTAGTAGCACTTTGTGATGAGCTTGCAACTATAATATCATCAACATATACTAGTACAAAAATAGTTGTGTTTGCCTTGTTGTAAATGAACAATGAAGTGTCTGCCTTAGATGCAGCAAAGCCTAAACGCCTTAACTGAGAGCTTAACCTTGAGTACCATGCCCTTGGTGCTTGTTTCAGGCCATAAAGTGCCTTGTCAAGCTTGCACACATAATGAGGTGCCTTCTTGTCTACATACCCAGGTGGTTGTCTTATGTAAACCTCCTCTTCCAGAACACCATGCAAAAACGCGTTCTGAACGTCTAGCTGTCTCAAGCTCCATCCCCTGGACACAGAAATAGCTAACACAAGTCTAATAGTTGCAGCTTTGACAACAGGACTGAAAGTATCCTCATAGTCCAAACCATAGCGTTGTTTGAACCCTTTTGCAACCAAACGGGCTTTATACCTGTCAATGGAGCCATCTGCCTTTCTTTTGATTCTGTAAACCCACTTACAGTCAATAATATTTTTACCTCTTTTCTCTGGTACAAGATGCCAAGTCTTGTTCCTCATGAGCGCCGAGTATTCATCATCCATTGCATTTTTCCATTTGGGATCTCCAAGTGCATCTTCCAACTTTGTTGGTTCTCCTGCGATACACATCATACCATATGGAATAGTACCATCAGTTCGGACTTTGGGATTTCTTATACCTTTTTGCAACCGAGTCATGACACGTGAAGTTGTAACTTGTTGGGGCTGGCTTCGACGTGTACGTGCTGGTTGTGCTACAGGAGATGGCGCAGAAGACTCCGGCGCAGAAGATCCCGAAGAGTGCCCAGATTCGCTCTCCACAGCAGATCCCGTGGCCTGAGGTGTGTCTGACTCATTTGAGTAAATCGCCGCAGAAGATCCGCTGCTGATCGCTGGCCCATGCAAAGGTGGTGGGGACGAGGCTGACGCAGACCCCACCAGTCCTGTCGCTGTCCCACGCGTGGGACGAGGTGTGGCGCGCGGTTCGTCCGCACGTGATGACGGGGCGCTGGCTGATTGGCGCGGCTGGAGAAGACCAGGCGCGCGGCTCGGCGCGTATCTGCGCGCCCGATCCGAGGCAGTCAGCCGAACAGGAGTTCCAGGTGACTCCAGATCCGCCTCGTGCTCCGCGCCGGCTTCGTCCTCTTCTGCTGCATGCAATATAGGCTCATTTTCTGCAAAAAATTGATCATTTTCTCCACCAATTTCTGCATTGTTTTCTGCTGCATGATCCTGCACACATGGAGACACAGTCCTGCTAGTAGGATCATCAGTTGGGTTAGTACAATTGTCGCCCCCATGATCAGAGTTTTGGAGATGTGGTGGAAGAAGAAGGATTGCTTGTTTGAGAAGTGCTCCGGCATTTGGATGAAGGGATGCAAACGGAAATATTGACTCATCAAATACTACATCACGAGAGATATAGACCCTGCCAGTAGACACGTCTAGACATTTGACTCCTTTGTGAATGGGACTATACCCAAGAAACACGCACTTCTTTGAGCGAAAAGCAAGCTTGCGTGTATTATATGGTCGAAGATTGGGCCAACAGGCACAGCCAAATACACGTAGTGACTTATAGTCAGGAGAGATACCAAAAAGGCGTGTGATGGGGGTTTCAAAATTTATAACCTTGCTGGGCAGCAAGTTAATGAGATATGTGGCAGTCAAGAAGGCTTCATCCCAGAATTTTAGTGGCATAGATGAATTTGCTAGTAGAGCTAGCCCTACTTCAACAACATGGCGATGTTTCCTTTCAGCGGAGCCATTCTGTTGATGTGCATGAGGGCATGCAACATGATGTGAGACACCAAGTTCTTGAAAAAAGGAGTTTAGTTTTCTGTATTCACCTCCCCAGTCGGTTTGCATGGCAATGATCTTAGTGTTTAATTGGCGCTCAACAAGATTTTGGAAGTTCTTAAAAACTTGAAAGACTTCAGATCGTTTCTTGAGGAGGTAGATCCATGTAAACTTGCTATAGTCGTCAATGAAACTAACATAATATGAGTGTCTACCAACGGAGGTGGGGGCTGGCCCCCACACATCTGAGAACACAAGTTGCAATGGAGCAGTTGAAATACTGGTAGATATGGGATATGGTAGCTGATGACTTTTAGCTTGTTGGCATGGATCACAAACAGACTCAATACTGGACTCATGAGAGTATGGAAGGTTATTCTTGCTAAGAACAAATTTAACAATAACTGACGAAGGATGACCTAGTCTACTATGCCACTTTGATGATGAAGGCTTGACAGCAATAAGAGCTTGTTTATTTGACGGTGTTGACGAAGATATGAGCGGGTAGAGACCTCCCACGCATTTGCCCCTAAGAAGGATTCTCCTCGTGTCCAAGTCCTTTACCAAAAAGAAATATGGATGGAATTCAATGAGAACACGATTATCAAGGGTAAATTTATGAACAGAAAGGAGGTTCTTTGATGTTGTGGGCACATATAGAACTCTTTTAAGATGCAAGTTTTTCATGGGAGTTTTAACAACTGAACTACCAACGTGAGTAATTTCCATACCAGATCCACTTGCAGTGTGCACTTGGTCATGCCCACGGTACTTGTCTCTGACTGTCAGCTTGTCGAGTTCCCCTGTAATATGATTAGTGGCACCGGAGTCCGCATACCAATTTGTGTCGATGCCGTAGGAGTCGGTGATGACGTTTGCCTCTTTTTCTTCATACTCATCGTCTTCATAACGATCCCAACAATCGCGGGCACCCCCGCGGTGATGCTTGAGGCAAATTTGGCACTCGGGATAGTCCCGGTGCTGTGGTCGTTGCTGCTGCTGTTGTTGGGGACGACCGCCTCTCCTGTTGCCGCCGCTTGAAGAAGAGGAGGAGGGCGAGCGTCTCCCTCGGCCGCGGCCTCTGTTGCCGCGCCCGCGCCCTCTGCCACGAGGATGACCACGCCCCCTGTACACCAGGTTCGCGGAGGTGTTGAAGCCAGCTTCTGGACCGTCGCCTAGCATCTCCACCCGTTGATCGAAGGCAGCGATCTGGGCGAAGAGTTCATCGACGGTGATGGTGGATTTGACGGCGCCGATTGCCGCCACGACCGGATCATAGTCCCGATCAAGACCAGCAAGGACATAGTCCACCATCTCTGGATCAGAGACAGGCCGGCCTGCTGCAGCAAGTTCATCCCCCAGATTTTTCATCCGGGCGATGTAGGAGGTGCTTGACATGGAGCCCTTCTTGGTGGTGGTGATAGCAATTCTCAAATTCGTGATTCGAGATTGTGACTGCGAAGCAAACATAGTGGTAATGGCAGTCCATAAATCAAAGGTGTTTTCTTTACTCACAACTTGGGCGAGGATTTCCTTTGACAGAGAGTTCAGGAGATAGCTGAGGACTTGCTGATCTTTGGACAGCCATGGTGCATAAAGGGGATTGGGCACCGTGGCCATCGTCTTGTCCGACTGCTGCTGCTGCTCCGTCTTCGGGGGCGCTGCGTCGGTTCCATCCAGGAGGCCGGTGACCTGCGCTCCTCGCAGGGCCGGCATCACTTGAGCCTTCCATAGGAGAAAATTCTCCTTGGTAAGCTTCTCGGCAGGTGGTGCACCTAGGTTGAGGGCAACGGGAGCCGAGGAGGCCATGGCGATCTGATTCCTTTTGGTGATCGTGGAGCTTTGGCTAGATAGATGGGAAGAGGATGGCTCTGTATACCATGTCAGATGGAAGCGTTCCTACTCTCCGTAGAGAGCCGCGTGAGTTTATATTGATCGAGGGCAGGAAGAGCCCTTGCCGTGGCTTACAAGTTGAACGAGATCGCTAGGATTCAGGTTCGGTACATAGAGATAGAGATAGAGGTTGTTACGGGAGAGAGAGAAGATAAACAGTTGAGATTACAATCTATCTCTAATTCTAACAGGAGGAACATGGACGGCCATGGCAACAGTGAGGGAGGGCGGCCGCGCCGGTGAGCAGCTGTGGGGAAGCAACGCTCGGTCGAATGTGGAGAAGATGTCGGCTCCGACGGACGGAGGGAGCGCCATCGCGATTGGGCAGAGGGGGCGGCGGTGAGGTCAGCAGAGGGGGTGGCGGCGTGGTCGGGTAGAGGGGGCGGCGACACGGTCAAGCAGAG
>LR738710.1:295319444-295355018 GCA_902687465.1 Secale cereale | reverse complement strand
ATGCTTCATAAAATGCAGTTCTCTTCTATATGAAAAGAAATAAGATGAGAATGTCATTCTCAGAATGCGGTTCTCTTCTGTATAAAAACCCTGAGATCGGAATGTCATTTTGAGAATGCAGTTCTCTTCGTCGTATAGAATCTGACATGACCGTGAATCAATATAGAATGCAGTTAGAAAAGAAAAAAAAATGTAGAGTCAGACTAGGCTTCACGTACACTGCAGTGCGTGCGTGGTGCGTTTAAAGCTTGCAGTGCAGTACGCTTCGAGTACACAGTGCAGTGCGCTTAGTGCAAAAAAATGTAAAAAATTGAGCTCTCCCTTAGCAGATACGGTTGATTTTCTGTCTTCTAATACAATTTTTTCCAAAATTTTGAAACTCGATTACAAACACGTTGAATTCGTCTTTGCAGTCCCATGTGATAAGGTGAGATGCAGTGCGGATGCATATATTTAAAAAAAAACTTGGCTGCTACTCATATGAGTGAATGCAGTGCGCTGCGAACATGTTAAACTTCACAAGGAGGAGTTGGCTGAAAGCTCCATTATGTACATATTTGACATTGTCACTGTCTGCCACGAAAAGAAAAACACAAAAACTAACTAGACCGGTATATACAAAAGCACACAGCATGGTGTGAACAGTTTTGCAGATCGAGAACTACACACAGCGACCATACATTACTGTTTACAGAAAGTTCTGGAGCACACACGAAAAAGACATCAACACACATAGAAAAAGATCTACTATCATTTATGCCTCATCCTGCTCCTGCGAATCCAGTTTTGGAGAAAAGCCAAGAGAAATGCAGAGATTTCTTAGATCCTCCGGGAACTCGGTGACTACGACCATGTTTTCTGGGTGGAACAGAATCTGGAACAAAAACTCAGCCTTCCAATCCTGAATAACAGCTTCCTGCGATGAAGAAAAAAAAATAAACAAATATACAACATCATCACCAAAAAAGAAACTGACAAAAAAAAAATCAAGGAATGAGGGGTTATTATTGGGTTAAAAGAAGATAATTACACTACGCTTTGCGAATTTCACAACAAAGGTTTTGCCGTCATAAAACTGAGCCATCTTCAGAACAAAAAAGCCGCACTCATTGGGGCCCTGCTCAGGGGTGCCCAAAAAGCTAGCTTTCTTTGAAACATCGACCCAGTCTACCGACTCCTTTCTCTTGTACTCCTTTTCTGCATAAACCTTCTTCAACAATGCAGTCATCCAGATCATCTGGTGGAAATATAAAAAAATACATATCACAAACAAAAATATTGTTCAACACGCGCACGCATGAAAACAAGAAAGAAAAGGTGAAACGGGATTTTTTTTACCATTTCAGTGCGGTCACTGTGGTATTCAGACTTATGCCACCTCGTCGTTTGATCAACCGGTCCGCTGTACCTCCTAGTGTCATGAATGTCAAGGGTCTCGCGGTGCCTATTCATCGTGTATAGCGAATAATGCTGGTCTTTCATCCGTGGTAACAGAATCTGATTTTGTTTCATCAAATTTGTTATGGGTTTGATGAGTGAAAAAGGATTACTGGAAAAAATTAGGAGAGAAAATAAATACATAAGGCTGAACAAAAAGCAAATCTGATAACTTACTAATTTGCAATCAAGAAGATTCTCGTCATCACGAACATAAAGTTGGAACTGCTTTGCTGCATCTTCAACGTTAAACTTGCCGTGGACAAAAGGCAACACAACATTTCCATCTTCATCTCTATCCGTGTGATCATTCATTTGAAGCACATACTGCGTGTGGGTAATTCACAAAAGAACGTTAATGCAGTTCCCCTTAAGATGTTCGCTCCGACGCTTAATAAAAAAACGGATCACGCTTCTCTAAAAACAGTATGCAGTTCACAAATTCTCACCATAATTTGTTTCATTTAAGATGCATGGGTTAAACACACAAAAAAATGTATGCAGTTCAGTACATTCTAAAAACAAATTATTATACACTATTTACTGCAGTTCACTCGAGCAAAAAAAGAAGAAAAAAAATAAGAAAAAAGAGAAATACCGTCATAAACAAAGGGGACAGCAGAACGCGTTCGCCAGATCGATAAACCACATTCATATGCTCGTCATTCTTACAGTACCTGATGATATGATCCATCAATTCCGAGTCCATAAAACCACCTTTGGTGAAAGTTAAGAACATGTAGTCCACAGTCACGGTGTAGACTTCGATAGGATTCCTGTGCATGAAAAGCGCGCACCTGCACAAAAGAAACGGCGAAGGTGGGGGGGTTAGGAGCACAAAAGCAAAAACACAGAAGAACATTACACACATTAAAAATCAAAAATAGAAAAAACTAACGAAAAAAGAACTGACTCGCTGTATTTCTGCCTGAATTGTGTGCTCGTGATGAGTTGCAAGACTTTCCTCATCTCCACAAGATAGCTGAATCTCTTAGGATTCAACTTCTGTACAGGAGATCGAAACTTTGATGGCTTCTGCACATGCCTCTTATTTGATAGAATTAGTGCCTCGCTGTCCGTCGGGCGTTCCACAGCTGCACTCCTGGTCCTCCTAGGCACTGGTGGTGGCCTCTCAAAATCATCATCACTATCTTCAGCATTAGGAGGGCTCATAGCTTTCTTCCCATGCTTGACATTGACAGGAGATTTCTCAAGAGCTTTTTCATTCGAAGTGCCGGCGCCACTCCTCAACCTCTTACACACAGGTTCTTTCACAAGCTTAACAGGGGGTTCATCAAGGATAGCTTTCTGAATCGTTGGAGTGTGAACCTGAGTTTCAAACAATGAAATACCACCTTGGTGTGTGCCTTCGTCAAAGCCTGCACAAAAAAATGGATAATGAGCAAAATGAAAAAGAATCATCAAGTTCACTAAGGAAAGTCATTTTAAACATGCGAATGGGGTTCTACTAAAAAGCTTAACAAAAGTAGTGGACCTCCCCTCTCTGTACCAATGAAGTTCACTTAATAAAAAAGGGTGTGTGTCTGAAAAAAAATGTAATAACCTTCTTTAAAAATTAAAAGTGATGTCAGGTCCAGACAGCAATGCGACGAGGTCAGCCAACTATAGAGCATCGCCTTCCTGATGTAGCCAATGTGCTCCTTCCCAAACTTGGCAATCGTTTCACCATCCCAGGTCTGCATGAATTGGAACATGTAAAATCCACAATCATGCCTGCAAAGAAAACCAACACAAAACACATTACTAATGCAGCTCACTCAGTAATGAAAAGTGCTACTGATGTTAGTAAAACAATGCAGATCCATACACACAAGAAACCGAGGGAGAACAACCAATAACACATTAGTAATGCAGTTCGCTCAAGGGAAAAGGTGCTTCTAATTTAGTAAAAACAATGCAGCTCACTTAAACAAAAAAACTGAAGGATGAAAAAGAAAAAAAGGAGAACAAGTACAAACCCGTTTCCCTGTTGCGGGGCATTAATATGAGTCAGCGCAAAGCCGTCGAGGGTGGGAGGGTTCAACGGCTCATCGCAGCTTGCGCTGCCATCTTTCCAAACTTTTTTGATGTTCCTGACCATTTTCCTAAAGACAAGATTTGCAGCAGCGCTGTCGCCTTCGTTCAATGAGTCGAGAAACTCAAAACGCTTCTCTCGCAGGTTCAAAGTGACCAAGCAGTAGTGGCCTATCGCATCCTTCATTGTTGCGGGAGGAGGGTCAAATGTTGCAAACATAATCTGAAATAAAAAAAAACAAACCAGATGAGAAAATAGAAAAACAAAAAACTTATTTTCAAGATGACGACAAATGGTCAAAATGCGTTACCAAGTTTTTCTTGTCCGCACGTTCCTCTGCGCTTGAAGAAAACATTTTTTTCAAAGCCCTATTTGTCGCACCGTCGTTCCAAATGGAATTCTGCAAAAAAGACAAAACCAGAGAGTTAATGAAAATGCTTATAGCACAAATAAAAATTGGACCAGGGGATAAAATATAAATTAATGAAAAATGCTTACACATAGGTTGTACGGGACAATCATCGTTTGAGATTTGAACCTCTCAGCTAGCATAGAGACGCCAATGTTTGCGAGGCGCGTGCTCAGCGTTCCATACGACCAAAAAGACTCGCCAACCTGACCGATCGTAATATCACCAAACTCGTCCTTGAACGCAACTAGATGCCTTCAGACAAGAAGAAAAAAGCCCAGCAAAAAGTGATAAGATGGGTGTCCCTGAAAAAATAACATATTAAATAACCGGGGCGTAAGACAAAAAATGTCATACTTCTTCTTCTTGTCCCTCCTAGCCCTCGTAACAGCGTCATGTAACTCATTGTATCTTCTCATAAGAGCTGGATCAACCCTTGAAGGAGTAACAACAGGTACTTCCTCATCTGCATACAAAGTGGGAATGATATCAGATAATAAAACACACACGGTCCATTTCGCCCCCGGGAAAAGAACAAAAAAATGCAGTTCGCTTACCTTCGGTTTCAGAATAAACTTCCTGCGGCTGCTCATATACATCTTCGCTGAGCGTCAAGTGCTCCAGCCCGGTAATATCATCGTCAAGCGGCGCTTGATTGCTCATGTCCTGAGAGAGTCTTGGCTGTTCCTCTTTAGAACCAATCGAAACTATATCAGCTGGGACTTTGGTTGTCTCGGTTGGGAAAGCCAGATTGCCAACAGATTGCTCGGGGGCACGAGGGACGACACAAAATTTCTCAGGCACCTCATCGCCAAGCAACAAAACAGTAGGCCCAACAACACCGTCAATGCCAGCGGATGTCCCCGCATCGTCAAATCCGACTCTAGGAGTTCCTTCTGTCTCTTCTGCAATTTCAACTGTAACACCAGGAGCTCCTTCTTTCTCTTCATGCTTATCACAATCCACGATATCCTCCCTTCCTTCTCTCTCTTGTGCCTTATCAGCCTCAACAGGACACTCCCCTCCTTCTCTACCTTCTGCCTTATCAACCTCCGCATCAGGCTCCTCCCCTCCTCTCCCTTCCACATTATCATCCTCAATGTTGCGCTCTGATTGGATTTCAATGTTTAATCCGCAGTTCTGATGAGTTAAAAAATAAAACACATTACACAAAAAGATAGAATGCAGTTCACTAATAAAACGGACCATGAAGCTCACATGAAAAATAAAAAATAAAACACAAAATGCAAAATTCTCTATACTCACCAGAGAAGTGTCGCCTTCCATCTCTTTACACTTGTCAGCCTCCTCGTCCTTGCCAGCGTCACCCTCTGCCTCCTTCCCATGTATTTCCACGTTTGATTCGGCATCCTAAAAAGCAAAAAAACATAAATAAAACTATTATCCAAATCTGCAGTTCTACAACTAAAAAACCAACACCAGATCATGCAGTTCACTGCTAAAAAAGATGATGCTTCTTCTCTAAACAACAACTACAGTGCACTACCACTACTGGTGCACAAAATACAAAAAAAGTTAAAAACTGCAGTTCGCTGCTACTGCTGGTGCAAAAAATATAATTGTTTGTTTTGGACACTACAAAAAATTAAACAATGAAGTTCACTGTAACAAAAAAATAGGAAGAAATCAAACCTTGTCAATGACGACTTCGTCAATAGGATAGTCTTTGGCAGCTTCGTCAACGGGGGACAATGGCCTGTCAAACAAATAATCAGAATCAACACCGTCGTGGTCCTGGTGGTCATCATCACGACAAGCGTTAGCCTTAGAAGATTCTCCTCCACACTGTGAAAAGAACAAAAGGATGCAAAAAACAAATAGTCAATGCCACAAACACACAGAAAAAATAGATAACAAATATGGGTAAAAAAATTGTTCACATATGGAAAAAAGACATTCATCCACATCTGCGGGGTCGGGCAAAGAAGGCCGGACAACATCTTCATGCCTGTTCATTTCCTTCACAATTGCATCAGCTTCCTGCTCATACGTAGCACACCTGTCGTCCTGAGACTGCTTAAACTGAACGAATGAAGATCTGATATTCGTTACAGTCTGCTTAAGGAATTCAAGCTGCCCACGGTCAAAGTTATGAGCGGCCTCGATTTCTGCTTCAGAAGGGCCTTTGCCTTCAGGAAACAACCCGTCAATATTCCTCATCCTGGAACCGGATGTTGGGAAATCACTAGTTATATTGATGACCCTGTTGAGAAGCTCATCGACCTGAACAAATTTATTACGATCAGCAGAAGCATGGCCAGAAAAACCTCCAGCAGCCGCCCTAGCAAAACCATGACCCCGTCGAATTGGAGCCGCCCTAGCAAGAGGCTCACAAAACATTTCAGGCGCTTCGGCAACTGCAGTCCGCTTCCGCCTTCCACTGAAAAAATTAACAAAAAAAGAGATGCAGTTCACAAAAAAAGTACATAAGAGGTTCACATTTAGCATGCGCGAAAAAAAGGAATAAAAAGAAAAACAAAGGCTAGCTATGCACTCACCGGCAGCTTGCCAAACTTGTAAGAGTCCAGGTGTATCTTTCCCCTGACAATGATGTCGGCGTTGTGAATCTTCTTCAACTACACATGGGACAGTATTGCGGCGCGTGGAGTGCGTTTATCCATAACCGATACTTTTCGAAGATTCAAAGAATCCAGGTACATGAACAGGGGCACGATGGTGCAACCCTCAGCGCAGTTCTGCTTGCTCCCTTTAGAATTCCACTTGTACACAGCGGCCTGCAGCTCGTCGACAACAAGCTGACAAAAGTCCATGCTAGCCATAGATGCAATATCCAAGTTTTCAACCATAGCAGCTAGACAACCGAGTTGCGGGGCTGGGACAAAGCAAGCACTAGAAAACAATGAGAAAAAAAACCTTCACCGTCTTATTAACCTTCGCAGGGTCCGCAGCCAGCATGCGAAGTAAAATAAGCAGGTCCTTCGCATCTATGCTACGAGAACGGTTGAAACTGAGTTCATCCTTCAGATTAGTCAGCGAATCATCATGCCCGCTGGCAGCAGGCCTGGGAGCAGTGTGAGAACCCATAGGGAAGTCAAAAATGTGATGGACAGCCTCGCGATTGATTTCCAGAACCTTGTTTGGCCCGCAGTCCAATCTCATCGTGTCAGGGTCGATCTTTCCCATCAGCTTGCACATCAAAACACGAGAAACATTCTTCTCTAATTTCAGATCAAAGACAATGCCAAAACCTGCTTGCCGCACCAAATTTCTGTGCGCCTCACCCAACAAAGCGACAGCTTTGATTACGTTTGGAATGGACAGCCGAACAGTCTTGTTAAAATGCCATTCATGCGCAACATCATCTTCAGACCTCTTCCTCTTCGTACTCTTAGCAGTCTACAAAAAAAGAATAAAAAATGCAGTTCACATCAGCATACTCATGCCAAAACAACTTAAAAAACAGAAGAAAAAGTAAATAAACAGCGTATACCTTACTAACATCAACATCCTCCTCATCAGAATCACTGTCCAGAGCTTCTTCAGCTGCATTTTCCCGCGCAAGCTTAGATCGACGCTCAGAATCAACACCAGAGTGATCGTCCGCGCGTCTCCGCTTTCGTTGAATCCCACCCACATCAACCTCGGCGTAATTAGGTCTCTTTGAGTAATCAACACGCGGGCTCCGGTGTGGAGAACTTAAACCTTGCTCTGCAACAGTGTTGAGTTTCCTCTTCACAGGATTCTTTGCGGAGGCAAACTTAGCAGACTTCTTTGAATCTGCAATCCTCCTTCCTATCTCCTTACCCTCCTCAAACTTTACTTGCTTCGCCCTATGAGCCTTCACGAAAGTATTACCGAGCGCAATAGGTTTCTGCCTTCTCCTCTCAACATCGGCTGCAATCTGATCAGGGACCATCCAATCCTGTGTAACTGGCTCTGTGCCATCAACAGATTGCGACTGTGTTTCACTCAATTCAGCTGGAATGCTGCCCTGATCAGATGTACCGCCACCGACAACATCGGCTATGAAATAACGTGCAATCAAATAGTTAACACCACCACCCCTAGACCCACCAGGAGATAAAACTGTGGGTGAAAAAACATAAGAAAGATATGTGTGTGAGAGGAAGACCTAAACTTAATGCAGCTCATATCAACTTGGAAACACAAAAATGTAGAAATGCAGTGCTCTTTTCCAGCAGTTTATGTTTAACAATTAAAACATAACAGTAAACCTAAAATGCAGTTCATGTCGCTTGAATATCATATTGACGCGTGTCTGAAAATGGACATTTGTAAAGGGATATATGATGTAGTGCACTAATTCGTTCAGTGACCAATTGACCACATATAAAAAAGAAGTGCGCTTAGATATACAAAACAAAACAAATTCATGCAGTTCTGTGAGAGGCAAAAACTAAAACTTAATGCAACTCATATCAATTTGGCAACCACATAGTGGATAGACAAAAAAAATACAAAGCAATGTCCAAAATGCAGTGCTCTTTTAGCAGTTTATGTTTAACAATTAAAACATAACAACTAACTTAATGTCATTCCAAAAAAGTAAAAACAATTAACTTGAGGCAGTTCATATCAGTTTGCCACATGTCTGAAAAAATGGGCCTTGCTAAAAAGGAATCTAAGATGCAGTGCACTATTTCGTTCAACAAGGAAGTAAATTGACCCTGTATGAAAAATGCAGTTCACTTTGATGTAGTTACCAGATGGGGAAGCCGTTCTAACTGGTGACACATCAATTGGGGAGGAAGAAGCCATGTTGTGCCTCCAATCAGCAAGGGATAATAATTAAACCCTAGACAGTAAACCCCAAAAGCAGGCAGAGAAAAACTTTCAATCCATAGGGCGTTGCAATTTCAAGCATACAAAACAACCTTAAGAAGAGAATGTTGGCTCGAAAAATAACCCTAGCACAAGATCTGGAACGGATTGGGGGCGATTTGGGGCTCACCGTGGGACGATGTGACGGCCGGGCGAGGCGGGTGCGGACGGCCACGGCAGAGGAAGCGCCCTACGGACGGCGGCGACTGCGAGCGTCGACGTTGTCCACCACGAAAGAGCCCCTACGGACGGCTGCGGCTGCGGGCGTTGTCGCTCTCCACCACGAGAGCACGAGGGCGGGGGGGATTTCTGTGCGGGCGCGGGGGAGAGGAAGCGGAAGGGGGCAAGGGGGGCTGCGAGAAAAGTAGAAGAAAAAAGAGAGACTTAATAAATAAAAGGCCGACAGGCCGACAGGTTATAGACAAAAAATAAAAAAAACGTCTCGGTGTTGTAACACGTTGCAGTTCGCTTACGGAAAAACGACTCGGCTTCTGAAGCGATGCAGTTCGCTTACGGAAAACGATTCCGCTTCTGAAGCAATGCAGTTCGCTTACGGAAAACGATTCGGTTCGCCTGCCTAAAATAAATGCGCCCACTATCGCCCGAAGCGCCGCGCCCCCGCTCCTCTATCCGGCCGGTTGCACGCCGCGCGAACGCCACGATCATCACGAACCCACGATCGCCAACACGGTTGGGGGACGAGATCGTGGCCTCGGCAGAAGTTGCTGCCGCTCCGCTTTAAATCCCGCGCTCCATCAACCTGACCGTCCGCACAAACACACGACGCTTCCCTTCCTCCTCCTCTTCCTCCTCTTTGCAGCCATGGGGTTCACCAGGACCTACGACGACGTGCATGCGCACGGGAAGACGAAGCTGAAGGTGATCTACACCACCGACGTGGACGCCATGGCGACGTACGTCGAAGAGTACAAGACAGTTCTCCAGCGGCGCCGCCAGAAGATCGTCGGCATCGACGTGGAGTACACACCCAACAAGAGCAGAGCGGCCCTGGTTCAACTATCCATCGGCAAGTACCACCCAGTGCTTCTTTTCCAGGTATGTGGTACATTGGGCGAGAGATGCATCCCCTTCGACAGGTTCCTCGGTGACCCAAGGTAAGCAATTCTGTCTGCCGAGTATGTGTTGCAGTTCTATATGCCTATGTATGCAGTTCCAAAAGGTATAACTTGCGGTTCACTTTCCTTAGGTTCGAGTTCGCTGGCTTCTCCATCGAGCAGGACAAGGAGAAGCTCTCACGCTGCAACCTCCACATCCCCAACTTCATCGACATCCAGACGAACTGGAGGGTGCCTGATGGAACGAAGCCACTGGACCCGCTTGGCGATGTAGCTGCTGCCATCATCGACGACGAGTACGCAGACATGAAGACAAAGATGTCATACCACGACCACAGCCTGTGGACTTCGATTCTCAGCACGAGGCACGTCGAGTATGCTGCCAAGGACGCCTACACTGCGTTCGAGGTATGGAACCGAATCACCACAATGAAGAAATGCCTCACGTGCGCTGAAACAGAGAAGACCAGGAAGCGCCCGAGGTCATCCTGGAGGGTGGGGGGCAAGGGGGATCAACTTCCACCTCCAACTCCAACGGGTGGAACTAGTCAAGCAGGCCAGATGCTGACAGCCAAGGATTCATGTCGCAAGTGCTCGATTTGTTTCCTTCTGCTTATGTAGATTAGTTTGCTTTCGTTGTAGTTTGCTTTGGGACAATGTTTGCTTATGTTGAGTTAGTTTGCTTGATGATGTACTTTGTTAATTATGAGCGCAGAACCTTGGTTTCTATCTATCAACAATATGCAGTTCTCAGTAGTCTGTTTTCAGTATGTATATTGCTTCAAACTGCTGCTGTAGCTAGGATACACATAAAAAACAATCTATCAAAGTAGTTCACAAAGAGTATTCTTTCACAAAACTGATGCTATTATAATGGTTGATGCAGTCCTCTTTTATTAAAAAAACTCTAGTTCCGTATGTGGGTTAAAAAAAAGCTCGGTGGGGGTTTCCAGTATGTATGTTCTTCAACTGCTGCTGCTGATAGGATGCACATGAAAAACTATATGTCAAAAAGCAGTTCACTTATACTCAGAATTCTTATAGGAAAATACACTAGAAGCCACACAAAAATGTCAAATTATTACAACAAAAATGTCTCATGCTGCTGCTGCTCAAGCAAGACTGATCTAAAGCAAATTTAACTTGATTTCCAAACACTTTGCATGCCTATAAAACATAGCCATGACAATATCCTCAGCCTGAAGACCAGCTTCCTCCACAAATTCCTTCCAGCCATCTTTGAGAACCAAACAATCATCAGAGCCAACAGAATACATAACATCAACATCATGATATCCATTCTTGCTAACCAAGACCAAATTAACACAGCTTTCTGTTACCCTGACTAGACCAGAAGGGAATGTCTGCAAGCAAAACAACAAGAACAGAAAAAATAAGAACAAATAAGAAAAAGATTACAATCTTTAGAAAATAAATTGCTGCTACAATCTTCATAAACAATATTAATGTCAACATAATAATAAATATTGACTAGACAAAATTGCTACTGCTCCTACAATGTTCATAATAAACCTTCTGTGTGAAAAAGCAGTTCACTTATACTTAGTGCACTTATACTGCTACAAAAATTCAGATAGTGTTAACTACAAACAACACATGAAAAAGAATATGCGAGAAATACATACCCACGAATCACTGACATCATCGTCAGTCATCTGATGGACGAATGGAGCCCGAAATCCAATACCTGAAGAATAGAGAAGGGAACAGAGCGCGCTGTGCCGCTGCCTCTGGTTCAGAACCAAACCTTCAGAAAAAACGCACGTCTCCAGTATGGGCTCCAACCTTGCCAGGCAACCGCACGCGCAATCCATTGCCAGGCGTAGGGATCTGGTTGGGAGAAAAACAGATCGAGGAAGAGAGGCGCCGCCAGGGATAAGGTGAGATGGGAGCCGCCAGGGATAAGGTGGGAGGGGAGCCAATTGACCCACCAATATATATATATATATATATATATATATATATATATATATATATATATATATATATGTAAAGACACAACACAAAAAAACGACAAATAAAGCAGTGCGGTTACATAACAATGTGCATTTCGCATTGCATATTACTGCAGTCCACCGCGCTTGACCAAGCAAAAAAACTTATTAAACTAGTCCCCCACACCCCCGTGGCTGTAATGCAGTTCATACAGGCTCGCATTGCATATTAATGCAGTTCGCCGCGCTACAAATATTCGCCACGCATTGCATATTACTGCAGTTCACCGCGCATTGCATATTACTGCAGTCCACCGCTCTTGACCACGATTCACAGACGAAAAACACAGCCTGCAATGCAGTTCTAACAACTATATAATGCAAAACAATCTCAAAAAACATCTTTGAGTAACGACCAGAGCCAGTGGCGCCCGCGAGAACACAAAAAACATGGACAAAAAGTTAAATTCTTTAAAATTAACAACTTAATCCGCTCCAATTCATACGGATAGGATCAAAGGCAGCACATAATTGCCAAAAACAACAGAAAATTACATACAAAACACAACAATTTCGATCCGGACGGGGAAGGACAGAGAACTGACGTTTTTGCGCTAGAACCGAGAGATACTCGACCAATTATACTAAAATTTCAATCCTACTAGCAAATTAATCTGTCGCGGAATAACACAAACATGAACGTGAAATTGGTAACACACTAGGACCACGCTATAAAATCGAATACGAACAGCCAGCAGCAGGATGCGAAACTCCTGCACGAGCGGAAGAACGGACGCAGATCCACCAAATCAAAGGTTTTTCGTCGTTTTCTCGCTGAATTCAGTGTTTAATCACATATTAAATCAGCGCACACACAAATAAACCAATAGAAATCGATCAAACTAGCCAGAAACGCTGCTCCATGAAGGTTTCCTACTGCCCCTCTATGTGGTTCGCAACAGAAGAAGGAAGCAGTGCGCATAGCTTTCCAATGCAGTATTTCAATGCAGTTCAGAAGTGTTATGAGAATATTATTCTCATAATGTTATGAGAATAGACCGGCTGTATATATATATATATATATATATATATATAGGGTGGGTCTATTCTCATAACACCCCTTAAGACCTTATTCTCATAACACCCCAACCCATCTCCCGCACGACCACGACCACAATCCCTCCACTTCCTTCGTCCACCCACGACCTCTCCCCTCCACCTGCTTCCTTCAGCTGGGGCCGCGCCCACCCCACCTCGCACTACCTCCCTCCACGCCGCAGCACCACCTCCCACCCCCGCGCCGCCGCGCCACCTCCATCCACCACGCCGTACCACCACCTCCCTCCCCCGCGCCGCACCACCACCTCCCTCCCCTGTGCCGCCTTGCTACCTCCCTCCCACCTCGCCACACGCCCACCACCACGGAGAGCGCCGACAGCCGATCTGTCACGACGGGCCCTCCGCAGGCCGCCATCGTCCCCATGCCGCGAGCACCGTGGTCGTCGACAACCTTCTGCACTTTAGTGGACGGATCCACAACCCCCTCCCCCACCCGGGTGACCTCTTGATGCGCCACCGCGGCCAGATCCATTCGACCTCCTTCCTGATCCGGTCTCCACGACGTAGTCCGCGATGCCCCCGCGGCTGACCAAGCCTGACGCTGCGGCCGCGAGCCTCTGCTCCAACATCTAGTCCACCATGACGGTGCGACGTAGTACACGTCGAGCACCACCCGCGTCAGGCCACCGTGGAGGTTGGGGGAAACCACTAGGGTCCACCTGGACTCCGACGAGTGACGGATCTGAGCCCCCGGTCGAGCTTTGTATCGATGGAGGTGAGCTCCCGTTGACTCCTCTGCTCACCAGCGTCCCACCAAAAATCAAGGCTCCTCATGCTCGACGGCGGCTTCTTGCTGTTCGACTTGTCGCTGGTCTCCTCCAGGAGAGTAGAGGAGGAGGACCTCCACCCCTTGCCTCCGTGCAGTTCACGCAACGTGCCCGTGCGGTGCATAGGCCATCTGTGTTCGTTCCGCCAGCCGTGCTTGCAGTCTGCCTCCCCCACGCATCCATGCAGTACAGAGCCCCAACGGCCAAAAATAGCAGTTAGCTCTATCAGTGAACTTGACATCTTCAGATTTGATGCGCAGTGCTCCGTGTGTGTAGTCACTGTTCTTTTTGCTCTTGGGTATCATTTGATGATTTTGTACAGGAAAATATAGGTGGTGCAGTTCGGTTCGATGCCCCGTTGCTCAAAGTTTCTTTGTTGACAGATGCAGTTTACTGTAAAAGAACTTTGAATGCCATTTGGTGCAGTTTGTAAAAAACTCTGAATGTCATTCGGTGCAGTTTCATTGCTATAAAAATGTGTGTAGTTAAACTCAAAAAGAAACTTGTGGTTCAGCGATCTCAACTCTTGGGGGATCCAGCCCACATGAACTGCACTACTGTTGTATCGCAGTTCAGTTCCCCCTCAAAATATACATTGGATATGTGGAAAAGAAATGTTCTGAGAGGTTCACTTTTGTCCACAGAGAGGTTCAGTTTTATTGTGTGGAGAGGTTCTCTCCGCTTTACTATGCACATCTTTTTTGTTTTTTCCGAGGAGGTTTGCTCCACTATACATGCTACATTTAAAAAACAAACAAATGCAGTGCACTTTGGTCTAAAAAAGTCCATTGCAAAGGACTCTTTGAAGCTCACTTTGTTCTCTCACGAAGTTGGCCATAAAAAAACCTTTGTGGTTCACTTGGTGATCAAAAAACAAAAACACATTGGAAAGCAGCTCACTTCTCAACACTTCTCAACGCGCGTAAAAAATTAATTAGTACGAAAAAAGACAACAGCAAATCATGAGGTTCACTTTTGGTAGTGTTCCGCTTCACTTTCGGGAGTGTTGCGGTCCACTTTCCTTCGGAAAAAAAAGTTGGAAAAAAGACAACAAAACTCCTCTGAGAAAAATCTACGTCCAACAAAATAAATCATGAGGTCTGATTGACTATCTGATGCAGTGCGTTTTTCAGTTTGAAGCAGTGCGCTTTTCTGTCCGATGCAGTGCACGCGTCGATTTTGTTGTCGCGAAAAACAGAGTTTCCGCGTTTTTGTAATTTCAAAACTGCTCTTAAACCGTAATGAATTAGAGGGAGTGTTCTACATGAAAAATTAGCGTCTCGACGATATCTTTCCAACGGTGTATCATTTGGATCATTTCGACCAACGTTTTGTAAAAATTTCACGAAAAACTGCCGCTGCCCTTCGTAGTCAGCCGCACAATTTTCAAATTTAACTAAAAAGCGTAAGGAATCTCAAAAATATTTCAACATATGAAAGTTGCGCCTTGTTCGTAGCTTTCCAACGGTATATTACACGCCTTGTTTCGACAAACGGTTAGAAAACTGGAGTGAAAACAGTACCGAAAATTTGAAAAAATTCGAAAAACACAATTCCGCGATTTAGTAAATTCAAAACTGCTCTTAAACCGTAGCGAATTAGAAAAAATAATAGATACAAAAAAGATGCGCGCCGACGATACCTTTCCAATGGTGTATCATATGTTTCATTCTGACAAGCAGTTTAGAAAAAAACGCAAAAAAACGCTCGCTGCCATTCGTTGTGGGCCGCACGATTTTCGAAGCTGCTCTTAAACTATGATGAATTTTGAAAAGTGTTCAACATGGCGAAGTTGTGTCTACTCCATAGCTTTTCAACGGTATATTACACGCATAATTCCGATAAACATTTAAAATACTAGAGCAAAAAAGATACCGAAAAAACAACATGTACAGTTTTTTCAAACATGAGGTTCTGTTGCAGTATATGTGCACTGCGCATAGCTTTCCAATGCAGAAAAACAAAGCAGTTCGGAAGTGTTATGAGAATATTATTCTCATAATGTTATGAGAATGACCGGCTGTGTGTGTATATATATATATATATATATATATATATATATATCATGTGTGTGCAAGTCCTCGAACTTAGGTCTCGAATTTCACCATGATCGACGTACGACTATATGGTAACGCGGACCAATAGAAGAAGAATCGACCTAGGTAACCTCTCTCGTGTTGTTGGTCGAAGTGATGGACGTCCATGAGGGCCCACAAATATATAGGTCGTCATTGATAATCAAGCGAGGGAGAGTGTCCAAAGACAACCACTACATGCATGTGCCCCAAACATATGTATGGAAATGCGTGATGCATGCATATATGTTTGAATACCAAAAGCATGAAATTTCGATGTGGCGCATGCATGCGCTGAAAATCCCACAATCCCAACATAGATCTGGTTCATGACGCGTCGTGTGCTTTCCCCCTTCCTTCGACCCAGTGGGAGGGATTCGTGCGCACACATGTGCTCAAAGTATAATATATTAGCCCTCACATCGTGACATGCATGCATGTAATGTATCGCATAAGACGAACCAAAATTTAATGCCCTCCTAATTACAAGTCAATTTAACGTTTTTCACTCTCGGTCAAAGTGATTGACCAAGCGGGCACACAAAGATGGATGAAGCATCTCCCCGATAACCACGTGAGTGAGTGTTAGAGGACAACCGCCATCGCTTGCTTGTGGGCCAAACACATTTATGGAGACGTGTGGTTGTGATGTTTTAATACCTAATATATATGCAGAACTTTGATGTGGCACCTGTATTAGAAACCTCTAAGTCCCCCGCACGAACCGAGCTTCATGACACCTAGTATATACATGATGCCCCCTTCCCTTCTTTGACGCGTAATATATACTTCTACGTACTCTAACACAACCCGAAAAACATCTTCCTTGTTCGTTAAATTACCTTTCTCGTTGTGTCATATATTAGATGGACGACGACCTCGCTGGCCCATGAAGGGAAGCATCGCGGGTGAATGAATGACAACCATCGTCTGCACGTGGCCCATTGTGTTGGTGATGTTTTTAATACCCAATATGCACAACTTCTTTGTGGCATCCTGCCTCGGAAACCCAAAAGTCCCCACATGGAGCAAGATCGTTCATGATGTGTGTGTAATATGTGCTGCCACGGCCCCCTCATCCCCTCTTCGACGCGTACTATATACCCCTACCGCAACACAACCCAAAAAGAAACCTCCTTATTGGGTCAAAGTGACGGAGGACAACCTCACGGGCCCATGAATGGAAGCATCGCACGCGAGTGACTTCGGTATATGACACGTAGTATATGTTTCCCTCGGCCACCCTCTTGAATGTGTATTATATATATACTCCTACCGTGCGTAACAAAAACCAAAAAATGACCATCTTTGTTGGTGAAATTAACCTCTCTCTCACTCCATGTCATAGTGTTGGACGACGACCGCGCGCATGTGTCCCAAAGATGCATGTCAAACTTTTTCTGCAGCAAACATACGACCAAAGAAGTTTTGTGTTAAAAATTGAAAAAATAGATAACATTTGTCTGTTCTTATACATTGATTAATCTCCCAGGGATTTAATGTGCAAAATCAAATTTGACCTACATGAGACCCGCGATAGTGCACGAAAATGGATTGCAAAATCATATGTGTACGTGTGCCTGGGTGCATGTGTCCACATGCAAGAAATTTCGAACATCGAGTATCTTGATTTTAAAATCCAGCAAATCCAAAACTAAGTTGAAATTCATGAAACTTATCGTGGTGTCATATGGACACCAATATACTGTGATATTATTATTATTTTCTAAATTTGAGACAAGTTTTAATATAATCTTCTTACAGACAGGAAATTATAAATAATTATCAACTAATATCGCAAATGGACTCTTTACTCGAACCGTGTGCGTTAGACCTATAATGTGAGTGCCGACAACTTTAGTTGAGTTAGTTGTCATACATTGATTTTCCCAGGCATTTTTAACAAATCGCCACCATGTTATTATCACAAATTGTCGTATTAGTCCAACCATGGGCGTTCAACTAACCATTTACTACGGCGGGCAGTTGTTTGATTAGATGGGACAACTGTGAGAAGTCCGTCGCGCATGCTCACCATACCTGGAAGCTAGCCGCGAGCGCTGCAATTTATTGCTGGTTTTGGACTTTTGTTTCGGCCGCCTCGAGAAGGTACATAGAACAGTCCTCCATTCTCATCTACAAGCACTGCTGCCAAGGATCGCCGCCTACTGCGAGATGGAGGACGAGTCGGACAACAAGTGGGGGCGGGTCGAGCCAGAACTGTAAGAGCCTCTAACGAACGTGGACTTCATCCGCAGCCTCCCCGATGAGATGTTGGTAACCATCATATACCACCTCCCTGTCAAATATGGCATGTGGACCATTGTCCTCTCGCGGCGGTGGCGCTCTCTCTAGCGCTGCACCCCCTGGACCTCATCGTCGACCACGAGTTCTACAGCGGGGTGTAGCAACGCATGGATGCATTATCTCACGTCCTCGCCATGCACCCTGGGTCGGTTAGATGCCTTGCTGTCAGCAGGCTCAAATCCCACAATAAGACCGAACCCAGGTTGCGCTACTGGTTCCTATCCCCAGCCATGGATCAGCTCGAGGAACTCAGCTTTCATGCTGGATGCCCATGCTCGCTGTCGCCGTCCGTGCTCCGCCTCGCGCCCATACTACATTCAGGTGGTGCATTTCCCCTGGATCGATGCCGCGCGCGCTCCTCATCTCCCTAAACTTAAGCACCTCAAGCTCGTTGTCGTTCGCATCTCGAATGAGGATTTGGAGTGCCTCCTCGTCAGCGGTACAGCGCCCAAGTACCTTCTTCTTCATGCGATGGATGGGTTCAGTAGCCTCCACATCACATCGATGAATGCAGGTGCAATTTATGTGCATTGCTGGTGCCGCCCAAGGCAGACAGTTGAGTTGTTTCATGGTATGGTCATTGATAATGCGCCTTTCCTCGAGACATTGTATGTACTTGATAAATTAGGTCCAGCAAGAATTAGGGTCATTCATGCACCAAGATTGACTGTGTTGGGATATTTGTGTGCTGAATTCAACGAACTTGTTACTGGATCATTATGCGTTCAGGTACACCAGTCTTCTTCTTCTCCTTCTTATATATTATTGGACAACACATATTATCTAATTTTTGTTGATCTATATGTTCGCTTCTCATCCAAAAAATGATTAACACAAGCTTGACCCGGCCTTTGCACATAGTTAAGATCTTGGCACTACAATCTGTCGGCTCTGATCTGGATGGAGTTGTTAGATTCTTTAGATGCTTTCCTTGCACGGAGAAGCTATACATCGAGGTGATGCTCCTTCCCTGTGAATTGTTGTAGGATCTAAAGTATGTCTAGATGGGGGGTGATTAGACTACTTGACAATATAAAAAATCTGCCTTTTGATTAAGCAAAGTTTTTGGCAGTTTCACAATTAAGATCAAATCAAGTATCACCCTACACATGCAATTCTAGAGTATAAGCAGCGGAAAGTAAATTGCACATGTAAAAGAGAGGTGGAGAAGATCAAACGCAGTTTGGTGACACGAAGATTTTTGTCGTG
Organism: Secale cereale; assembly: GCA_902687465.1. Taxonomy (NCBI): domain Eukaryota; kingdom Viridiplantae; phylum Streptophyta; class Magnoliopsida; order Poales; family Poaceae; genus Secale; species Secale cereale. The sequence continues at coordinate 295,335,805 of LR738710.1, read as the reverse complement.
GTTCCGATAGGTGGTGCTATCGTACATCCACGTTGATGGAGACTTCAACCCACGGAGGGTAACGGCTGCGCGAGTCCACGGAGGGCTCCACCCACGAAGGGTCCACGAAGAAGCAACCTTGTCTATTCCATCATGGCCTACGCCCACGGAGGACTAGCCTTACTCGGGGTAGATCTTCACGAAGTAGGCGATCTCCTTGCCCTTACAAACTTCTTGGTTCAACTCCACATCTCAAAGACGGAGGCTCCCAAGCGACACCTAACCAATCTAGGAGGCACCACCCTCCAAAAGGTAATAGATGTTGTTGATGATGATGAACTCCTTGCTCTTGTGCTTCAAATGATAATCTCCCCAACACTCAACTCTCCTCACTGATATGGCTATGGTGGAAGAAAGGATTGAGTGGAAAGCAACTTGGGAAGGCTAGAAATCAAGTTTCATATGGTAGGAATGGAATGGCTTGATCTCAACACAAGGGTAGGTGGTTCTCTTCTCAGAAAGTGTATGGTAGGAGTGGTAGACTTTCTGATGGCTCTCTCCACGAATGAAGAGGGGGTGGAGGGGTATATATAGCCTCCACACAAAATCCAACCGTTACACACACATTTGACCAATCTCGGTGAGACCGAAGTGAAAACTCGGTCAGACCGAAAGTTCAAATATAGTGAACGTTGGGATTTTCGGTGGGACCGAAAATACCATCTCGGTGTGTCCGAAGTGAGTCAAAGGTAGGAGCTTGCCATCTCGGTGGTACCGAAAATAACAATTCGGATATTCCGAAGTGATGTCAATTGGTTACAGAAGGTTGGCAGTCCATTTTCGGTGAGACCGAAACTCAAAATCGGATGGACCAAGAAATTAGGGTTTGGAAGAATAACTGAGGTGGTTCATCTCGGTGGGACTGAGTTTGCAGAATCGGTTTGTCCGAGATTACTTATGAGTGTGTTAAGTAGTGAAGAGTGCTGATAGTTGAGGGAGCTAGATCACCAAGCACTTGAGCAACCAGATCATTAACACAACCTCATCCCCTTTTAATAGTATTGGCTTTTCCTATGGACTCAATGTGATCTTTGATCACTAAACCAAAAATAGAGTCTTGAGCTTTTGCCAATGCTTGTCTTAGCATTTTGAGGGGTCCACTTCTTCAGACATTTTCATACCCATATCATCGAACTTCTCTGAAATGATTCTCAAGTAAATATTAGTTCAATGATATATATGTTGTTATTAATTACCAAAACCACCCGGGGATTAGTTGCACTTTCAATCTCCCCCTTTTTGGTAATTGATGACAACATATAGATCAAAGCTTCGACAGAGGATATAATCAATGAATAATATCGTCGCTTTGAGAAGTATGTGATAAACAAGAGCTCCCCCTAAATTTGTGCATTATTTAAAATTTGCGTTTGAATGCAAATGCACAATCGATTAGGATTATGGGTCACTCTTCCATGTCACATACATCTTGGTGGAGCGCACAAAATGATAAGAATGAATAACATGCACTTAATCACCAAGACAAGAGTAAATAGCCATACAATAAGGAATAGCATATGATAAGCATTAAGCACACATTAAAGCATAGTATGACTAGGCACTCATTAAGGTAGCATCAAACGTAGTAGCAAGCACACTTAAAGTTTCAAGAACCAAAAGAAACCAAAGTATCTCAAAGAAACCGGCAAAAGAACGAAAGACGAAAGAGCACTCTCTCTCTCGAAGCCCTATGATCTATAACAATTTCTCCCCCTTTGGCAACAAGTTACCAAAAAGTTCGAAAAGGTATAGAGCTAAGCGTCACTGCGGGCTCTGCTGGCGGCTCCCGTCTGGGTAGATGTCGGTGTAGAGATAGCTGCATCGGCGAAGACTTCTGCTGATGTCTGCGCTGGAGGAGTGGATGCTGAAGCTGGAGCAACTGCTGGAGCTGAAGTGGTAGCCCTGGAGTCAGTCACTGGGATAGCTGCAGATCTGGATCCTCTCAGAACCAGAGCAGTCTGGCGATGAGAGTCCTGGACTAGATCATCCTGCATAAGCTCTGCTCTCTCCTGCCTTGTCTCCTCCATGTCTGCCTCAAGCTTGTTGACAGACACCTGAATCTCAGTCAGCTTCACGTCCAGAGCATGGATCTTGTCCTCAACAATCCTCTCTAGGCTCTCCTGAGATTGCTCAATGCTGGCCAGACGTTGTTCAATCCTCTGGGTAGCTTCAAGAATTTGTTCTCCAAAGCTCTTTGGCTTAGCTGCTGCTGCTGCTGCCTCTTTGTCAGCTTTAGCCTTCTTCGCAGCTTCGATTTTGGCCTGTCCTTCAACTGAGGTAGGATCCTCTTCATCCATCACAACTACGTTGTCCTCATGCTCTGGCTGCAGTGGCAAGTGCTTCCTATCCAACATGAATTTGCCCGTTCCAAACTTGGCGTTGATGAGCATCTGTATCTGCGGAGCAAACCCACACGACCTCTTCTGGTCAGCTGCAGTCCTCTTAATGGTCTCTACCATCAAGTCCATCACCTTGAAAGGTGCCTTCTCATCGAGAATGTGCAGCATGTTGATAGAATAGCCTCGAATCATGCGGTGGTCTCCAGACTTAGGCATCAATGTATGCCTCAAAATAGTGTTAGTGGTGGTCAGACCTGCCTGGAGATAGTACACTGAGCCAAGCTTCCATCCTTCCAAATCAGCAGCCGGGATCTCCTTGTACATGTTCTTCATGGAATCATGACTCTTCTTAGGAATCCCATAGACATCAATGTCGTCCTCTCTCTGCACTGGAGCGTTCAGAAGTTCTGCCCATTCTTCAACAGTCGAAGAAAACCTTTGACCTTCAGTCATCCAGGTGATCTTGCCATCAGGATAGAAGTGGGCTGTGGCGTAGAACTGCATGATCATCTCATCATTCCAAGCCGTCAGCTCTTGACCCACAAAATCAGCAACTCCACATGCAGTAAAGCTCTCATGCACATGGGGAAAGAAGTCCCGGTGCTCTTCACTGTCAATATACTTCCAGTCAACATACCTGGTGTCAGCAACAATGGGCTTCTTATCCATCAGCACGGTCTCATAGAAATCCTGCTGCTCTCTGGTGTGGAATCTGGGGTCCACAGCAGTCCTTCTCCTTACAGCATATGGATCAGACTGTCTCCATAGCCTGAGACCTTTGTCCTTCCTTGCCTTCATGTCCTCAGCTTGAGGATGAGCATCATTATGGAGTGGCAACTTGGGACGGAGCTTAAGCAACACATGCTCTTCATCTGATTCAGACGGTGGCATCTCACCTTTGTTCTTCTCAGAAGCTGGAATGCTTCTGGTTGTTCTCTTGGGCTTGGCTGGAGCTGCCTTGGCTTGAGCAGGCTTCTTGGGCTTAGAGGAGGCTTGAGCCCGAATAGCATCACCCATGAACTTAGCTTTCTGAGGAGGAGGCTGGGGTGCATCTTCTTCTTCTTCTTCTTCTTCTTCTGCAGCATCAACTTGAGGTTCAGCATATACTACCCTCTTCCTTTTGGAAGTCTTCTTCACCTTGCTTGGAGCAGGCTCTTCCAAGTTGAGCTTCTTTGCAACTGCTGACTGCTTTACTTTGCTTGTGCCTTTCCTTGACTGCTGCCCTTGGTGCTCTTTGGCAACCACATTCCTCTTTGGCTTGGAGGTAACTTCCTCAGCAACAAAGTCAGAGTCCTCATCATCAGAAGTTCTCTTCTTCCTGGTTCTGGTGGCTGCAGGAGGCAAACCACTAGGGGTGCTCCTCTCACCATCATCACTGGAGCTGCTAGCAGGACTTGTATCTGCCTCTGGAATTTCAGCAAACAGTGATTCAGACCTGTTCTGGCTGTCACTGACATCTGACATGGCTGAAAAACCTGTGAAAAGATAAGGTATAGGCAGAGTAGAAGAGTTATCACAACTGCAGAGGTTTTTGCAAAAAAAATGAGTTCAAAACTTAGTTTTGAGTTTTCACAGAATGTATTTCGGTCAAACCGATTTCAAGTTTCGGTGAAACCGAAGTGTTCAACAGAAACCTACACACCACTTTCGGTCAGACCGAAATGGGTTTCGGTCCTACCGATAACTTAGGGTTTCACTGAAACTACGTTTCGGTCATTCCGATTGGCACAACTCGGTTAAACCGAATGATGCAGTGCAATGGCCAGAGGCCAAATCGGTCATTCCGAGTTTCAAAATCGGCTTCACCGAGATGCATTCCGTGGAAACCTAAACCTAAGAATTTTGCTCGAAACTAGAGGATCTGAACTAATGTATAGGGAATATCTCAAACGTGGATTGAATCATGGCAAGCCTATCGTGCAAGAATCGGATGGGGAGCACGAAAAGGGATCGGGACACACCCTAACTTGGTGGTGTCCCTCTACGGCGGCAACGGTGGAGATGATTACCGTTGACGGCGGCGGAGACCTGCGGCGAGGGCGCATAGGCGACGACGGCGACGATCCGTAGACCAGGGCGACGGCAGCAGGGGTCTTGGGGGCGAACGGTTTGAAGAATTAAATCGCGCGCAGCCCTCAGGTATATATAACCCCATGCTGTCGGTGGGACCGAGTTGAAAAACTCGGTGTCACCGAGATGTATAACTGCTGTGCAGTTACGCATATCGGTCAGACCGAGATTTTGAACTCGGTTTCACCGAGATGAAACCTAGATCAGTCTAAGCGTTTCGGTTGGACCGAGATTGAGAAGCCGGTCAGACCGAAATGGACTTAGAAGGTTTTGGAAGTCAGCCTTAGACGAATCGGTGGCTCCGAGTGCTCCTCACTCGGACTGTCCGAAAAAGACTTGTTCAAAGTTGTGATATGAGCATGAATAGAATTTGAGACAAGAAAGCATAGATAGCTAGGGAAAGGTGCTTAGGCATTCTTGTCCATCCATTTGGCCAGAAAAATCAAAACAATCAAAACCACAAATGGATGTCCTTGAATGGATAAAATCATGCATTCAACATGCTCACACAATAAGATAGCAACTGAAATATGTGTCAAACATGCACAACCAACACTCTAGCTACTAGCACACAATTTGTCGATGACTAGGTCATCTATATATGAGTATATTGACTTAGGAGCCAAATGAGAACATTTGATCATAGGTCATACTCATCGTTTAAGCACAAGTGGGGTTACCACTTTTACATAAAGCATTTATGTGTTCACATCATTTGGAGATGTTTTAGCTCAATTTTTAGAGCAAAGCTCCCCCTAGATGTGAGAACCCCTTTTAAAGGGTCAAACTAACCTTGGGTTGTCGTAGAAGACTTCATGTAGATGTTGAAGATGTGGATGCTCAATGTTGATGCAGATCATCAAGAGTTGGGAGCAATCCTTTGGATTAGGGCACTTGTCCCTTGACTTACCAACAAGAGGGTTTGTGACTCCATGAACTAGTGCATGATGTGGAAGTTGATTGCACAAGTTCTTGCCAAAATGAATATGAGTGGAGTTTGTTGGCGGAGTCACCCTCAAGAACCTTCTAGTTCTTCTTCTTTGGGATCCACATCATCTTGATGGGAATCCTTGGTGTTGTAGTTGAGCTTGACGAAGTAGAACTTGATGTGTCCTTGGGAACCCACTTGGCCATGGCTTGAGGTGCTTCAATGAATGCATCAATCTCCTCTTGAAGCTTGTCCTTGGCCTTTAGCTTGTGGTCTTGTGGTGGAAGGTCATCTTGAGCTTGTTCCACATTGGAAGAAGTAGGATCATACTTCTCCTTTTGTGAAACAAACTGTGGAGTAGGATATTGACCTTCTTCCCACTCAACACCTTCGGCGTTGAACTTTCGCTCAAAACCAATCCCTTGATTCTTCCGGTGTCTTCCTTGTTTGCGAACAATCTCCTCAAAGTTTTTGCTTCCGGCAAGACTCTTGTAGACACCTTTCTCTATGATTTCCTTCAATAAGCTATTTTATTGCTCAAGTGTAACTTGGCTTGGAACATTGTTAGTGGAATCAAGAGAACTACTAGAAGCAACAATATTGGATTTAACATTGTTATTGTTACTACTAGAGGAAGAATTTTTCTTATGCTCGTCATGCTTAGTCTTAATAGGTGGCAAGAAATTAGACAAGAGAAGTCGTTTGGCAAGATATGAAGAACTCTTCTTTCGAAGATCGTCATTGATCGCTTTTAGAAACTCATGTTCTTGCTCTAGAGTGAGCTTCTCGAAGCGTAGCTTCTCATGAGATCTTAGGAGCTCTCTATGATCTTCTTGAGTTGTTTCATGAGCTAACTTAAGAGTGTTTAGTTCTTTAGTTAGACGCTCAATCTCCTTCATAGCATTGTCATTCGACTCTTCTCGACTATAAAGACTACTAGCATTTTCATCATTACTAAGCTCACTAGATTTATCATGCAAGAGCTCATCTTCACCAAGTAAGTCATCCTCATCACTATCAAAGTCAATGAATTCAGGGTGTGTTACCTTGGGGCCTTTAGCCATGAAGCATCTTCCAATTCCCTCATTTGGTGAATCAAATAAGTCGTAGGAGTTGGAGTTGGAGGATACGAGTGCAAGTCCTGCAACACCTTCATCTTGACTATAGTCGGAGTCGGAGTGATAGCTTCCATCGGATTGACTGTCAGAGTCGGAGCCGGAGACCCATTCACCAACATGAGCTTGATGTCTTCTTCTTGTGTAGCTCCTTGATGACTTGTCTTTCCTCTCCGAATCCTTGCTTCTCCGAGAAGGTCTTCGTTCATAACGATCATCTCTACTCCTTCTCTCTCTCCGAGGTGACTCATCTCTTGCTCTTCTTCTTGGAGATTCTTCTCTTCTCTTGTGGGGAGCCGTACACTCATTTGAGAAGTGTCCGGGTCGTCCACAATTGTAGCAGTTTCGATCACGACTAGAAGATCTCTTTCCATCATATGATCTAGACTTTGAGCTTCTTTCTTTGCCTCTATTCTTGTAGAACTTGTTGAAGTTCTTGACCATTAGGCTTATGTCTTCATTGGAAATTTGCTTGTCATTGGAAATTTGCTTGCCTCATTTGAGAAGTGTCCGGGTCGTCCACAATTTGCTTGTCATTTGCCTCTATTCTTGCAGCGTTTTCGATAAGTAAGAGTGTCGAACCCAACGAGGAGCAGAAGGTATTGATAAGCGATTCTGAGCAAGAAATTACTGCAAGCACTGAAAGATAACTTTTAGGGGTTTTCTCGGTATAAGCAACAGGAATGTAAAGGCAGGTAATGTAAGAGGTACTGAAAGTAACAAGTGGCCCAATCCTTTCTTAGCAAAGGTGTAGGATCGAAAGTAAGTCTAGAGGGGGGGTGATTAGACTACTTGACAAAATAAAAAATCTGCCTTTAGATCATGCAATGTTTTTGGCAGTTTCACAATTAAGATCAATTCAAGTAACACCCTACACATGCAATTCTAGAGTATATGCAGCGGAAAGTAAATTGCACATGTAAAAGAGAGGTGGAGAAGATCAAACGCAGTTTGGTGACACGGAGATTTTTGTCGTGGTTCCGATAGGTGGTGCTATCGTACATCCACGTTGATGGAGACTTCAACCCACGGAGGGTAACGGCTGCGCGAGTCCACGGAGGGCTCCACCCACGAAGGGTCCACGAAGAAGCAACCTTGTCTATTCCATCACGGCCTACGCCCACGGAGGACTAGCCTTACTCGGGGTAGATCTTCACGAAGTAGGCGATCTCCTTGCCCTTACAAACTTCTTGGTTCAACTCCACATCTCAAGACGGAGGCTCCCAAGCGACACCTAACCAATCTAGGAGGCACCACCCCCCAAAAGGTAATAGACGGTGTTGATGATGATGAACTCCTTGCTCTTGTGCTTCAAATGATAATCTCCCCAACACTCAACTCTCCTCACTGATATGGCTGTGGTGGAAGAAAGATTTGAGTGGAAAGCAACTTTGGAAGACTAGAAATCAAGTTTCATATGGTAGGAATGGAATGGCTTGATCTCAACACAAGGGTAGGTGGTTCACTTCTCAGAAAGTGTGTGGTAGAAGTGGTGGTACTTTTTGATGGCTCTCCTCACGAATGAGGAGGGGGTGGAGGGGTATATATAGCCTCCACACAAAATCCAACCGTTACACACACATTTGACCAATCTCGGTGAGACCGAAGTGAAAACTCGGTCAGACCGAAAGTTCAAATATAGTGAACATTGGGATTTTCGGTGGGACCGAAAATACCATCTCGGTGTGTCCGAAGTGAGTCAAAGGTTAGGGTTTGCCATCTCGGTGTGACCGAAAACAACAACTCGGATATTCCGAAATGCTGTCATTTGGTTACAGAAGGTTGGCAGAATATTTTCGGTGAGACCGAGACTCAGAATCGGATGGACCGAGAAGTTAGGGTTTGGGGAAATAACTGAAGTGGTTCATCTCGGTGGGACTGAGTTTGCAGAATCGGTTTGTCCGAGATTACTTATGAGTGTGTTGTAAAGTGAAGAGTGCTGATAGTTGAGGGAGCTAGATCACCAAGCACTTGAGCAACAAGAACATTAACACAACCTCATCCCCTTTTAATAGTATTGGCTTTTCCTATGGACTCAATGTGATCTTTGATCACTAAACCAAAAATGGAGTCTTGAGCTTTTGCCAATGCTTGTCTTAGCATTTTGAGGGGTCCACTTCTTCAGACATTTCCATACCCATATCATCGAACTTTTCTGAAATGATTCTCAAGAGAATATTAGTTCAATGATATATATGTTGTTATTAATTACCAAAACCACCCGGGGATTAGTTGCACTTTCAGAATCCTTGGTGTTGTAGTTGAGCTTGACGAAGTAGAACTTGATGTGTCCTTGGGAACCCACTTGACCATGGCTTGAGGTGCTTCAATGAATGCATCAATCTCCTCTTGAAGCTTGTCCTTGGCCTTTAGCTTGTGGTCTTGTGGTGGAAGGTCATCTTGAGCTTGTTCCACATTGGAAGAAGTAGGATCATACTTCTCCTTTTGTGAAACAAACTGTGGAGTAGGGTATTGACCTTCTTCCCACTCAACACCTTCGGCGTTGAACTTTCGCTCAAAACCAATCCCTTGATTCTTCCGGTGTCTTCCTTGTTTGCGAACAATCTCCTCAAAGTTCTTGCTTCCGGCAAGACTCTTGTAGACACCTTTCTCTATGATTTCCTTCAATAAGCTATTTTCTTGCTCAAGTGTAACTTGGCTTGAAACATTGTTAGTGGAATCAAGAGAACTACTAGAAGCAACAAAATTGGATTTAACATTGTTATTGTTACTACTAGAGGAAGAATTTTTCTTATGCTTGTCATGCTTAGTCTTAATAGGTGGCAAGAAATTAGACAAGAGAAGTCGTTTGGCAAGATATGAAGAACTCTTCTTTCGAAGATCGTCATTGATCGCTTTTAGAAACTCATGTTCTTGCTCTAGAGTGAGCTTCTCGAAGCGTAGCTTCTCATGAGATCTTAGGAGCTCTCTATGATCTTCTTGAGTTGTTTCATGAGCTAACTTAAGAGTGTTTAGTTCTTTAGTTAGACGCTCAATCTCCTTCATAGCATTGTCATTCGACTCTTCTCGACTATAAAGACTACTAGCATTTTCATCATTACTAAGCTCACTAGATTTATCATGCAAGAGCTCATCTTCACCAAGTAAGTCATCCTCATCACTATCAAAGTCAATGAATTCAGGGTGTGTTACCTTGGGGCCTTTAGCCATGAAGCATATTCCAATTCCCTCATTTGGTGAATCAAATAAGTCGTAGGAGTTGGAGTTGGAGGATACGAGTGCAAGTCCGGCAACACCTTCATCTTGACTATAGTCGGAGTCGGAGTGATAGCTTCCATCGGATTGATTGTCGGAGTCGGAGCCGGAGACCCATTCACCTACATGAGCTTGATGTCTTCTTCTTGTGTAGCTCCTTGATGACTTGTCTTTCCTCTCCGAATCCTTGCTTCTCCGAGAGGGTCTTCGTTCATAACGATCATCTCTACTCCTTCTCTCTCTCCGAGGTGACTCATCTCTTGCTCTTCTTCTTGGAGATTCTTCTCTTCTCTTGTGGGGAGCCGTACACTCATTTGAGAAGTGTCTGGGTCTTCCACAATTGTAGCAGTTTCGATCACGACTAGAAGATCTCTTTTCATCATATGATCTAGACTTTGAGCTTCTTTCTTTGCCTCTATTCTTATAGAACTTGTTGAAGTTCTTGACCATTAGGCTTATCTCTTCATTGGAAATTAGCTTGTCACTTGAGGTAGTAGGAGCATCACTTGTAGCTTTGTAAGCACCACTTGACTTGTTGTGAAGCTCTTCCTTATCCTTAAGTGTCATCTCATGAGCAACAATTCTTCCAATGACTTCAGTTCGCTTGAGGGTCTTGTAGTTTGGCATCATTTGGATCAAAGTGCACACGGTGTCATACTTTCCATCCAAAGCTCTGAGAATCTTCTTAATGATGAATCGGTCGGTCATTTCTTCGCTTCCTAAGCCGGCAATCTCATTTGTGATGAGAGCAAGCCTAGAGTACATTTCAGCGACTCCTTCACCATCCTTCATCTTGAACTTGTCAAGTTGACCTTGAAGAATATCTAGCTTTGATTCCTTCACAGATTCAGTACCTTCGTGCATTTCAACCAAAGTATCCCAAATCTCTTTAGCATTCTCAAGACGGCTGATTTTGTTGAACTCTTCAGGACACAAAGCATTGAAGAGAATGTCACAAGCTTGAGCATTGTTTTGCAACATCCGCAACTCTTCTGGTGTAGCTTCGCGATCCGGAACTTTTCCTTCTTCGAAGAAATCACCTTGCATACCAACACAAATAATGCCCCATGCGGCTGGGTTATGACCAAGAATATGCATTTTCATTTTATGCTTCCAACTAGCAAAATTTGTACCATCAAAGTAAGGACCTCTACGATAATTACCCTCACTAGACGCCATACTCTCCTAGGTTGTGAAACCAAGCTTATGGAGTCCAATGCAATGGAAACCAAAACAATGGAGACCAAAGCTCTGATACCACTTGTAGGATCGAAAGTATGTCTAGAGGGGGGGTGATTAGACTACTTGACAATATAAAAGATCTGCCTTTTGATTAAGCAAAGTTTTTGGCAGTTTCACAATTAAGATCAAATCAAGTATCACCCTACACATGCAATTCTAGAGTATAAGCAGCGGGAAGTAAATTGCACATGTAAAAGAGAGGTGGAGAAGATCAAACGCAGTTTGGTGACACGAAGATTTTTGTCGTGGTTCCGATAGGTGGTGCTATCGTACATCCACGTTGATGGAGACTTCAACCCACGGAGGGTAACGGCTGCGCGAGTCCACGGAGGGCTCCACCCACGAAGGGTCCACGAAGAAGCAACCTTGTCTATTCCATCATGGCCTACGCCCACGGAAAACTAGCCTTACTCGGGGTAGATCTTCACGAAGTAGGCGATCTCCTTGCCCTTACAAACTTCTTGGTTCAACTCCACATCTCAAAGACGGAGGCTCCCAAGCGACACCTAACCAATCTAGGAGGCACCACCCTCCAAAAGGTAATAGATGGTGTTGATGATGATGAACTCCTTGCTCTTGTGCTTCAGATGATAATCTCCCCAACACTCAACTCTCCTCACTGATATGGCTGTGGTGGAAGAAAGGTTTGAGTGGAAAGCAACTTGGGAAGGCTAGAAATCAAGTTTCATATGGTAGGAATGGAATGGCTTGATCTCAACACAAGGGTAGGTGGTTCACTTCTCAGAAAGTGTATGGTAGGAGTGGTAGACTTTCTGATGGCTCTCTCCACGAATGAAGAGGGGGTGGAGGGGTATATATAGCCTCCACACAAAATCCAACCGTTACACACACATTTGACCAATCTCGGTGAGACCGAAGTGAAAACTCGGTCAGACCGAAAGTTCAAATATAGTGAACGTTGGGATTTTCGGTGGGACCGAAAATACCATCTCGGTGTGTCCGAAGTGAGTCAAAGGTAGGAGCTTGCCATCTCGGTGGTACCGAAAATAACAATTCGGATATTCTGAAGTGATGTCAATTGGTTACAGAAGGTTGGCAGTCCATTTTCGGTGAGACCGAAACTCAAAATCGGATGGACCGAGAAATTAGGGTTTGGAAGAATAACTGAGGTGGTTCATCTCGGTGGGACTGAGTTTGCAGAATCGGTTTGTCCGAGATTACTTATGAGTGTGTTAAGTAGTGAAGAGTGCTGATAGTTGAGGGAGCTAGATCACCAAGCACTTGAGCAACCAGATCATTAACACAACCTCATCCCCTTTTAATAGTATTGGCTTTTCCTATGGACTCAATGTGATCTTTGATCACTAAACCAAAAATAGAGTCTTGAGCTTTTGCCAATGCTTGTCTTAGCATTTTGAGGGGTCCACTTCTTCAGACATTTCCATACCCATATCATCGAACTTCTCTGAAATGATTCTCAAGTAAATATTAGTTCAATGATATATATGTTGTTATTAATTACCAAAACCACCCGGGGATTAGTTGCACTTTCAATTGTTAACCACAACGGAGCTCAATTTTTTGTTACTTTTACCCATGATTACATTGAAAATGTATAATGATTTCTAAAGGAAATTTTGAGGATTTTAGTACATATATTGTTTGAGATGCTAGTGTTGTACACGTTTAATTTCTTCGCCCGACATGCTTTCGTGATAAAAGTTTATCATGAAAAATTGAAGGTGGCATTTCACCTTTTTCGTGTATTTTAGAAATCCTACAAATCAAAGAGGTCAGAAGTGTTCAAATCTGCAGCTAGGCACTAATATGTTGTCTTTGTTTGCAGACACTAGCAGACCCGAATGTAGAAAATGTTGGGGAATATAAAAATCCCATTGGATGCCTTGATCTTCATCTCATAGAAATTACTTTTAATGAGTACCGAGGCCCCACACCAGAAATTAAATTCACCAGGTTCTCTGTTGAGAAAGCAAGGTTGCTCAAGGTAATGAATTTTGCCCTATATGTACTGCTTAGAAGTGAATGTATTGCTAAAGAGCGTAGGCGTGTACAGCTGAATGGAAAAGGCTTTGGAGAAGCTGAATTTCAGTTTCTAACTCCATATGATAGATTATCCGAAAGTCACTATATCAAGCCGCTATATGACTTCTCAGTGGCTGATCCTTTCGCAGAAATGATGCATTAAAAAGATTCTGAAGAAGATGAATTGTATGTGTCTGAATAGTTTAAACCTTGTAATGCTGGAATTTGAACCTTGCAATATTTACGGTATTTGTTATATAACCTAATTGGATGTTTAATTTGGTTTTGGAATCATGCCATGTTATATATATATATATATATATATATATATATATATATATATATATATATATATATATATATATATATATATATGTTGTTCTTCTATACACAGAGCATATCACATCGCACATGGACCACACTAGGGAACTCGGTGAATTCATCAATTGCAAACGGTTGTATACCAGCAAGCGTTTGCTGACAACACACACGGCTTATTGCATCACAAACGATTCGGATGGATCAATTGTATGTCATGTATCGCACATTGTCAAAAAGTAATGCCGTATAGCTTCTTTAACATGTGTTAAAAAACAAAAACAAAAACAAAACAAGGACCTCGAGGTTAATTTAACTCATGGGATGGATCTTAGAGGTCATTTAATTTGACATTTATGATCCATCCCATCAGTTAATTTAACATCAAGACAACTTCCCATCCAGCCACCCATCTGATGGCTGCTCCAGCCTGAGCACAGTTAACTTGAGAGTTCTCTTAGATGAGTTATTGGTGGAACAACTGGTCCTTGCTGATATAGGATGCCTATTCGCATCCTTATGGCGTACCTCGATGACCCCCAATCGCCCAATGGCCAATAGATGTTGTGTAGACAAAGCATATCACATCGCACACGGACCACACTAGGGAACCCGCAGGTGATGAATTCATCAATCGCAAACGGTTGTATGCTAGCAAGCATTTGCACAAAACACACATGGCTTATTCCATCACAAATAGCTCAGATGGATCAACTGTATGTCACGTATCGCACACGCAACTCTAATCTGATTCGTGCTTGATGTCTCCGCCATCGCTCGCACAGTTCATCTTACTTGCCACGTATCATTGTGTCGGCCTCTGCTCGCGTCCCTCGGCATGCGGTGCTCACCATTAGGCGTCGCGGCGCGCCCTGCTCGCGTTCGTCGGCGCGCTTTGCTTGCGTACCTCCACGCGCTCGGCATGTGGACAGCTTTTCCTTGTGCGTTCAACTGCTATATGCATATATATGGTTGCTCGCCGTTGAGGCGATCGTGGAGCGCTCAGCTTCGCGCCCCTGCGTGCGCGCTCTTCCAACGGTTGGGGCCTGCGCACGATCACGTCGGGGGCCCATATGCATGCGGTTGCGCTGCGTGCGTCGCCACGATGCAGTTACGTGAAGCGCGATGGAGTTACGCGCTGCAAATTAGAATTGTCATCTGGGCGTGCGGATATTCCAAGTTGTCCTGGTTCCCCATTAATTCCCGCAGCCATTATAACCTTTGTCTCTTCAACCTTTCGATCTCACCCCACAACACAGAAAGCACACCCACGACGACACATACAGAGAGGGATATCTAGCGGTGATCTAATGGAGTTCGGCGACCACAAAAGGGGAGACCCACACGAGGGAGACGGATCTCTTGGTGGTGTACACCATCGACACAGCCGTGGTGGAGGACTACATTAACACTGTGGATCGGTTGCTTGCTTGAGACAAGTACAAGGTGGTTGACATCGACCTCCAGTACACCGGCGGTCATCCCGACAAAGATCAGAAGGTTGTTGTCACCCAATTGTGCGTGGGCCATCATGTCCTCATCTTCCACTACCGCATGGCCACAGAGCCTGGCAACCATTTCGCCAGGTTTGTTAACATCACCGACTACAAGTTCGCTACGCTGGAAACCTGCAACGATGTAAAGGCGCTCAAGGTTACGGGCTTGGCCTACAAGAACCTTGTCGAAATACATGACCACGACAGGGTCCGAGAAGCACGAAGAAGGACTCCCTGGTTGAACTCGCCTCGGCCATCATCGACCCCTACTACGAAAAGATGAAGCGGGATGCCAAGAGAACAAATCCCGTATCCTCGCATGGGTCTTGGACGTGGCAACTGGATGAACCTCACCTCGTGTTCGCGGCCAAGAGCGTGTACACATGCTATGAGATGCATAGGCGGGTCGTTGACATGAGGAAGTGCCTCGTTACCGAAATCGATGAGGCCGGATCGAGCCACAAGCAGAGCAGTAGTGGCACCTCACAAGTAGATGATGATCAGATGATCGTTTATCCTAGTTAATAATGCATGTAATATATAGTTTACTTTGGTGTGTGGAAATGTCATGTGTGTAGTAGCCACCGATGTAATTATGCATGTAATAGTTTACTTTGGTGTGTCAAATGTCATGTGTGTAGTAGCCACCTATGTAATTGGATGTTTAATTTGGTTATGCAACTATGACCTTATAAGTGTGTATATATGTTGTTGTTCTGTATGCAATCCCATCCCACGACACGCACATCTTATTGGCAGCAATTGTTTGTGTTATTATTGGTCTTCGCACACATTTCTGATTACAGACTTGTTTGCCGCGTATCACACACATATTGTTAAGTTGAACCATTTCTGTTCTCTTGGCTCAACGCAAACAGTTCATTCGAGTGAACTGTTTTCCCTCTATCGCACACACCTTGATCTGGCTGAGTGTTTCTTTTGTTTTTCCTAATCACAAACAGTTCATCCGAGTGAACTGTATGTCGTATATTGCACATACCTTATTCTGGCTGCCCGTTTCTGTTGTTCTGCATCATCACAAATAGTTCATTGTACTGAACTGTATGCCCCGCATCACACATGCAATGAAAATACAAACCGTGTTTGATGTATCCGCCATCGCAAATGTTTTACATATTTTTACCGGGTTTTTACATCACCGTTTGCGATTATTGCATCACGCGCAGTTTCGTTGAAGGGTCTCTGATTGTAGTGTCGCGTTAGCAGCAACCTGCAGTAGTGGTTGCTCTCCACCGGCGGCTTCAGCTCCAACTTTGACCGCAGGGGGCACAATAACAGTGCCTCCTGCGCTGGTTGTGTATCCCGCCGCACCCGCTTCCCCCAACGTGGCTGCAATGCCTGCAGCGTCAGCGGTTGAGTGCGAAAGGGGCTTCGACGTTGATGGGTGAGCTGTCGCGATGGGCTTCTTTTTGGGCACCATTGATGATGGAACCAATGGCGAAGAAGACAATAACGAAGATTGGCACGATGCTTGTAACTTCAGGTTCGCACAAGTGAGTCCCCCTACCCGGCGCGCCAAAGATGTCATGGGGAACACGATCACCTATGGGGCCATCAGCCCTATTTGTGGTTC